>JARHVA010001598.1:2882500-3279614 GCA_037957365.1 Torreya grandis | reverse complement strand
GCAGGATTACTGCCTCCAATAATGCAAAAGCAAATGTATGTAGTGTGCATACTATGTATCTTCATATAGAAAAATATATAATAATTGAAGCATGTGCCCTCATGTTAAGGTGTGACTTATACTTTCATAACATTCATCTCAAAAGAAATGGATTATGCATACCATGTTTAACATATAAACCATAAAAGTGCTAATGTATAGTCATAAGATGACATCATCATTAAAGCATGTTTATAACACATTTTGGCATAGTCATATAAAGATGGTAATTATCATTGAATCACATATATCACACATTTTGGTATAATTGTAGAAAGATGGTATTTACCATTTAAGTGCATGTGTGGAATAAGTAAATTCAACCTATTGAGGTTTAAGTCATGTAAGATATAATTGTGAAAGTGCATATATAATAAGGAAGTTTAATTTATGGAAGTCCAATTCATGTTAACAAGATATAATTATGAAATCATATATATAATAAGGAAGTTTGATCAATGGAGGTCTAAGTCATGTAAGTAATATATAATTGTGAAAGTGTATCTGTAGTAAATCACTGGACTCATTATGCCAAAGTGGATGCAATAGAAGAAATAGTGATATTTCCATTGTATAGACATGTTATGAGCAATATAGTTATGGAAGAAAGAGTGCCCCTATATGGATAGGATATGACCAATATAGGCACATGAGGGTTATGTTAACTTCTATATATGTAAATGTAATATGAGCATAAGAGTAGTGGATTTCCCCTAGGAGGATAAGTATAATCAATGTGAGTACAAGCAATAAGATGTTCCAATGTAGACCAAATGTTAGTAACAAAGTATGACAAGGGTGTGCCCCAATATAAGCAGTGTATTATGTGTGTAGAGATACATAATAGTATGACCCAATGTGATTAAGATTTAGGTAAGGACACGTCACAAGTTTTTTCCTCATTACAAGCAATGTATAATGTATAAATGCATGGGTGTATCATGCCCCCAAGGACCATATTTTAGCAAATAGTGGATTAGTTATTAATAACACGTGTAAAATAACTTAAAACATTTTCACAAGCGAGATATAACATACAGTAGTCCTAAAATGGTAATTTAGATATACCTTAGTGGCCTCAATAAATAAAAAAGCATAATTGAAATTATGAAACAAATAATGGATTAAAATAAATAATGAAACTTAAGAAATAACCACATTGGGATAGATTAATGGAATCTATAAATGGATATAGACATTGTGGGTATTGATGAAGATCTATGTGAAATCTAGGCTACTAATTATACAAGGATAGATTTGATGCCTACTGCCTAACCAACGAATCTACCAAGGGTAAATTTCATGTTGTGCTCCTATAGTTATTGAGTATGTTTATCTACATCAAATGTGTATTGTATGGGACCACCTACATATAACATGAAAATAGTTTTAGTTGTTCCTTATGTGTAACCATGTTATAAGAAAAATAAGTCCATTGATGTTTGTTAATAGTTTTTCAATGTTGACATAAATCAATGTGCCAAAGTCACAAAAATTAGCTTGACACAGAGGTGTCAACATGGGAAGTGTCTTACTAGAAAAAGATAAAAGTGGACTATATGACAAACCATGCAAAAAGTGCAAAGTGATTATGTATATATTATTAAGATCCAATTAAAATATCTGATCCATTAAGAACCTCATGTCATGACCACTAGGTATCGAGTTATTTGAGTTGAAAGCACAATTGCAATACCCTAAGTTCTAAAAAAAGGCTCGTCTTCATATTCTCAGTTACTTCCAGATGCCATCTTATTTAATATTATTCCATCTATTATTTGTCTAATAGATATTATTATCAACATTATTTTTTAATTTTTAACACAAAGAATAAACACAAATATTGTGAATTGTGACTATTTTCAATAACGCACTCTTTAAGTAGTCAATGTCACATTTAGGTGTAAGGAAATTATGGGGTTTACAATTTTAGAAAAACCCTCAACAAACCTTGTGTCTTCATACACATTTTAGGTTATGTGACACTCAAGAATTTCTTGAACCTTGGTTGGATCTGTCAAAATAACATTTGTATAGATGATATGCGAAATATAGTGTACCTTGCACTTGAAAAATGAACACTTTTGACAACTTTGAAAAGAGTTGGTGTTCATTCAATTTTTCTATTGCTAGCATTAAATGTTTCATATGATCCTTTGCTCAAGAATAGATCAAGATATCATCAAGGAAGACTAAGATGAACCAGTTTAGGTAGTCTTTGAAGATACTACTCATTAGTTTCATGAATGTCATCGAGGCATTTATGAGTTCAAATGAAACCACTGTGAACTCATAATTTTCATAATGATTTTGAAAGGTGGTCTTCATAATGTGCTCCTCCTTGATTCTTAGTTGATGATACCTTGACCTTAAATTAATCTTTGAGAAAACAACTTCCCCTCTCATCTATTTGGAGAGATTATCAATATGGGGTAGTGGGTACCTATTTTTATCAATTGTCTTATTCAACATTCTGTTATTGATGCATTAGTGAATGGTGTTATCCTCCTATTTGACAAAGATAACATGATATCTCCTATTTTTAATGAAAATTGGATTTCAAATAAATTGAATCATGAATATCCATGAACATTTAACTAGGCCTAATTCAATGTAATACAATAAAATATACCTAATTATGCATTTTGATTCTAGAGTAATAAATGACAAGTTAGAGGTATAGTTTTTATGTGATTGGTCTTCATGATGGCTCTTAATGATTTCATTACAAATATACAACTCCACACTCCCAACTACACCTCAAAAAATAGTAAAAAATTGGGTTTGGTTTCGAGGGCCTACTTTAGTCAAACCCTTTTTGGGCAAAAAGTCTTGAAAATAACAAAAGCATATAATAATCCAACAAAAAATCCAATGCAATATCTTAACCCTTATAAATGTTTATGGATAATATATTTTCTCTAGATGCTCTACTATATGTATCTCTCCCTAAAGATGATCTACTAGACATCTTTATTTATAAGTGATATTTTAAATTAAGTTTGTCATTATGCACATGCAGTCTGCATTCCATGAGGTAAAGACCTAAAAAGAGGGAAAATGGGAATGCAAGTGCACTTGACTTAGAGACAAGATAAATAATATGATAATATGAGGATAAGAGTGTTCTTTTAAAATAAACTAATGTAAGCTAGAGGATGCACAATGAAAGGGGGGATTTTTAAAATGCATTGATGTAAGTTAGAAGATGCACAATAGAACAATATTTCACTCAATGGAAGTCAACAAGAGGCCCCATAATGCCTAATTATAAACCAATATGTAAAATAAGCCAAAATAATACTAAATGAATTACATACCATTTTTAGGTGTCTACATAATGCCTTACATTGATGTGTGTGTGTGTGTGTGTGTGTGTGTGTGAGAGAGAGAGAGAGAGAGAGAGAGAGAGAGAGAGAGAGAGAGATGAGAGAGGAGAGAGAGTGAGAGAGAGAGAGAGAGAGAGAGGAGAGAGAGAGAGAGAGAGAGAGAGAGAGAGAGAGAGAGGAGAGAGAGAGAGAGAGAGAGAGAGAGAGAGAGAGAGAGATCAAAGTAAAATAAACAAGTGTAGATAAAAGACTTGAATAAGATATTGTGGTTGAAACCTTTAAGAGTTATCAAAGTCAAAATAGCAATGCAATGATCTGAAAGTCAAAAGGAGAAGATATGTTACCTTATCACAGAGTCTAACCTCATGCAACCTATAAAATAAAAGAAACCATTCCTCCTCGCATTTGCAAGAGCATCCTGACTACTTTTGTGAGCTCCCATGCTTAAATATGAATTCCTAGAGTAAGCATCCATGCTCAAATATGAAGTTTTGCAGTGCCTACAAATATAAGGATAACATTTAAAATTAGATTAATGTCTATATAAATATTAATTAAGAAAATGTTGAAATCAATGAGTAAAAATAAAAAGTATTAATGAATACACTTGGTGGCACATGAACTGCACTATTGTCTTTGTAGAATCTAAATTATCTTTAGTAAACTCCTTTGAGTAGGAGAAAGTATATACAATGTGTTTTATGACCACCTCTGGGGTAAATAATTATGTTATTTATGCTTACTACCTCAAGGAAAAATAATTTTAGTATGAAGGATGATTGCCTCCAACAATACAAGGACAAATGTATGTAGTGTCCCTGATCCATGCATAGTCCCTGCATAGTTGAGCTTACTCCTTGTTCACTCTACTACACGAGCATACACCTCTCACCCAATCTTGTGCATTTATTGCCCAAATTTTGGTTACAGTCATACACATTAAGTCCCATGCCTTATTGCATAATTTTGTGCACTACCCCCTTCACTCTCCCCACTACATACTCATTATTGTGCACTTTATAACTCACAGTCTCATGTGTTTCACTCACTAAATTCTACCCCTTTCATGTCTATAATTTAGTATACCTTGTAGTTATGTGCTACAATTGATAGACCTCATGCACTGCACAAGTTTCATGTCAGCTCACTGACTTATGCGCTCTTCATAGTTTACAGCCTCATACACTTCACAATCTCATGCTTTAGCTCACAACCCCATATGCCTAGACAACTCTTGGAATCCATAACACAATCCACATGTCACCCTACATTGGCCATGTTCTTCAAGGGGTTTACCAAATATCATCTAGCTTAGAAGATGAATCAAAGTAACTATCTTCTTGGTAATGGACAACGATTGTAATCACTCTTATATTCTAGTTATATAAGTATGTAACATGCACATCTATTTGAAGGTTGATACTCCATACAATCATAATACAGATAACATACTTCATGTATCTACTCTATAAACATGCACTATAACACATTGCACTAGTTTTCCCTATTATCTTTTAATGAATAAAAGTTGCATTTCTTACAAATAATACTTCTACTCTATTGAATGTTTTTAGTTGTTTCTTTCTAAGTTAGCTTTTCCCATTCACACTACACAACAAAAACTTGGTTGTTCCCGACATGTTTGGTCCTAAGCATCATGCTGTGGATCATTGGTATCAGAGCTAGAAATCTCAATTCCTTTCTATGCCTATAAACACGTAAGAGGAACTCAAGAAGAAATATTTTTTGATCGATTATATTTCAAAATATCCAAAAGAACATCATATAAAAATCTAGATAGGTGACACCTAAAAGCAACCTGAGGTAGCCCCTAAGGTATAAAATCTCATCACTAAGTACTCGGAGGCATATCACACCCAAAAATTTTGGCCCTCTTCCATGAGTTAATAGTACAACTCAATATGATGCCTTTTAACACACCTCCATAGTTTGATCAACAATGGTTTCAAAAACAAACCCCCTTCAAAGTTCAAGTCAATCTCGACATCCCTATGTTCAAATTCAAGATCAATGCCAAAGCATTAGATGCCCAGATTCAAAAAACTCGAGGCATACTTCTTAGTCATTTCTTTCACTGATGTTGAGAAGATCACCTTTGCAATATTGAAGATGTCCATACCAGTCATTCACTAGTGGGAGAGCTTCAACATGCAATGCACACAATAGTGTATGCTAATCAAATATTGGAAGACTTTTATTGATGTATTGAAGGAGGAATACTACCCTCTGCACCACTTTAAATATGAATACATAAAGTTCCAATAACTACACTAGCATAAAGATTAGTTCGTGGAAGACTACACTAACATTTTTTTTACTACTCCATACTCCTGCATGAGAACATGAGTGAAAAACTTAAGGTGTTAAAGTACATCAGAGAACTCTCACCTTATATCCATGTGAATATAAAGTTTTTAACTTTTGACACTTTGAATCAAGCATATCACAACACTACAAAGATTTAAGCCAAGGCAAAGATGAAACAATGTATCACGTCTTCATCCAATATAACACAAAAGGCCTAACCTTTGCACAAATATGCATCACAACCTTCTATGTAGAAGCAATAACACACTCCTTGTAACGAATAACAACACCAAAAAACTAATCAAAATTTGAAGGCTCTAAGGCCTTATCCATCAGATAATGGAAAGAATAAGTTTGGTGATAAGTGGTGTCATTACCATCGGTCATCCACTCATGATGATTATGAATGCCATGTCTAGTAATCCATACTCACATGATTTGCATCAAAACCCACATCAATAGATGATACTGATCCATATGCCTCTTATCTAAGACCGACACCATTATGATTGACATCTTTGAAGAGCACAAACATCTCTTCCACACTAAGTTCTAGGTGAAGGGTTAACCTATCTATGTCATCATTGATAGTGATAGCCATAATAACATCATCACACAATCCACAAATCAACACCTTAGTATTACCACTAATGTGTATCCAAATCCATACTCTTTAGGGTGGATCTAGTAGGGGAAATATATATAGGTCAAAAAATAATGCACTTTTCAATACAAAGTCAAGCCTATGGAGGATAATGTCACTTGTGACATCATACCTCTAAAGGTTTGTGACATTCTACTGAAGAGACCATACTTGTATGACTATGAAGCTACATATCAAGTCAATCCATAACACTAGACTATTTACATGCAAGATCACTTCTACAACCTCTTTGAGTCAATGCCCATGAATAAAGTCATCTTGGTCTTTACCAAGTAATGTCACAAACTCATCTTGCACATGTAAAAGCTCATGTTACTCATGGTCTACCTTGATACACATGTATATTCAAAACTGATGCATACCCTGGTAGTGCACAACACTTGCACATCATCGCAACAACAAAAACTTGATAAGTCACTAGAGAAAAGTAGTGAAGTCTTCACAGAACTTGAAGGTCTTCTAACACACTGTATATTAAAGCACTACATCAATTTGGTCCCTAGATACCCTCTTATGAATATCCCCCTCTATCATAATTTAGTGTGGGAGAATGATGAAGTCCAGTGCCAGATTCAAGAGCTTTTTGATTAGGGAATGATCAAGCCTAGATCTTCACCTTATAGGAGTATGATAGTCCTCACACTCAAAAAGGATGGTTCATGGTAACTTTGCATAGACTATCACATACTCAACAAAATAATGGTGAAGAATCAATATCCACTACCATGCATTGATGACCTTCTGGACCAACTCTAATGCACATAATACTTCACCAAGATTGACTTGAAGTCAAGTTACCATCTGGGTCTGGTCCATCCTGAAGATGTCTAGAAGATAGCCTTTAAGACTCAAAAAGTATTGTATGAATGATTGGTCATGACTTTTAGCCTCACCAATGCACCAACCACTATCATGCACTTGATGGATGATGTACTTAGCCCATTCCTCAACTCCTTCATCATCATATACTTGGATGGCATTCTCATCTTCAACAAGACTTAGGAAGAGCATATGGTGTACATCTTGCACATCTTAGACACTTTGTGACAACACAGTTTAAAATCCAACTTAGCAAAGTGTACATTTGGAAATGCATAGATCTAATAATTGGGTTACATCATTGATTACACCAACATTAGATTAGATCCAAATAAGATAAAAGTGATCCAAGATTGGCCTACTCTGCATAATCTCACAAAATTGAGGAGTTTTCTTAGAATTGCTAACTTCTACCACAGGTTCTTCCTTGGTTTCTTGCACATCTCTTGGGATCTCAACCAACTCACATGTGTTAAAATCCAAGTTTGACTAGACACATACACAATAATGTACTTTTGAGGTACTTAAATAATGCCTTTGCATAATGCCTAACATTATGCAAACCTTCAAAATACATATTGATACATATGACTATGCACTTGGTGTAGTGCTTATACAACATAGAAATCCAGTTGCATACCACTCCAAGACATTCATCAACATGGTGAAAAGGTACTCCACCTACGAGAAGGAATTATAAGCTATTATGCAAGCAATTAAGCAATGGTGACACTACATTCTTGAGAAGGAGATAGTTTTTCATTTGGACCATAAACCACTTCAGTTCTTATAGTCACAAAATAAGATGGAAAATGTGTGCCACATGAAATGTATGAATTACCTTCAATAATTACATCTCATCATCAAACATAAAAAATGAAAGGAAAACAAGGTCATATATTTCCTTAGCAACCACCAGTTCATGCACTCATCATAGTGTTGGACATGTGCGACCATAATTTCATAGACTGGGTTCCTCTCTACTCAGTTGATCAAGAATTCATAGCAACTTACACAACCTCATGCAAGGTAACCAAGTTCAAGTGTTATATTTATTTGAAAAACTTCTCTACAAGCTTAAATATCTTTATGTTCCCTCTAGCTTACCTCACTTATGACTCATCTAAGAGGCACACTATACCAAGACCTCAAGACACTTTGACATGATAAAGACTATCTGTATTGCAATCACACTTCTACTAGTTATACATGTACACAAATGTAGAGTACCACATTAAGTATTGCATTATGTTTTGCATCACCAAGCCCATGAATAAGAATCTTGGACTTTACACACCTCTACCAGTTCCATCTAGACCATGGGAATCTATCAACATGAATTTCATGACTGGATTGCCTGTGATGAGACAACAACATGATGTTGTGTTCATTGTATTGGATCAATTTTTAAAAATGGCAATCATGGCCATATGAAAAAAATGCATTGATGTAGTTGGCATTGGACAGACATTCTTTAACTATGTTTGGGTTACCCACATCCATCATCTATGACCATGATCCATGCTTTGTGAGTCATTTTTGGCACGTATTATGGGAATTAATGGGTACACAGCTGGATCAATTGATTTTTTTCATCCTCAGATAAGTGGGAAAACAAAAGTGATTAATCACACACTTGTTCATCTTCTATGAATGTACATTCGCACACATACTCACACTTGGGATGATAATATCTTGTACATTCAACATGCATACAAAATGGCTCTTCATAGCTCTACTAGCCATAGTCCATTCCATGCATGTCTTGGGTATCAACTTTCAACACCTTTATACATCTTCTATTATGCACCATCAGGTAATGAGTCACACACACAATAATGGGAAGTAGATAAAGCTAAGAATTTTTTGAACCATATCTATTTGTTTATTAGTAGGTTCTATAAATTATCTCTCACACTCAAGCTAAGTAAAAGGAGTGCCATGAATCACATCACACTCCTCATGCATTTTGAGTTGGTGATAAAGTCTAGTTACAACTTCAAAAAGATCACTTCAAAGGTCCACACTGAAAGATCAAGCCTTTAAATTATGGTCCTTACAACATTTTGCATGTGGCTGGTGAGAACACCTTTATTCTTAATCTGCCTCAATACTTGGGCATGCACCCAGTCTTCAACATGTAACTTCTCAAGCCCTACACTCCATTGCTTCTTGAGCTAGTAGTGACACAACATCCTTATGATTTGGATCCTCAACACTTGTGCCTCACAGAGAAGGACTAAATCATTAAGTGACAGACACATGTACCCACCATGGCATATACTAACTTTTTTGAGTGGTCAAGGTTGGGCAATATGTTGATCAAGCCAAGTAGTTCACTTCACAATAACTTCAAGTGTAATTTATGTAACTGCACATTGATGCAATGGATACTATTACTCTTAAAAAAAGGGTGAATGATCCATGCACAGTCTCCCCACAATTGATCTTACTCATCATTTACTCTATTGTGTATGGCACACACCTCTCACCTAATCTTATGCAATCCTTAACTGAAGTTTGCTCATAGTCATATGCACAAGTCCCGTACCTTATCACACACTTCTATGCACTAACCCCTACATACTACATACTACACACTCATTATTATGCACCTTATAACTCATAGTCCCATGTGTTTCACTCATTAACTTCTTCCCTTTCGTGTCTATTGTTTAGTGCAATTTATAGTTCTACGTTGTAGTTTGTAGATTCACACACCACAAAAGTTTCATGCTAGCTCATCAATTTCTCTGCTTTTCATAGCTCACAGGCCCACATGCCTCACAATCCTACACCATAAATCATAACACCACATGCCTAGCCAACTCTTGGACTCTACAACACATCCATGTATCACCCTACCTCAACCATGTGCTTCAAGGGATTTACCAACCATCATCCAACTTGGAAGATGAACCAACACAACTATCTTCTTGATAACTGATAGTGGTTGTAACCACTCTTATATTCTAATTATATAAATATGTAATATACACATCTGGCCAAAGGTCTATGCTCCATGTAGTCATAGCACATATAACATTCTCTATGTATCTACTCTATAAGACATGTACTAGATCACATTGTACCAATTTTCCCTATTCTCTATTAATGATTAGTTATATTTCTTTCAAGTAAGACTTATGCTCCATTGAATGTGTTTAGTTATTTATTTATGAATTAGCTTTGCCCATTCACTTTGCACAACCAAAACTTGGTTGTTCCTTGCACACTTGGTATTGGGCTTTGCAGTGTAGATAAGTGGCTACAAAGTATCTTCATGTAGACAAAGATATAATAATCAAATCATGTGCTCCAATTTTGAGGCATGAGATGTACTTTCATATCACTCATTTCAAAATAAATGGATTACATGTACCATGTGTAACATAAAAAACCATAAGTGTTAACGTATAGTCATAATATGAAATCATCATTAAAACATGTTTATAACACATTTTGTCATAGTCATAGAAAGATGGTATTTATCATTGAATCACATTTATCACACATTTTGGTATAATTGTAGAAAGATGGTATTTGCCATTTAAATGCATGTGTGGAATAAGGAAGTTCAACCTATTGAGGTCTAAGTCATGTAATATATAATCATGAAAGTGCACATATAATAAGGAAGTTTGACCTATAGAGGTCTAAGTCATGTTACTAAGATATAATTGTGAAAGCACATGTACAATAAGGAAGTTTGATCTATGGAGGTCTAAATAATGTAAGTAAGATATATTCATGAAAGTGTATATGTAGTAAATTACTAGACTCACATATGCTAGAGTGGAAGTAATGAAATAAATAGTGATATTGCCTATGTATAGACATGGTGTGAACAACATAGTTATAGAAGGAAAGAGTGGCCCTTATATGGACATGATATGATCAATATAAGCACACGAGGAATTTGTTAATCTCTCTCTATGTAAATTTAATATGAGCATAAGAGTAGTGGATTTCCTCTTGGAGGATAAGTATAATCAATGTGAACACAAGTAATTGTATGCCCCAATGTAGACCAAATGTCAGTAACCAAGAATGGAAAGTGTGTGCCCCAATATAATCAATGTATTCTCTATGTAGATATAAATAATAATATGACCTAATATGATTAAGATGTAGGTAAGGACATGTCACAAGTATTTTTACCACTAAAAGTAATGTTTAATGTATAAGCACATGGGCATATCATGCCCCCAAGAAGCATATTTTAGCTAAAAGTGGATTAGTTCTTAACATCACATGTACAATGACTTAAAACATTTTCACAAGGGAGATATAGCATTTAGTAGTCCCAAAATGATAAATTAGAAATACCTAGTGGCCATAATTAATAAACAAGCATAATTAAAATTATGAAACAAGTAATGGATTAAAACAAATAATGAAAATTAAGAAACAACCACACCTAGATAGATTCATGGGAATATATAACTAGATATACATAGTGTGGCTATTGATGAAGCTCTATGTGAAATCTAGGATACTCACTATACAAGGATAAATTTAGTGCCTCTTGCGTAACCAATGAATTTTCCCAGGGTATATTTAGTGTTATGCTCTTATGACTATTGAGTATGTTTATCTACATCAAATGTGTCTTGTGACTAATTTTTGAAACTAGAATTTTTGGTGTAAGTTAGCCTTTGGATGTCATATAGTATGTGCTTATGCTTATCTACAATCATAAGTAGAATATCTGAAATGATGTTTTATTTATGTATTGACATGTTTCACTTTAGATGCACAATGAACAACAAAAAAAATAGGTAATGCATCAATAAATATCAATGGATTTGCAACTACGTATCTGACATGCTAAAATCAAACCCATATTAGTTCTTGTGTAGTCTAAATAGAAACTCAAGCAAGGTTTTTGACCTTCTCTTCACTAGAAGTGGAGATGCAACTACATGCACATTCACTTAAAACCATATTTTGGTAAATGGGATGATATAACAAAAGGTTGAAGGATGATGAAGTATCAAAGTGGTTTGTCAAAAGTGTAGTGTAAGATATGAACAATGAAAGATCTAATTTGAGTTTTGGAGAAGGATTAGTCACTCAACTGATACTTAACAAATGACTTGGGTTGACTTCATATATATAGGGATCTCTAGTGTTTGACATGCACTAAGGCTTACCATGGAAAATATCAATAATACAAGATCATTATGTGGGAAATTAGGGCCAAAGAAAAATAATCCATAAAAAGGCATCAGATGAATTCAATGAGATCATTGAATCGATCCTAAGTAGAATAAATACCCATAATAAGGTTAATAGCATAAAAAAATGGAATATTAAATCTGGGACTGAAAATGGATAAATGAGATGAAGTCTAAATGCATCAAGAAGTCTTAAGAGTTGTAAAGAGGCCAATGTGGGGTAGGAGAAGTCATACATATAAAAAACATATACACAAGTGGACCAAGTGTGACAAAATGAGTAAAAGACAATATGGAAAAGGGTCTTATACCAAAACTAGGTGTTTACATAATGGCCCTACTTTGATGTCTATATGTGAGTGAATGCATGTGTGTGTCAAAGTATAAAAATAAATAATCAAAACATGTACCTTGAATTACCTAGGGAAGGGTAGAGGAATGAAATGATGCTTGATAAGAGCTACATCCACACTAATTTCTTGTTGTTTTACTTATTTTTTGATTAATGTGATCTAAATAGAGTAAAATTAGAAATATTCAGATTATGTTAAATTGGGAAATAATCATACAAATCTAAATGTAAAATGGGAGATTGATATTGCACTTAGATAATTATAAATTGATAAAACACTTGGGAAGAGATATACTTAGCTTATTCTGATATTTTGTTACTCATTGTGTTTGTTACTATCTCTGAAAATGCTTGTGTATGCTCTTTAATTGCTTAGATCAGAAAACATGAGCTCAAACCCTACATGGATGTTACTCTAAAAATTGAGACCCCATGTGGTGATCAACACTATCTAAGCCCTATTGATAATGTCCTTATTTACTATGTACATTTGTGATGCATCAAACACTGCACCTTTGCCTATGGATGCTTCTTATTTGTGCACTCACCTTCGGTCCTATTTGTTGATATTTTCTTTCTTTCTCCTTCATTTGAAACCCTAATCTCACTTTCAATCATGAAATGACCCTTGAAAAAGGGGTTAGTATGTTGGATTGGAAAATGCCAACCACTCCCTGTTAAGTGAATGAAGATTATGTATATTCTATTCTCAGAAGTGGGCTCACACCGCACATAATTATCCCACCTAAGCGTGTATATGCACCTTCACGATCAATCTAGAATGCAGTGCAATGTTTGGCTTTTGATACTTGGCACCATGTATCTTTGACTTGCCTTTGTATTCAAACTTGGCTCTAGGACTACTCTTGTTAGGGATAGATATATATGCCTTATAATAATGTCTCAAGAAAATGATAATTTATTTTATAAGTTTTTTAGGACTTCTCAAGGTAGTGGTCAAATGAGTATAACCTTAGGATTGATTTATATTTATATCCAACTCTTTAATATTTCCCACTATGTCCAACCCATGACATTATCTAGGCCAACCTAATGGAGACTTCCCAAATTGAAAAATATTCATAGAGTGTTCTTGGACAATATTAATAGAGACAAACATCTATGATATATCACAAGTGTCTAACTATTATCGGTATTATCCTAGGAGTGAAAATCAATGATATGAGATATGGCGATAGTTTATTTAGGATTTTGAAAGGTTATTGCATAGACTATGGTGATTTTGAAATATGTCTAGTAAATTGGGTTGGCCAAGGTAACATGTGGGTAGACAGATAGGGGAAAGTATGCATAAGATTCAAATGTGTATGCAAATTCGAAGTATATCAAATCATGCCAAAATTGATGTTGCCAAAGTGTCAAATACAAAATTTAGGTGTCTAAAAATGCCAAATGCTAAATCAAAAGGATAAAATAATAAAGTTGTTATTTGTGATTAAATGCACTTGGTATTGATAGGTATATATTCCATTTTATCTAAGAAAAACTGCATGGAAATATGGATAAATCAATGTCAATTCATGATAGAAAATCTAAAATAATATATATCATTAAACTATTTGAAATTTAACAGTCAAAGAATGAATGCAGTTAAGGGTACGTGAACCAAGTTACCACTTATTGAACTCATTTGGAGAATGTCATGGGGTGCTTATACCCCAAGTAGATGTGGTTGCTAAAATCATCTCAACCACCATTGGAGAAGGAGAAGTGCTAAAAGTTGAGCACTGCAAAAACCTTAACTACACTACTTTGAATATTATCATAATTATTTTTTAGAACCTCAAAACTAGGTTCATATGTAAAGGTGGAACCTCAAAACAAGTTTTTATGTCAAAATGGAACCTCAAACATATTGATAATTAAAGGATCAATTGTTGTAAATGGAATATAGATCCAAAGTGCTTATGTAGTAACATCGTTACCCATTAATCCATAATATAGAAATAAAAAAGTATTTGCATGAACAACATTCAAGCCCTAAACTGATCCATCTTTACCTCAAAGCGATATAGAATTCCATCATTTATATTTCATAATGTCACAAAATTTATTTTAACTATTTAATTTGATAAATCTACTCAATCTTACTCATATTATTTATTTTAAAATGTCATATAATATCCCAACTATTCCTCATATTTATGTAGAATGCCTCACATATGCCTTAATCTATCCAATTTATCCCATTTGAATCACGTAATCTGACCCAAAGTGTGAAATATCTACTTGCCATGGTCTAAATCTGTAAGACAAGCCCACCATATTCCTCTTTTTGATACGAGGGATGAAACCATGAAACTTGTGAATCACTCATCTTAAAAGAGAGAGTTATGTGCACCATGTGTTATATATAAAAATGTAATCATGTAAATATGTATACAAACATGATAAAATATGCCATCATATAAAGATTTGATCATTTAAGTACGTATGAAATATGTAATCCAAGGCAATGGCCATACAAGTGTCATGTTAAGTAGATATATCAATTAGTCATGTAATAATAAGTATCCAAAATAGACGCATGACAAAAATCATGGTAACTCATACGATAGAAGTATGTGTGATATAAAGCATGAGACCAAGCTCAACAATAGTTATATATGTAACCACATACATGCACATAATATCATGATCATGAAGAACACAACCACTCAAGTCATGACACAACTCCAACATGACACAAACATAACATGGTGATGATGTGGAATAGCAAATTCATAACACAACTAACACACGATGTTATAAAACATAGTTAATACACTAATAAAACATACCATATAGTACACAAAAATGATCACACAATGTCATAATAATCAACATCAAACATGTATAGAGTAATTAATATTGGTCTACATAATCAATCAATTCCATCATCTAGTATATCAAAGCATAATATCTATAAGAAATAACACTCTACAAAGTATGGAAAATAGCAAGTCATGTGTAATAGTCTAATATGATCTATGGACATATAAAAAGTTATAACCTGATAAGTGTGTAGATATTATTTAAGAGTAAGCATGCCCCCACTGTAAAAATGTAGCCCAAGGGTGTAAATAATGTCATGTATATATATGTCCATGTATGATATGTAACCTATATGTCATGCATCCCACTCATGTATACTGTGAAAAATATGTGCATATATTATGAATATATAATTCACCATGTATGTGATAAATAACATCATTAAATCATGTGTACTAGTAAATCATGTCATGCATAGGTATTGTTTTATATATTTCAAATATTTGATTTTTTAAAATTATGAAATTTATGATTTTTTTTATTTTAAAAAATCATGCCCCTATTAACTTATGATCCTATAAATGGGATGCTCAAGTGTATGTCCTAGATTGATCAGTGTGAATGTCACACGTTGTGGGTGAGTAATAACATGTATATCATTATCTAAATTAAAGAAATGATTGTGCACTATAAAATATACAACATCGTTAGTCTCTGGGGTTTAAGTCACTTGGTCTTGGGAGCTTGTAGAGGTAGCCTTGGTTGTGGGTTCAATTCTTGACTTAAATTGTGATGGGGGGTGAGGGTTCACTTCACATCACTCTGAGGTTCATAGGGTGGTCCCATACTATGTTAGAGAATTTAGCACTAGGTACTAGGCTAATCAACGTCGATTCCCTTAGGTTTATATATATATATATATATATATATATATATATATATATATATATATATATATATATATATATATATATATATATATATATATATATATATGCAGATATGCAGGCTCGACCCCTTTTTTGTCATCATTATTATACAAAACTTCTATAGCCAAATTCTCAAACTACTTCACACTATCATCAAGCTACTTTTAGTGAAGGAAATCTATCCTTGATCTTCTGGGACACATCCACGCTAGATGAACACGACTATTGTTGTGGGCCTGTCCACCTAGAGTGGTCGTGTCCCATGCCAAATAACAACTAATTTCTAAATTTTGAATTAATCTTTTGTGTCTTCCCGTATGTTTCATAAGGTTATCTAAAGGAAATTGTCAAAAGGTTCACTTATAAATGCATATCAACGGTCATTATTTATCACCACTTAGTACTCACTTGGTTACTTGCTTACACACTATTAAACATTGAGCAAAGTTGCCCTATTATTTCCAAATTTAAGATCACTCACAAGGAGCAGCCATGAGCAAAGTCTAAAGCATCTCAAATAAAGTCAAGATCTATCATTGTCAAGTATCAAAGCCATATTTATAGGTACATATACATAGTTAAGGAACACCATTGCACAATCACTCTAGGTGGGAGAACTATGTGGGCTTGATTTACCTCCTTAGAGTATTGGATATGTAGGCAATGATCAATCATCGAGGGGGTGATTGAGGTCAACTCAACCCATTTAAATCTCCTCTTTTTTACAACTTTCAAGTTTTCAAAGTGCCCTTATGGATTCAAAAAATAATGAATTATGCAAGGTATGATTTGAATTGAAATATCTTAGCCTACTTAGCAGACATTTGTACATAAGGTACAATAATTAAAATTTTGTTACAATCAACTTAAACAAGTCCACATTCAATGGACTCGAGTGTCCTAAATTTTTGTCCACATATAGTTTTCCTATACATGAATATTCTAAGATTTCACTTTTGATCTGTCATTACCAATTTTTTGCTTCTTTATGCCTTTTCCTATTAATCATAAGTCACAATCAAATGGAAAATTCTACAGTAAATGGACTCAAGTAGCCTCCATTTTTTACTTACAATAGTCTTGTCTAAAAATAGTTTTAAATTATGTCCTTGATATTGAGCATGCACAACCACATATTATATTGATTTTTATTGTTAGATATCTAAAATAGTCAATAAGAATCTATATTTGAGTTAAGTACATTTCTTCTTTGTGTTTTTATAAAAATAACAATTTTCCATGTTTATCAAATTCTAAGTCATAAGTTTTAATCATTGTACATCTTAACATTATGATCATATCAATTTTTGCACCAATTAATTACAACACATTTATTGTTTTATCAAAAATAGGGTAAAACATATTGGTGAACACGTACATTTTCAAGCATTAATTTTATGATTTTGTACTAGGTTTTAAATTTATGTTTGATTTCTATATACAAAAATCATGTTTTACGATTTGTTTTTCAATTCATTTTTATTTCTTTCATTGAAACTATGTTCTAGTAGTTTTAAAACTTGTAACAGTTATCATTTTAGGTAAATCAGTCTTCAGTTTTACCTAAATTATGGTGTGAACAGTATGTTTCATTGATCCAATACTCAAGTCATTAGACAACACTATGTTTGGATTTTAGTTTCTACATACCTCACAATATATCAAAAATATCTGGGTTTTATTTTTCATCCATATGGAGCTTATAAACAAGTATTTTAGGCTAAGGCATAAGATACGAGATATTATCGATGATAACACTATTGAGTTTAGCATACTAATAGAAGAAGCTAGGCCACAATAAAATTACAATGAAAAACCAAAAAAAAATTCAATAATCCATTCCCAAACCATGGCACTAAAGAAAATATTGATAATTTAGAGGTAAATCATGCGTATAATGCACATCCTCTTACATCATATGGACATTGAATAGATGGAATTATTGGCACATTTAAAATTACATCAACATGATGTCTTAAGATCACATTTGATGACAATGAAATTGATGATGATGATTTAGATAAACATGTACACTTTATTCAAGATTACATTAATAAAAAACCTATATAGTGTCATGATTGATAATGGGTCAATTGAAAATGCATCTACAATGACACTCCTTCACATTCTTGGATACATAGAGTAAGATTTAAAAGCTACATCAAGCATAGTCAAAGAATTAGATAGACATACACATAATACTCTTTGTCATTTAGTGCTACCTCTTCATGTTGGTTTAACAACATTGGACACTTCATTTCTAGTCTTACCAAGCACAAAGGTTTTTGACATGTTATTAGGACACCCTTGGATATGGAAGCTCCATGCAATACCATCAACATTACATCAATTTCCTAAATAACTATATTGTAATAAAGTGGTCAAAGTTAAAGGCATTCAATATAAATACCCTATACAGTTAGTGGTATCTCCTCCTCCTCCTCCTCCCCCCACCACCACCACAATTGGCTATGGGACCTATTTAAGAGCATAATATAAAGAAAATAATGAGACCTATCTAAGATCACAATACCAAGTAAATAAATTCATCTATTTAAGAACATATTGAATAATTAGTTGTTACACATATACTAAATCTTTCTATATGGTCGATACAGAGGAAAGTGGTACACCCTCCAAGAAAACAAATTTCACATCCAAGAGTTACTTGAAATGCAAAGAAATATAAATCTTATACATTGAATCCTAAGGAATTACCTTGGACAATTTAGTGTGGTCCATAATGAACACAGGGAATGAGACCTTCTCTTACTAAACAACAAACTCTACTAAGTCTTGCATCTTCACGAGTTATAGATCTTGCAAAATATTATATGAGCATTGATCAAGACAATTACATTACAAAACTTAATGAATTTTTAGATACAAATTCATCTACATTTAGCACTTTTCATCCACAAAAAGTCACCATCAACATATATGATCCAAACACACAATATGGCCCTCCCATTGATGGGATCATACGATAAGTTTACTTTAAAAAATTTAGAAATACAAAAAGATAAAACATTACAAAAATCCATTTTTTTTTTTAAAACATCAAAAATAGGATTCGAGCATGACATGAGTTGCTAATTTGCTTATTTACATGTGTTATTTATCACATGTTTTGGTAGATAACATATTATTTTTCAAACACACATGAATTTCATGAGGTATATGAATGTGATCCTATACATACATTATACATGGACCCTTAGATGTTGGATTCCATTCTACCTAGTGTTCATGCATTTGTTGGGGGCATCTTATTCCTTTATGTTACATTATAACTAGTTATATCTTTATATTACCTCTCTACCATGTCAAGCTACATATATTACAAGTTTTTTGATAGTTACTCATATATTACATTATGATACATGGATATGCTAATTTTATATGATATGACATTGATACATATGGAATGAATAGACTAAGTTTCACTTGTCTATGCTCCTTCGATTTTATTACTTTCTTGCATGATAGGCTAGACATTGTATGTTTATTATGTGTTACCCTTGACACTTGTGTGTAACAATTGTTTGAACATCTCTATGATATTTTTGCTTGGTATGTGTGACATTTGAATAAGTCCATTGCTTTGGCCCTTGGCCCTATGTTTTATGTGACATTTGAACATGTCCCTTATTTGTAAAATTCTTAATGTCCTTTGTGTGTGATCCTTGATATTGTTTGTTATGACATATACATGTCCATTATATGTTGTCCTTGGCTTTATGTATGATATTGTGTGACATTCTATGAAATTATGTGTTGTTCTCATTGTGTCTACTGAGATTGATCAACGGTTCTATGATACACATCATGTGTTATTATTACGTAGTATACTATAGATATGGTTATTTTACTACATGCCTCATTGTTAAATATATATATATATATATATATATAACACTTGTATGCCTCAAATTTAATATGTTACATACATTTTTTAATGACAATTACCTTTATGATGAGATAATCTCCACACTATTACAATATTACACATGATTATATCTCTATGTATATACATAAATAAAAATTTAAGTTGAAACAATGCACTTATGACGATTCCTTGTGAACACCCAACTTATGCTCAATCCCACGGTCCTTGACCATCATTCGTTCACTTCTATGCAGATGACCCATACATTCAAAGTAACTTATGATTTTTAAATATACATGTTCTTCTATAAAAACAACCTAAACACATCCCTAAATTATTCAATATTTCTAGCTTAGTTATTTTTTCTCCTTAGACAAGGCCATCATTTCAAAACAATCTTGCTTGCCAGTAGTGTTTGAATTTACTGTTCTCATCCTATTGCCAAATAACATCTAGTTTATCAAATTCAAATTCACCTAACAGGTCATCCCACACTTTTAGCAATCCCCATTTGAATGAATTCCAAATATATCACTATAAATCCACCTTTTCTCACCATTTTTTTAACTAGAGGCTCATATGATTAAAAATCACAAAAATATCTAACTACACATTGAGATAAAATCACCTAATACTCCTAATTATAAGTACACACAACCTTAGTAGCTAAAGGTAATAAGTCATTATAAAAATACATAAATACACCAAGATTGCACTGACATATATCATTACACCAATATTTCACACACACCACCATAACATTGGAAAACTACATAGAGTTTGATCCCTCTTTGGAGTACTGATATGTAGGTGGTGCTCAACATAGGGGGTGTTGAAGTCTAGCCCAACTTCAACTACTAACCTCTTTTTATCCTATGATTGTATTCATCTTATTGTCATTGATCTAAGATTTTTATGAATAAGAAGGTACTCAATGGCTTCTACAATAGATCAAGATCTCTCACATAGTCAAACATGACACACGAGTGCATGTAAACTTACCATATTAGTCACATAGGGCAAAACCCTACCGAATGTTAGTGTACCCTATAGACACCAATGTAGGCCACTCATGTCTGATTAATACAACTTTATCTTAGAAAGAGGTGAAGTATTGTTCTTGATTCACAATAACTTGAAGTAACTCACAATTAGCCAATAATCATTTTTTCAGTTCTACATATTTGAGTCCAATTAAGTTACTTATTTCCATGCATTTTCTATTTTTAACATATTTCTAAATATAGTAAGTTACAAATCAGTGAATGCTTAATTTATGATTATATTTTACATCCTAACTTAGTTCAGTTTATTTTATCTAATTAGGATTCAACATCTCTTATTTCCCATTTTTTGATGAAATATATTGGTGAACCCGTTTATTTTTTAAGCATTGCCAAAACCCTAGGTTCCTATAGGGTTCCAACCTTCATTTTCAGATCTTGGAATTTTATCTCTGATTTCCCCTTATCTTTTTGTAAAAATTAGAAGTTTTATTCTTTGTCCTATGGTTTCACCCTCATTTTTCTATTAGGGTTTTCCTTTCCTAGGCTTGTGGCATATCTTTCATTGTTTGGCTCATAATTGATCTATAATGACTATATTTTCAAAATTAGTAGAAGTTTTTGTTAGTTGTATTGAGATTATAGTTAAAATCAATAGGATCAATGATTAATAAAAATAAAGGTTGCATTTGATTCCATCATGAAGGCAAGGTCATTTTCATTTCAAAAGATGGAACTTCTTTAGAGCAAGAGTAACAAAAAGAAAACACATCTTTAGTGAGTATACCAATAGATAAAAGTAATGGAAAAAAATAAAATAAAATGATATAATACATATTACATAAGATAAATTAGAAAATATAATATCACAAAATGGGGGTATTTGGTTTTACATATCTAGATATAAAATAACACGCGATTGGCATGCCATAGTTTTAAGATCAAGCAGATGATTATGACTAGGATAATGATTATAATGCAGAAGATTTTAATGATTATGATGGTATATGGCCTATATAGAGGTATCCCATTGATGATATCACTGGATTCTAATATTATATTTCCTTGTATATAGCTTTTATGTTTCAACAATATATTCAAAAATACAAAAAAATATATATATATTTTAGAAAATTATAAAAATCAATACCTATGCATGATATGTTTAGTTTATTTACATCAACTACTTGTAATTAAATTTATTAAATACTTATTTCTATCTATTTTTATATCATATATGTTTCATAAGTGTATATGAGTGTGTTTTAAATCACATAGGTTGTCATTTACAAATGCAGTTGCAGGTGGTGACATTGTCTCAAACCCATAATTTTACATAGACAAAACCACTCTATTCCAGACAGTTACACACTGCACTCTTGTCTTATTATAGTGTACTTGTCCCAATAAACACAGGCTATTATTTTTTATATTCTAACCAGACACAAACATTCTATAGATTGATTATATCTCAATAAGTTCATTGGGGGCATCTTTCTACATAGTTTTGTTCCTTCTTTGACTACCCCTTTTGTTCATACTTTAGTTTAATACATTGCACAAGATCTATCGATTTTGGCTCACTCATACTTACATTATTATCTTATTGGATACTAGATTTACTAAATATACTAATGTTATAAATTACCTATGTCAATTAACTTCATCTATTCATGCATGTTTATCATGTTTTGCTTATTTGATTCATGTTTTACATGTATTCTTTGGTTTGGCTTTAAAACATTTGAACACATCCTTGTGTGGGGCTCTAAGCCTTCATGCTTATTTCTATGCATGTGAGTGACATTTAAATATGTATTTTATTTGTGTTCCCTTGGCTTTCTTGTGTGTTTTATGTGCTTTGTGTGTACTCTTTGTATGTGTGCATCATGCCCATGACACTTGTTTGCTTAGTTTAATCAATTTTCTATGCCATGATGGATATCATGCATCCCCTCAATTTAGTGATGCCATAATGGATATCATGCATCCAACTCTTTGATTTGATCTAATTAGTTTCAGTTATCTTCAATATATGATCACTTATCTATGTGCCTAATTGCTAACATCTATCATGATAATGTCTTTATTTATGCTTATTTCCACATGTTTCTTACATCATTATTTTGATCAATTTATATATGATGATGCCATGCTCTTCAATGTTATCATTATTAATTATATTTACATATTTTTATAACATCTCTCACATAACTTTTTCTTTTGAGTTAAGTTAGTGTGCAGGCTTCATAACTCACCTCAAAAGAGGGGGCATACATAATAGCTTGTCTTAGAGACTAAGCTGTGATAATATACTACAATGTAAAAAATCAATAGATTTTACATAGTTGATCATGATCCATACTCATATTTTATCTATAAATAATTTTTCGACAACAATGCTCTATTCAAACAAAAACATAGGGTAGGATAGTCCAAATGCAACACTTTCTTCCTATAACATAGAAACAATGATTTCTGGAAGTCTCAAAATTAGGTTCAGTACACAAAATTTTTTTAACAAGTACCTAAACATAGTTTGTATAAAAATACACAGGATTATTCCAAATTAGGGGCATCATGTACAACATGTGTTTCAATATGAGTATATGGGTTTGCTCATAAAATTTACTTGCTATTACTTAGTTTTTAGATTCAATATGCTCAGATACCAGATTGGGGGCATGTGCATGGCACATGGTCACCTCCATGTTCAATTTTACACTAGTTTCCATAAAAGGAATGATAACACATGTCATATCTATGTTGTATGCACCTGACTAAAATCATACTACTTTTGCACTAGAAATGAAACTTATTCCATCTATAGTGATTAATTTACCTTTTTGCATCGATCTTGCACCATAATGTTATATCATGATTCATATAGGAATCATTAAATTTGATCTAATACATTGAGTTTTGTAATTATGAATTCAATGCCAACTTGAGTTTTTTAAGCACACTCTCTTATCTATGATGATTAGGGCATGCATAATCCAATCTAAGTGCTTCAACAAAAATGAAATCTCTAAGTGTCCCACCCTCTATAATCACCAATTTTACATCAAAAAACATAATGATTCATGTCTAAATTAGGTGTATTTGTTCATTTTTTTCTTGTCTTTGACTTGATATTTTCATCTTAAGTAATTATCAATTTACATATGTTTTATTACAGGTTTTGTATGAAACATAGTTCAATGTAAGGTCCCTATTCAAGGCTGTTATTCATAGGTAAGTTCAAGTATGCATTTTTTTTTTCTTTTAATATAGTACTTTTAATTTGATACATTACTAAAATAAAAGGGATCAATGTAGACATACAAAATAAAATTCAAGTTAAAATAATATTATTGTGATCATTCCTTGTGAACACCTAACTCACGCTTAATCCCATGGCCCTTGACTGTCATTCCTTCATTTCTATGGAGATGACTCACACTTTCAAAGCAATTATTAATTACTAAATGTTCTTATTCTTTTATAAAAATAACATACGTTCATCCTAGGATTATTCCACACTTCCAACTTAGTTGTCTTTGCTCCTCAGATAACGCCACTCTTTCAAGACAATACCACTCATCGATAGTGTTTGAATCAACTGGTCTTGTGCTTCTGCCAAATAAAGAATAGTTATTAAAATTAAAATTCATATAATAGGTCATACCACATGTTTAATAATCTCCATATGAAATAATTCCAAAGAGATTACTGTGAAACCACATTTTCTAACCATTTGTTGACTAGAGGTTCATATGATTGAAAAACACAAGACTATCAAACTGTACATCAAGAGAAAAATGCCTAATTCTCCCAATTATGAGTACAAACATCTTTGGTATCCCAAATCTAAGTCTACATACCATTCCAATGTCACAAGTAATTGTCAAAGCACATAATTACACCAAGATTGTACCAACATATAACATTATACTTGGATTTCACACACACCACTGTAGCATGAGAGAACTACATGGAGTTTGATCTCTCTTCAGAGTATTAGTATGTAGGTAGTGCTCAACATATGGGTTGTTGATGTCTAACACAACTTAAACCATTGATCTCTTTTTGTCTTATGATTGCATTCACCTTCTTACATCATTGAGCTAGGGTTTCGACAAAGAAGAAGGGACATAGTGACTTCCATAATAGATCAAGATCTCTGGTATAAACAAACATGACACATAAGTACAAGATAGCCTGTCATATCAGTCATGGATGGAAATTCCCTATCAGATTCTTGCATACCCTATAGACACCAATGAAATCAAAACATGTTTTATTAGTGTGGCCTTATACCAAAAAGACATGAAACATTGTTCTTGATTCACAATGACCTGAAGCAGGCTCACAATTAGCCAACAATTATTTTCTCGATCTTGTATATCCAAGTCCAACTAAGTTATGTATTTCCATAAATTTTCCCCTTTTAGCATATTTACAAATAGAGTAAGTTACAAAGCAATGCATGCTTAATTTATGCTTATATTTTACATCTTGATTTAGCTCATTTCATTTTATCAAAGGATTTAACATCTATTTCTTATTTTTTGGTGAAACACTTTATCACATGATATAATTAACTCTTATTTTGAGATGAGTGACTTGAAAATTACATCCCTCATCTCAAAAAGGGGGCATCATATTAGGCTTATATTAGAGATCAAAACCTCCATGAACAAGCAAAACTTAGATTTGGGACAAAGTATAGGTTTCAAAAATGCAAGGTTTCAAAGATTTAAAATTAAAAATATTCAGAGTAATTAAAAAATTAGATTCTATAACATAGTATAGGTTTTCAAAGACTCAAAAGAAGTAAAAAATCAAACACATGACATATTATTACACAATAATAGATATTATGGGGGCATATAACATGCGTATGTACTCACTTTTTAAAGAATGAAAATAAAAAATCATACTTGAATGCATATGCATGGGCATATGCAAAATTATTACAAGATCAAAGTTACAAGTTGAAAATGTACTTACAATTGAGCATATATAGACATGGCCTTCTATATTATTTAGTGCAAATTTAGGGGCCATGATACTTGTTTGTTCACATTTTTCAAAGTTTGAAAGGTATGATGCTTGTTCATGCACATTTTCAAATTTTAAAGTTACTTTTTCAAAGGCAAATGGTTTTTATTTTATATTAAATCTATGGGTAGTGCAATCATGATGGGGGTAAGAATACTTTTTATTCTTTTTTAATTATGAAAATAGAACCTAGATTTGTTTGCAACAATATGATTAATCAATATATGTAATATACATTTGAGTCTAGTGACCTTGACATTACTTATAATGAACCCATTATGTGGTTCCATCTTTTGTTATAGGTGGTGTACATTCGAGTCTCATGAACCTCCTCTTCCCTAGAAGTGTTGATGAGATTACATGCAATATAATACCCTCTTTTGGCACAATGGTAACATACAAAGACCAAGATAGGATGAAAATGTGACAAGTGTGATATTTTATTTGATACTTGAATTGATTGATGCTTTTATTTGTGCTTGAAATTTGATGTGAATTCTTTTGAAGTATTCCTCTATGTATCCATAAATGCATCACTTATGGATTGGCTTAGCAAGACCCTGTATATATAGGTTGACCTAAGATAACTTATGTAATTTTTGTCAACTATGGTAATGTATAAATTAATAGTAAAGGTTCATAAATCATAGTAATGGGCTGATGGACCCAAGAAATTAAAAGGGACAAACCTGTAAGTGTATGGGTTTATCTTAGATAGACCTATACATTGTACAGGTTTGTCTAGGGGATAAGTCTAGCTCTATTTTCAAGGTAGGGCTAGGTAATATATGAGAAATAGTCTCGATCTATTAATGAATACTTTTTTGATAAGTGTTAATGTTATTTTAGGATTGATATACCAATTATATATTTATTATGGGGAAAAATTAGTCCTAAAATAGTCTAAATATATAAATTTTTCCAAATAAGTTAAATTGGGTATAAAACACTTAGAATACAGGTCTTGTAATAAATTTAGGTGTCTACATAATGCCCCAAATTTCACATGGGTATATAAGTGAAATAGATGTGTGAATAAAATTATAAATGTAAATAATTTGAAATGTGCACTTTTGATTACCTAGAGAAGGATGAAGATTTTTATGCACACATAGTTGAGTCCCATCCACACTATATAGTTGATGTACTTGCAACAAATGTCAAATTATATAGGTAGTCAAATCCTCATGATATGTGTTTTGATTTTTTAAAATTTACTAACTTTAATTTAAAAAGAGATCATATGAATGAATACACCTAGTTGGTATTTCCCCAAATGCCATACCATCAATAATTTTGATGGGTGTTGAAATATAGCTAACACTTCTCTAAGTCTTCAGAAACCCAATCTACTTCTTGATCAAGGAAGTATATACCTTGGCATCACTTCTAGTGAACCCATCATGGTTCCATATTTTTTAGATTAGTACATTAGGTACAATTACTCATTCATGACAGCTGGAACATGCATTTTCTAACTCAAGGGATTGATTAGTTATCCAAAATTAGGACTTGATCACTCTCAATTCGTCATTATTTCAAATTCTCTAAGTGCTTCAACAAGGGGGAATAATTATCTATCATTAATTATAGGTCACAGGTAAATTTGGTTTCATATCTATATAGGTTTACTCCTTCCTTAATCTCTCCTAATTTTTTCAATTTTTAAAATTCAGCTTTTTTAAATTTCAAAAATGGATAAATGAATGCTTCATGTGTTGTTGTGGGGTTTTTTAAATTGGAGTGCCTTGCATAATTGGAGTATCCTCTCAAATATAGGTGTGTTATATACACTCAAGTTTAACTATTTATCCTTTACTCTAGCAATTTCACTAGTAGAATTAGAGGGGGGAATGTAGACACATAAATCTAGTCACAAATACTTGATAATGCTAATTATTAACACATCTTGAGCCACATGACTTGCACCCAAATACATGACTCTTATTTTTCATTCCACTTAGTCATTTATCTATATGAACCCATTGTTTTCCATCCTTACTATATAAAATTTATCTAATAAAATATTCAATCTACTTCCCACTCTCATCAAATTGTCTACAGTTAAGGACATTTATCCCTAATCTTCTAAGATAGGTCTGTGCTAGGTGGATAAGACCCTTACCATGAAATTTTACACCTATAGTAGATGTGTCCCTTACCAAATAAACAACTAGTTTTCAAATTTTGAATAAATATTTTGGGTCTTCTTGTATGTTTCATAAGGTCAACTGAAGGAAATCATCAAAAGGTTCACTTATAAAAACACAACAAAGGTTATTCATTATCACAACTTGGTACTCACTTGGTTCCTTGCTTACACACTATTGCACATTGAACACATATGCCACAATCTTCCCAAATTCAAGATTATTCAAAAAGAGAAGCCATGATCTAAGTCTAAATCATCTCAAATCAAGTCGAGATATCATCATCAAGTATCAAAGCCATATTTCTAACTAAATACACATAATCAATGAACACAATTGCACAATCACTCTAAGGTGGGAGAACCGTGTGGCTTTGATTTCCATCTTTAGAATATTGGATATGTGGGTAATGATCAATAATAAAGGTGTTATTGAGCTCAACTTAGGCCATTACACTCACCTATTTTTTGCAGGTTTGATGATTTCAAAGTGTCCTTAGGGTTTCAAAGATAAAAGAATAAAAATAATCAATTCTATGTAGTATGATCTGAATCATAATATATTTTCCTACTCAATAGATGTAAGCACAAAAGGCAAAATAACTAGATTTTTGACACAAATAACTCAAATAAATCCATCGTCAATGGACTTGAGTGGCATGTGATGTTGCCCACCTATAATGATCCTATACATGAATATAATAAGATTTTGCTTCTGATTTGTCACTATCAAATTTCTACTTCTTTCTATCTTTTCCTATTAGTCATTGGTCACAATCAATTAGGATAATTATTTGGTCAGTGGATTCAGGCAACCTATGCTCCTATCCACTTACAATGGTCCTGTAGAGAAACAATTTCAGATTATTTCTTGATCTTGAGCATGTAAAGTCATATTTTTTTAAATCAATTTCTACTATCAAATATCTAAAATAGTTAAAAAGAATTTGTATTTAGATAAGTAAATTTATTCTTGGTATTTTTATATAATAGTAGTTTTTCATATTCAATAATTTTCAAAATCATAATTGTTAATCATTGTATATCTTTAGCATCCTGATCTCTATCAAGTTTTACACCTATTGGTTACAACATAATAATTATTTTATCAAAAATAGGGATAAATAATAACATGTGGACTTCATCATATGTTAGGATAATGTGATAGTGTTCGATGTGGAACATGTGCATAAGCTTTCTATAGAACTATCTTAGGACATGATGGAGTAAGTAATGTATTTTTAACTCAAATAGATCACCGATGTATTGGACGTTGGAGAATTGTTTTTTTGAGGAAGATAAATTATCTAGCTCTGATTTACCTTCATAGGATGAACTTACATGGGTTATACAATAGGTTTTTATAGAGGTGGTAAAGTAAAGGTCTTGGTTGAATGGGGTGCTCATATGTAATACTCAAAATTATAACCACTTGGTTGCTATAGATATATTTTAAGCATCAATGTATTGAGGATGGGATTACACATATCTTATGTATCCATGGACATTCTAATAGCATGCCAAATTGACTAGTATTGGGGAAAACTGAGAACCAATTAGTTATAGTTGTGAGCCCTATCATAAGTGGTAACACAATGTACCCAATAGGGTTTTTAAATTTCCATAAACTCTTTTTATAGTAGTAATCATACCAATCAAATATTTGTGTGTGTATCCAATACTAGTGAGTAATATCATGGTGCATATGGTTTCACTTGACCTCTTATCTACCATAGCATAATGTAAAGGATGCGAGTCAGTAAAAGTATGTGTAAACAAAAGTACATTTATTAGAATCATCAACAATAATCTCATGGTCATTAAATGTGATTTTTGATCATAATTTATACTCATGTATCTTTCAGTATATCAATAAGACCATCTATAGGATGAGTCTCCTCAAGTCTATATAAGTATAAGAAGTCATAGGAGGATGTGCATTGTAAATCACATGTACTTCAAGATTAGTTTTGGTTTCTTATGATGCATGTTTTAGATTAAGGTAAAAACAAGTTTTGAAGGGACCCCGAAACCCTTTAACAGATTTAAAAAACATAGAGCAATTACAAGCACTAGGATAAGCAATCCTTTAACCTACTAAAAAGTAGCAACAAAATCAAGTAATACAAGGATAACATCATTATCCATTTAATATTCAGCCTCCTAATAATCCAAATAAAGATTTTCTATCTATTTTTTAGGGGTAAAATCCAGAATAGTTGCCTGCCTACCATCAACAATATTCTGTTTACTTTCTAGCTCTCTGTTTTTCTTTGTGGATCTTTTTCCCGGTCTGTCTGGAGAGCCTACATCCGGTTTCACCTTTAAATATTGTTCATCTCCTTTTCCATATTTATCGATAGTAGAAGCAAGATGTTTCACCTTCATTTGCTGGTCTTTTTTGCTGCTTCTAGTTTCTACCCCCTTATTAATGGTCTTTTTTATCAGCCCTTTTCTTTGGTTTAGAAAATGCTTTAAGTTTTCTCCATTATCATTTACAGTAAGCTCCTTCAGAGGGAAATCATTCTCAACCTGAGTCTCCCTAGACTGGGAAAAAAGAGAATCTCCCTCCTCTAATTTATTTCTAACTTCAGCCAAGAATTTTCCTCCCTCTAACTCAGTTTTATCATCTACATCTCTCCATCGGTCTTCTATCTTTTGAAAGACAACAATTTGTTTTGATAAATCTATCAAATCATCTAATCTTTGTTCAGGAATTATGGTTTCTGATTACAACCCATATCCTTCTTTCTCATAATTTTCTTTCTCAATAACAAACTCTTCATCCGCCTCAGTTTGTGGAGCTTTGGCATCTTCAATAGAAAGCTCTTTCTCTGCCTCAGCATGTAGAACTTTAGAATCTTCATTATTCTTTAGTTCTTGTCGATTATTTTCTTTGGGTTTCCATACTTTCTTATGCTGAACCTTGATCTTTCTCTCATCCAAAACACTGCTAGGATAATTTTTACTTTTGTAAGGACAGTTTCTGACCCAATGCCCCTGTTTTTTACAAGCATAGCAAGAGTTGGGCAGATCTTCAAATAAAAACCTTTGAGTTTTTTTGCCATGCTTAGAAATTAGATCCACTCTTTCTGGGAGATGATTCAAATCTGCCACTTTAACATAAAGTCGAGCACTTTGAAGTTTGGATCTGGTAGCCGTAGCATTATCCAATGCCACAAGTTCACCAAAAGAGCTGGCTATACCTTTAAAAATGTCCTCATGCCAAAACTCTAAAGGGAGGCCAGGAAGTCTTACCCAAATGGGAGTGTTTAAGAAAAAAGAATTTGAAAGATCCATGTTAGGCTCCCATTTTTTAATGGTTAGAGAACATTTGCCAAAAGACCACGGTCCTCCACACAGCACCATATTCATGTCCTCCTTACAGTTGAAGTTAAACAAGAAGAAATCATTCAACATTGGTGCCACTTCTACCTCTCCTCGAATAACCCATTTCTTTTTAACCATTTTAGTAAGGGATTCTATATTTGGTCTTGCCCCTAAAAATTTACCCACTAGGGTGAATTCCAAAGAAGACACAGAAAAATCTATTAGAGGATCTGGAATAAAAACTTGAAACTCACCTTTCTCCCAACAAGATTTGGTAATCACCGGTGGGAAAAGAAGTTTTCGATTGGGTTTCTTGCCAAACAGAGATGACCACTTATTTTGTTCTGAATACTCTACCTTCTACACTTCTGAGGATTTTTCCTTATTTAAATGCACATTATCTTTCTCCTTTTTAGGCTCCTGCCCCAATACAGCGGGAGGATAATCCAGTTGGGAGACACTGATCCCACAAAAAGGATCAGATCCGCTCAAAGGTATTTGACACTTGGCAATGCCAATCTTCCTACACCTATATTACATGAATTATTCATCTCTAAACAATTCTCACTGACCATTCTTGTACACCTACATGCTAGTTATGAGCATGATCCATTCTATGGTGCTATTAATCACCTAAAATAAAATTCCAATATGTGATAAATCAATGAAATATCATACCCAAAATTTTTTAGAATACCACGTTAGCATTTACATCTCCCATATAATAATGTAAGGACCAAATAGTAACATTGACACTATTGTTCTAAGATTGACATTACCACCCTTCACCTAGCAACACATATTTTTCAAAATTAAATCTTTTCCATAGGTCGACCCATTCACCTAACTTGTTGGTAGTGGAAGAAATTAACTAATTAAATTAATATAAATATAATTCAAGGTCAAGCATATTTACAATCTAGAATCCACAAGCACCTCTCAAATATAATACTCCACATTAAGAAAATATGACATATTATTCCTAAATTGTAAATCAAACACTATGAGCAATTATTATCCAAGTCTAAAACACACAAAGCCAGGTCAAGTGCCGACATTATTGAGATAAAACCTAGGTTTCTATATGCATTCATGTTGATGGGGAATCCAGAAAAACACTTGTTCTGATCCCACTTGTTAGGATCTTGCTCCTTAGAAAGAGCACAATATGATTACCACATACAAGAAATTAAACATGCGAAATTAACCAGAAGTACAAGTAACTAGAATTCACAAATAACACAAAATATGATAGACAATACACAATCTTGTATTAATACTCATCCAGAAAGAAAATACAATAAAGAAGATGCCACTTCTTCTCCACACCTCTCAGAAGCTTCCCACACTTCAAGTGTTCAGTAATTCTCAATCAAGAGTTCACTTTCCTACCAAAAACGGTCCCAACACACAACTCACACACAGAATTGGTGTTCACCTCCAACCAGTCAGTAATAACCCTACCAGTACACAAGTACTCTAAAGTACTTCAAGTAGATCTCAAAGTGATCTTACTTACCATGTAGATCTTCTCCCATGAGCTTGCAACAACCTGCAACTCAAATGATCTTACACTTGGAAGGATCTTCCTTGGCTTCCTCTATTTGCACTCTGAAGGATCTCTTCCTTGAATCCTTAATTACAATACATGCCAATGGGTCTATAAATAGATCCCAGACTTAAACAATAACTTAGACTCTTAATTTACAATAATTAGACACACAGCTCGAGACTATAATTATCCCTTAAAATGCAAACACTCGATTTAACGAACTAACTGTCCATGCAACGAACAGTTTTGGAACCGCCATAGGTGACCGACATCGGTCCCTGTCTGCCTGGAGGTGAGCGATGTCAACCGACTCTTGCCAATGTCAGTTTCCATTCTGCACTATAGATGACCGACGTCAGTCCCACTGTTGACACTGGTATCCTTGAAACTCAGCAACCTCCTCCATGTCTGCAACAGTTGAAGATTTTAGCTCCACAACCTAACAATCTCTCACTTGGAGATAAATAGCTGCAACTATACCTATACCTATACATCATCTAGTTTGTTCCCTTGGATTTGTATCCCTCTTCAAGATCACTCTTGAAGACCAACCACCACAAATCCTGTGGTGCACCTCCTGTCGTCCAAATCACTTGCCACATCCACATCTACAAACCATGTAGAAAAGAACTTGACCTTGCATAACATGTCGACCTGCTGCTGGTCTCTCTCAGATACTTGAGACTCCACTGAACTGCCCTCCAATGCTTTTTTCCCAGATTGGCTCCAAACTTTTTGATAGCTCCCACTGCTTGGGAAAACTTAGGTTTAGTACACATGTACTCAACCTCATTATGTGAATCAAGACACTATTCATAGAACTGTCCAACCATCGGCATGATAACCGGTCTCACACAATCATCCTACAACAAAGTCAACCTGTGACCTTCCATGTCCCTAAAACACACTCATGCCAAAGAATCTTGCTGCTCTTAGATTCCTCATGACATACTTATGAACTAGCTTTACCTTTAGTTCAGTAACTCCCTGTAAGTGTAACCCTGCAACAAGCACACAATACAGTAATAGGATAATGTAGCTAATATTATCCAACTTGGTAAAGAGAAACACAATGGTCAAACCTCCATTGTCTTGCAACTTATTTAAGACCATATACCCTAGCCTTCTGTCTCACGTGTCCATTTCCACTCTTCTTTATCTTAAACATCCATTTGTCTCTCAGTGCTTCCTTCCAACTGGCAACCCCACCCAAAACTCCTATTTGGTTCTTCTCCAAGGAATCACATTCCTCATCCATGCCAAGCTCCCACTATTTCCTGGATCTACCTGCTCTGCTTCTTTAATAACTTCCTAGTTCTTGACTGTCAGTGAGCAACAAGTAGTGTAAAGAAGGGAAATGATGAATTTGAGGCTTACTTATCCTTTAAGTCCTCCATATGGGCGCTTAAGACTCCTTGACAGCTTGCTGTCCACCTAAAATCTGTCTCAGTGACCGATGCCAGTCACATCTCAGTCTGCACCCAACCGACGTCGGTTCCATGCGACTACCTCATCGCCGACGTCAGTTCCCCCTGACCGATGCTGATGTTTATCTATCTTGAGTTACCGACGTTGGGATACACATAGCCGACGTCAGTCCCTGTCTAGATGTCGAAGCCAGTTTTCTAACCGATGTTGGTCTCTGTGTTTTACTTGTGAGCGATGACTTTTACCCATGAGCTCTTTTTGGATCAAACCCTTGTCCAAATAAACCTTGCTCTGCTTAGAATTCTTTAGCCCCTTCTGTTGATCTCTATCCATCACCTTCTCCTTGAAAACCAAGGCTTTCCTGCTCTTGTTACGAACATCAAATTTCTCAAGAAATGTCACTTTCTTCCTCTGCTTACAAAAACCATGATCCATGCTTTTCAAATCCGAAATCATACCCTTTGACTCAAGAACATGCATCCCCTTCTTATTCATGTGACCAATCCTATTAAGCCACATCTTCGAATCTACAGCTGAAGTAGATAAACCAGAAGGAGAATCAGTAATACAAGTAGATAGATAAAGCATACCTACTTTCTTACCTCTTGCTACAATAAGTGCACCCGTGGTAACCTTCCAAGAGTCCGCTGTGAGAGTTATTGTGCAACCCTCATCACCCAAACTTCTTACAAAAATCAAATTCCTCATCAGGACTGGGATATGCATGACCTCTTTCAACACCCATGTGTTGCTCGTCTGCAATTTTAGCTTCACTTTCCCTTTGCCAACCATCTGACAAGGCTTACCATCCCCTAAATAAATTTCTCCAAAGTCTCCCTGGACATACTCATGAAAAAATTCCCTATTTGGGGATGCATGAAAAGAGGCACCAAAATCTAAAACCCAAGATTCTACTTTATCCAAGGAACATACCAGAGCATCCTGTGCAATGAACTCTATAACATCTACTTCTTCTTCATGTCCTTCATGTTGATCTTCAACCGACCTGCAATCTCTCTTTAGATGCCCTTGCTTTCCACATTTCCAGTAGGTTATTCTGCCATACTTGGACTTGGATCTCCTGCCTATCTTAGACCTTGATCTCCCATGCTCGATCTTCTCTCTTTGCCTTCCCCTGCTTTCCACACTCAAAGCATTTCCTGATGATTCACTTGTGCTTTTCCTACGAATTTCTTCATTCAAGATTACACTCACAACATCATCCACTTTTAAGATTTTTGAAGCAAACGCAGTATTACTAACTGCCATTACCGAATTCTCCCAACTTTTAGGTAATGAGCATAAGATTAAGAGAGCCTTAATTTCATCATCAAAAACAATATTGACTGAATTTAACTGGTTTACCAAACCATGGAAATCACTAAGATGACTATGTATAGATCCACCTTCCAACATTTGCAAATTAAATAATTGCTTCATAAGAAATACCTTATTCAAAGTTAAGGGTTTTTCATATAAATTTGCCAAAGATTCCATCAAATCTACCATTGTCTTAACCTGTGATAAGTTGGAAATCACAGACGATGCAAGACTCAACCTTATAGATCCCAGAGCCTTCCGATCAAGAACCTCCCATTCTTCATCCTTCATATCCCAGGGCTTGCAATCAACCCCACCCAATGGTAAGTACAAATCTTTTTGATACAGATAATCTTCAATCTGCATCCTCCATAATTGATAGTTCTTGCCATTAAACTTCTCCATTCATAGCTTACTTTCTTCTACCATTGCTCTACTCCCATTCAAACAGAAACCCCTGTGAGTAACCTGTAATCAAAACACACTAACCAGATCTGATACAACCTATTAGTATCCCAACCAAAAGCTCTGATACCAATTGATGAGGAATCCAGAACAACACACCTGTTTTGATCCCACTTGTTAGGATCTTGCTCCTCAAAAAGAGCACAATATGATTACCACATACAAGCAATTAAATATGCAGAATTAATCAGAAGTACAAGTAACTAGAATTCACAAATAACACAGAATATGAGAGACAATACACAATCTTGTATTAATACTCATCCAGAAAGAAAATATAATAAAGAAGATGCCACTTCTTCTCTACACCTCTCAGAAGCTTCCCACACTTCAAGTGTTCAGTAATTCTCAATCAAGAGTTCACTCTCCTACCAAAAACAGACCCAACACACAACTCACACACAAAATTGGTGTTCACCTCCAACCAGTCAGTAATAACCCTGCCAATACACAAGTACTCTAAAGTACTTCAAGTAGATCTCAAATTGATCTTACTTACCATGTATATCTTCTCCCATGAGCTTGCAATAACTTACAACTCAAATGATCTTACACTTGGAAGGATCTTCCTTGCCTTCCTCTATTTGCACTCTAAAGGATCTCTTCCTTGAATCCTTAATTACAATACATGCCAATGGGTCTACAAATAGATCCCAGACTTAAACAATAACTTAGACTCTTAATTTACAATAATTAGACACGTAGATCGAGACTATAATTAGCTCTTAACATACAAACACTCAGTTCAACGAACTAACTGTCCGTGCAACGAATAGTTTTGGAACCGCCACAGGCGACCGACGTCGGTCCCTGTCTACCTGGAGGTGACCGACGTCGGCTGACTCCTACCGATGTCGGTTTCCTTTCTACACTGTAGATGACCGACGTCAGTCCCACTACCAACGTCGGTATCCATGGAACTCAGCAACCTCCTCCATGTCTGCAACAGTTGAAGCTTTTAGCTCCATAACCTAACACATGTAATGAAAGAGCATAATTGCACCTTCACACTAAGGGGAAAAACTATGTGTTGCTTGACTTCCCTCTTCATAATATTGGATATGTAGGCACCAATAAATCATTAATATGGGTAATTGAGGTTAGTTCAACCCAATTACACTCATCACATTTTATAGGTTTTCACCCTTCAAAATCAGAACTAGGGTTTCAAGGAGAAGAAAGCTGATTTATGGAGTTATGCATATAGTTGAGGGCCATAAATTGCATAAACATAGAATTATCAGACATGTGGATCTAGATGACTCATAGGGATACTTCCAGTCTATTTCCATTGTCAAAGTATAGTCACAGTCAACTAATTAAGTAATAAATCTAAGTATCTTGATCTCCTTAGTGCTTTCCATAAATATGTTCAATATATTTTGAATTGAAATGAATCAAATTAATAGATCTAAACTATTGAAATTGATATAAAATAAACATATAGATCTGAAATATAATACATAATTTATATAATTTTAAATTATCTAAAAATAGTAAATTAACCAATATATATGCAAACCTCCCTTAAACAAATTTTTTGTTGATTGTGTAGGCTGATAGTAATTGAAAACCACTTAAAAAGACTTGTAAGTTGTGGTCTTTAAAATCAAGATTTCAAATTGTGTTTAGACAAGGTCACACTAGGACAAGGTTACACATGACGTTTTTTGTTGACCATGGTTGCATCTTGGTTGACCGTGTGATTAATTTTGTGATCTAGGTTTGTGATTTTGTTTGTGAGGGTTTATTGATTTTTTGTGTGTACTGATTTGTCACACAAAGACATGTAAAACACAAAACCCTAACTTCTACATAATAAACATAATAGAGATAAAATACTAAAATAAGGGAATATGGTTAGAGGAATAGTCAAGTCATCCTCAGAAAACTTTGCATAATTTGAGTGTTGCCTACATAGTCTAAATGGGTCTTAGGTCGATCTAGTTCTCCTTCCTAGAGTGAGTGTGTGAATATTGAATTTTATAGATGAATGGAACTAGATAGGCTGATTTATATGATTTATAATGAGTTCCCTTTACCTAAAATAAAAAATATTTAGACTATTCTTATGATTGTTAGAATGTTTTAGAATTAGAATTGGAAGAAATAATGCTCTTTTGCTTAATGTGTAATAGAATTTTGAAGTGATTGCTAGGTGTATTTTGAGAAGCCTCGATATGATTATATAGGGGAATATGTTGAATATTTATACTAATAAAGCTTTCTAAAAGTGTGGGAGGGGTAAAATGCAACATCTTAAATTTAAAAAGTTATTATTTGAGCATGGGGGATAAAGCCACACTAGTGGACAAGGTTGTAGTGTGGCATTGTCTAACTTAGTGTTGTCTTATCCTAGATGGACAAATATTGATAAAAAAGGTTTTATAGGTGTCTAAAAACATATTATGTATGTATAAATTATGTTCTAAGTATTTGAAAAATAATTTTTAGAATAGTGAATGCTCTTGTATAAATTTCAAATTAACAAAATGGGAAATATACCAAGTAGGGAAATGATGTCAATATTAAACATTATGAAGTGATTAATAATTAAATTTTATTGTATACACCCCCCCCACTTTTATTCTAGTGATACAACAAAGTGAAATAACTAGAGTAAAGTAGATGTGAACCTAAGTCTATATACATACTTTGTATATTGATGTGAAGATTGACTGTGCAAGATGTCTTAATGTGAAACCTACAATAATTCCACTGAAATTAGTTATTGTTCATTTTGAAAGTTGAAAATATAAAATTTTAATTTGAAATTTGAAAAGAGAGGAAGGAAAACATACACCTGAGAGGGTATGTAATCTAATTTCCTTGTAACTTTAAAATGAAGATATGCTTGGCCCATTGTTGAGGCATTTCAAGAAATATTGAATGTTATGGTGAATTGAGAGTGATCAAGTCCCAATTTGAAAACAATTGAAAGCTCTTGAGTTAGAAATATTCTATGCTCCAACTCTCATTTGACTATGTAGAGTACTTTATAAAATAGTTAAAGTTGTGGAACCACTAAATGTGGCTCGTTTATAGAAAAAATATAACCATAGATGTTGAATGTCACTAGACTCTAATGTGATCAACTTGAAACATTAATACGAATGACATGTCAACAAAAAAAACTATATTCTATCTAAAATTTTGTACCTTTTAAAACTTTGGAACTTTAAAATTTCCATATAGTAACTTGAACATGAATTAATATCATGCCCCCTATATTGTAATTTATTGTATTGATATTGAATGCCACTTGAACATGTAACTATTTTCAAACTCATAACTCATAACCATATGAGTGAGTGCACATGTATGTCACATGCCCCCATAATCTTCAAATTTTAAATCATGTTGTAATTGTAAAACTGTATAATGCCATAAATCTGAAATTTGCTCATGAGGACTTTGACTTTTGAAGACAATCCCATTGTAATTACCCCCTTTTGATATGAGAGACGTAGTTTGAAAGTCATTTATATAAAAAAAAGCATATGTGAAAGATAGAATCATGTAGTAGAATTTAAATCATTCAAATCAGTTGAATTGAATTGCATCATAGTATTGAATATAACATGAATTTGTATATGAAACATGTGTTAGATAGATATAACATTAAAACACATAAGCATCATGTGCATGATATCTATCATGACATAATAGTAAAAGTAAAATAATTAATACATGATATGAATCATGGCACCAAAGTAATAAGTAATGAACAAACAAACAATTTCATACAATGTCACACAATTTGCATAATATGTCACACATAAAGCCCAAAGGCCACACGCAATGGACATGTGAATGTCACTTAAAAACACAAGGCCAAGGGACACGCTCAAATGGAATAATGATGCCATGTAAGTAAGAACATGTATATATTATACACATAAGGCCAAGGGACACATATAATAAACAAGAAAATCCTAACTTATCATGTAACAAAGTAAGCAAAAATGAAGCACAAAGCAAATGAGACTAATCTAAATCTACTATAGGTATCAATATTAGTGTTATAAAGCAGAATATTAATGTAGAACATGTATAATATGAGTGGTTATCAAAACATTTGTATAATAAATAGCTCAACACGGTAGAAAAATTGTGGATAAATACAACTTGTTGAAGTGTTCATAGAGAATGAAGTGATGCCCCCAGCTTAGCAAGGTTATTGGGTAATAAGAGAAGCCCAACATCAAAGAACCATATGAAAGTATATCTTGTATCACACTCAAATACATCATGAAAAGTAATGTGTATTAAAAATTAAAATATGCTATCTACCTAACATATAATAAATAACATATGTAAGTAAGTAGGTAAACAATATTTGAAAATGCTTAGAAGTCCTGATTTTGATTATTTTTGGAATTTTTGAAATATTTGAAATTTAAAAGATTTGAAAAAGTTCTTAAGAAACAAGGCTTTAAATATAGATGAAGTGGGAGGGATTCAAACAATCTTAAATAAGGTGCTAAATCATAGTGTGACAAGAAGGAAGGCAATCAAGGTGCCCCTAATATATGTGTGAATGAGTCATAATAATGTAGAACAAATGATTTAGATAAGAATGTATATATTCCTCAATAGGGAGGAGTATATATGTGCTCATGTGAAAGTGAAATTAAATCCATATTATGGTAGGTATTCAATGGTAAACAAGTGGAGTGCCATAGAGATATGTGTTTTAGATTGTTTAAATCAGTTTGAAAATAAAAAAGGCAAGTAACCATAATGAAAATAAATCCAAGGGCTATATAAATGATTCAATAAGGGATAGAAGAAGTAACAATGATGCAAAAACAAATAAGTTATGTGAAAATGGAAGTATGAAAATAAAGAATCAAGATACTTATCACAATCGATAGACTAGGAGGAATTAAGAGGTTTTGTCCAACCAAGGATCTCCTCAAGAGGATGCACATATGTATAACCAACTAAATTGTATGAAGGTATAACTTATTGTGAAGAAGAGATGGAAAATTTATATGCCTATGAATCTAATTAAGCATCAAATGCTATAATATAAATCTATGAACCACTTCTCATATACCCATGTGAACCTATATCCTCATGTGCAATATGAGAAGATGTAACTGCTTGTTTCTATGATGAAGCTCTTTGAATAACGTCTTGTGCTTTAGGAGATAAAGACCTATTTTTAGATGCTAATTTTTGCTTAGGAAAGTGTACCATGATCTTTAAAACTACCTGAATAGGTTTATGTGTAACTGTATCATGCTTATAGACAAATGGAGAAACTAATTCAATAATATGCTCATGCTTATTAATGGATAAAGAAACTTTAATGTGATTTAGAATATGTAAATCATGCTCTTGAATAGTTCTATATACTATTTCATTTCCATGTTGCTCAATGATTATGCCAAGCTTTTATTTTATAGGAGAAGTAAAAAGTATTGGTTCTAAAGGATGTTCATATTAAATTCTTAGAATTTTAACCACTTGATCATCATGAATATATTTGAGACATTGATGCACTGTAGAGGGTACTATTCTAATCTTTTATAACCAAGTGTATCCTAAGAGCATATCAAAGACGCTATGCTTGGTAGAACTAAGAATGGAGTGGGAACTATGAGAGGTCCCACTTACAAATTTAGTACTATATGTCCAATAGTATCCTATGTATGCCCATCAAATGCTTTGAAAAATCTAGAAATATCTTGTAAATCTTGATCTATACAACCTATTGACCATTTTTTGCCCAACAGGCCAAAAATCGGTCCCCCCTTTTTTTTTATGCTGTTCTGAGCTAGTACTTTTGATTTTGCATGAGTCTTACAATTTCTATGGACTTGTAGGTGTAGTATTTCGGCAGATGAAGAACTAGTCAAAGAGTGCAAGGTTTTACAAAGCTTCTTCGGACTCTTGTCTGAAGAAATTCATAAGGAAAGAGAGCTAAAATGGTTTAAAGACACTTTTCCTTAAGGTTGGAAGAGTGGTTCAAAGACATAATCTTTCCAAGAGTTAGCACCTTTGAACTGTTGAACCATTGAACCGGTTCAATGCCTTGGTTCAACGCTTTGGTTCAACGCTTCGGTTCAACTACAAAGTTCATCAGCTCAGTTCAAAGGCTTGGTTCAATTCAGTTGGTTCAACACTTCGACAAAGCTTCAATGCTTGGTTCAATCGACAAAGTTCATCACTTGGTTCAAAGCCTAAGTTCAAACAACATGGTTTAGCGGCTTTTGGTTCAATCGAAGGGTTCAACGATCGGTTCAACGCTTGATTCAAAGCCTCAGTTCAACAAATGCTTGAACCGTTGAATTGGTTCAATGGATTGGTTTAACAGTTGGTTCAAAGGAGTGGTTCAATGGGGAAATTTCAAAGGCTTGTTTTAAAGTGGCACAGTTCAAATAAATGGCACGTAGTGTTGAACCGTTGAACCATTTTTGGTTCAAGCGGTTAGTTCAATTAGGTGGTTCAAAGGAGCATCCACAAAGCTAAAGGACAAGTGCCCTTTTGAAAGGTAGTCAGGGACAAAGGCACCCTTCAGAAGAGTCATTTTCAAGAAGGCCGCAAAGGATGATTTCTTTCAAAAAAATTTCTAAGACAGTCGGCAGAGGCAAGGAAGAAACCCTTCGAACTTTTGTCTGAAGGAATTCCTTCAGATAAAAAGTCTGAAGGAATTCAAAAAAGCTATAAACAAGAAACCCAAAAGCAAAAAACAAGGATGATTTCTTTTAGACTTTCTATCTGAAGGAATTCTTTCAGACAAAAAGTCTGAAGAAATCTGGGGAGGCCTCGAGAGAGAGAAAAGCTGAGAAAATTCCAAAAAAAAGGACCCGAGGAAAATAATTTGAAGAAGAAGTCCGCAGGAAAGGCTGAAGCAAGAAAGTCGAAGGAAAGTGTAGGGGTGATGGGCCCATGAACGTCAAATTTCACACTAGGAAATCCAGATCGTGGAAGGCACCAAGTGGCAAACGCGAAAGGATTTGACATGCTTTTCTAGGAGCAATAGAACATGCCACGTGTCCTTGCAAAGCTCGGTAGAAGCTGACAGGTGTCAACATTCACAGCCTCTCCCTTTTGTCCTATGAGAACTGTGGTGGGCCCCAAACAAATTGCTAAAGGGAGTGGATGCCGCCACATGTCCTCTTCTACAGGGACTTCAAAGGGTGCCTAAAGCTTCCATGAGTCAAGCGGATGCTGCCACGTGTCCTGCCCATTTTACAATGGAACGTGCCACATGTCAATTATTTGAAATCGGCAAAAAGTGGCCAAGGCAAGCATGAAGAGCCCATGGAATGTAGTGACCCACTAGAAGAAGCCAGAAAGAGAGAAACCAAGAAGAAGACAAAGTGTAGGAATAGACAAAGTAGTCCAAGTGGTGAGGAGAGGTGAACATTGCCAGATGGTCATCAGATGATGCAAATAGTGAGTGGCACGGCATGCTCTCTCCATTTGGCATTTATTAGGAGACAAACCATAGTCTATTTGTAGGAAAAGAGGTCTAACCTGTGCTCTCAAAAGCCAAAGTCAAGATCGATGATCACACAATATGGTTCCAGCAGGCCTCTTCTAGAAGAATGACATCAACAACAGTGACTTCCTCTTCTCGATGCTCTTGGTGCACATGGGCCAACTTGTCAAGAGCACCAAAGTCTTTTCAAAAGAGGTGCCAAGCTCTCTTCCTCTTTCTATATATTTAAAAAATTCTCATTTGAGAAAGGATCCATTCTCTCAACCTTAAGGCAAAACTCTGCCCAAAAATCTCTCGGGGCTTGTAAGGCAGAGCTCTGCCAGATTTTACCTTGAATCAAGACTTAGCATTTTTACCTCTATTTGGACTTGCACTTTAAAGCATATGTCTGTTATCTTCTTTTGTGTTAAGTCATTGTCTTTCATGCTTTTCACAAATTGATTACAACATGTCCAGTGCATTGTGAAGTCTCTTTTCTGCAGGTCTGCTAGAAGTGTCTAAAGCAAGAATATAGGTGCATGTGAATAGGCTGTCAAAGTGTGTTTCAGAACACCTTTGCTAGTTCCTTCCTTCCTATATCTCTACGGACCCCTGACTCACTGAAATAGAAGAGTTTCCCATGTCAGATGAAGTGTATGGGCATTTCTTCCTAGTGAAAAGTGTATGTTCGGGCTGGGTGGGTCAACTTTTTTGGTGTATCACCTTTTCATTTTTAGGCTTAGGTTCTATTTTTAGCATCTCTCTCTCCCTTTTCACCCCCCTTTTTTACATTTGTTTGTTAGCAGTAGGAGAAACCAGGGCCTCAAATATACATCAGAGGGAGCTAGCCCTTATCTAGAGACTCTCCCCTCTAGCTTCGTCAGTCCCACAGGCGAGAGGGGAGTTTCCATTATTGCGTGTGGAAGGGCGGTAGCTAGGCATCCTGCCTCGTGTGAAATCCACTACATCAATAATTTTTGGCAGCCTGGTGGGACCAACTAAGACAAGTTGTGTCCAAAGAGTTGAAGAATTTTTGGTGTGTTCTTCAACCAACCAGCCTTTGGAAGCTTTTGCATCAACACCAATGGCGACTCTGAGTTGAATCAACTGGTTAAGCAGTCTTGGTGCCATCAAAAATCTCATTTTTATATGTATAATTCCCTTGCCCAACATCATAGGCCTTGTATTCCTTTATATAACTTTGATCAAGCTTAAAACATTCATGTAATCCCCTCAAGTAGCCCTCCTAGTTGCCCTTCAACTAAAGGGAAAATTCCAATTCCAAGATCTTTCACCTTGATGGCACGCTCCTGACTTGGAAGGAAATAATGGAATCATGGGGCAAGAAAGATGAGAAGCAAGGTTTTGCTCAAGACCTTAAAGAAGATAAAGCTGCTCCTACCCATGATTCCTATGATCTCCAAGAAAGGCTCTTCTAGGAAAATATAGCCAAGACAATTACAGAGTTGGAATCCAGAAAGAGATTCCTCAGCCAATGTGTGATGGACAGTTCAGAGCCAATGGCACATTTTATATCTGAACACACCCCATCTACACACCCCCGAGAGAGCTATCAGGCCACACTTGATATCGATGAAGTGCTAGCCAGATGGAAGGAGGAGAATCATTCGATTCTAGCTTAAGGACCGCCTCCTCTTCCACATGGGTTTTCCACTTCACCCTTTCTCAAGGAGGAACCTATTCTATAGGAGGCCAGTGAGGAGCAGAAGATCCAATATGCAATTTCTCAAGAGGTTATCATGGGCAACAATGAAGAAATCATCATCGATGCTCTTTTTGAAGACCTCATTAGCAATGGAGAAGACACAGGGCATGCATACATGTAGATGTTCTAGCAATATGAGGAGGAACATAAGCATGGTGAGCTCTTTTCCCCTCTGTTTGATGAACTTCCTTATTATTTTGATGAGGAGGAATATTATGCTGGGTAGCTTGGGTTGGAGGAGGATCAAGAGAATATCTTTGAAAATCTAGAGACCCTGATCTTTGAGGAGGAAAAGGAGAGGTTTGTCTTCCTTGAGGAAGGCCTTGAAAAAGAAAGCTTTGAATAAAGAGGTGATGTTCTGTGGGATGAACAATCAGTTTGTGATTCCATTTCAAACATCACCACAGTCACCCTTCTTCAAGAAGGCCAAGAGGAAGCAGAGGATGATTCTGACAGAGTCTTCAATGAAGCAGAATTAAATGGGTCGAACCATGATGCATTGCAAGGGAACTATACATATCAAAGGGCTTATGGTGATGATCCAGTAGCCATTGATTTCTTGGTGAAATGCACCAGCATGATGGACCAACATTCAACAAGCTTACAAGTACAAATAGAGTACGTATATGTTAGAAGCATGTTCAAATCTGATCCACTCGGATACAAGCCAATCCAGGTGACAGGCAAGAGGAGCAAGTCACCAAATCTCCTTTTCATTCAGCTACTTGTCTAGCACCATAAGTTTCCTAGCCAGGGAGGGAACTTAAGAAATTTTCCCTTTGATCCAGGAGGGAGGCAAGTATTCCTGGTTAGTTGTATATAGTAGTTGTTTTCAGTTTCTTTTCCTGCTTTCCCTAAGTGCAATTTGCACAAGTAGTGTTTTTCTCCTTGTGTGTATTTTCCATTATGTGTGGGGTAAAAGGCTTCATGTTTGATTCTGGGATCCCTCGAGGTAGTGGCTAACTCTTTCAGAGCTGCATCTGACTTCGTGCTCAATGGACTACAAGGCAACTGGTCTCTAAGCATAGCAGTCATGCTTCCCCTGGGAGTCACCAATTTGTTGACCATTTTTTTCCCAACAGGCCAAAAATTGGTCCCCCTTTTTTTTAATGTTGTTTTGAGCCAGTACTTGCATGAGTCTTGCAATTTCTACGGGCTCTGCAGAATTTCTACAGACTCTACAGGTGTAGTCTTTTGGTAGACGAAGAACTAGTCAAAGGCTGCAAGGTCTTACAAAGCTTCTTCAGACTCTTGTCTGAAGAAATTCAGAAGGAAAGAGAGCTAAAATGGTTCAAAGACACTTTTCCTTAAGGTTGGAAGAGTGGTTCAAAGACATAATCTTTCCAAGAGTTAGCACCTTTGAACCATTGAACTGGTTCAATGCCTTCGTTTAACACTTCGGTTCAACTACAAAGTTCATCGGCTTGGTTCAATTCAGTTGGTTCAATGCTTCAAAAAAGGTTCAACGCTTGGTTCAATCAGCAAAGTTCATCGCTTGGTTCAAAGCCTAAGTTCAAACAACACAGTTCAATAGCTTTTGGTTCAATTGAAGGGTTCAACAGTCGGTTCAATGAGCTCGGTTCAATGCTCGGGTCAAAGCCTCAGTTCAAAAAATGCTTGAACTATTGAACTAGTTTAATGGATTTGTTCAACAGTTGGTTCAAAGGAGCGGCTCAACAGGGAAAGTTCAAAGGCTTGTTTTAAAGCGGCACAATTCAAACAAATGGTGCACAGTGTTAAACCTGTTGGTTGAATATTTTGTCTATCAGCATACTGGTAAACAAAATAGGTCTTATCAGCCAAAGTAAGAAGATTAGTCATCCTAATGTGTAAGTTTATCACATCAGAAGGAGACTGCTCTCTCCTCTCATCAAGGGGAGGTTCCCTGTGGATATGCTATGTATATGTATAAACAAAAAATAATAATCAGGGATAGGACCAAACATCCATCTCTCTTTCTTCAGAGATGATGTATATAAAACAAACGAAAAACTCAAAGGAATGACAGAAAACTCTCCTCTTCTTTCAGAAGAACTATTCAGCCAGCCACAAGAATACTCCTCGAAATAAAAGCAGAATGTAACTGAGAGTATGGTAACCAGCAAATCCAGATAGAGCACAAAGTCTCTACATGAAATGCTTAAGAGTAATATACGAAGGGCAATGAAAGCTCAAAGTCTTTTAAAAGTCCTTTACATAACAATAAAAATAAAACACATTGAAGGTATCTATGGGGGCACAAAGTCTCTCCACAGTTGATTCTTCAGGACACCTTCTTGACTAATTTTACTAATCCGGCTTATTAAATTAATGAAATAGAAAAGATATCATAGCACAAAGTCTGAAAAAATCCCTTGCTTTCATTAACAGAATATGATCAACAGATTGAGCACAAAGTCTCAATGATGTCTATCAATTTGGGCAGAGTTTCGTTTAGATTATCAAAAAAGAGATCTGTTTACAATGAAAGAAAGTCCTTTATATAGCCATTTCAAGAAGGGCTTGGGAACAATAATACATCATGATGCGTTGGGAACTGTTAGGAAGATAGGCTGGAACTTTGGGGCATTTTACCCATTTGGTCTTCTCAATGTAGATAATCAAGCCATGTAATTGAAAGATTATAACTTTCAATGTTTAGCTGGCGGTCTGATCTTGTCTTCATCATTCCTCCTTTCCTAGTTAATTGAATCGAGTCCTGGATTCATCCATTATTCTATCTTTCTTCACTTTCAGCTGGCTTTGGTATTGAATTATGGGAATGCATTTGGGTCTGTACATTCAAAGGATTAATGGCTATTTCACTGTCTTTAAAATTAACGTTTACATGCCCATCAATGTGATCTCAATGACTAGTTCACTATCCTAAATTTGACGTCTTTGTGGGCATCACCCCTTGGTCTTCTTTTGGCTTTTGGCTTTGCCCTTCCAGATTGAACTTGCCCTTTCGAGCCCTTGAGAAATGGCCTGTGTCAAGTTGGAATGATCCTTCACTTTGGCCGCCGAGAGTCCCTCGTAAGGGCACTTACCCTTTGGGGTCCTTCGACAGCCCTTTGCTTTGGTAGTTCTAGCAGACAAATCCTCAGGATTTCTATTTGAGTCTCCTATGGGTAATTTCTGCAGACATTTGTCCTATAGAAAATTCCCGTGGACAATTTGCCTAGGGAAAATTCCCGCGGACAAAAGTCTGTGGAAATTTGTTTCACAAAGTCTTTTGAGCCCTTTATTTTAATATGCTTTAAACATATCTAAAAGAATTACCTTTTGACTTACTTGAAAAATGATCCTTTAGAAAGGTGCTTTTATGGATTAAGTGTCCTCTGCAAGGGCACTTGTCCTTTGAGAATTTTCCTTTTGCATTAAACCGTCCCTTTGAACTTTGATGTTGAACCAATCAGTTGAACCAATCGATTGAACCAAAAATGGTTCAAGCCGATGGTTCAATTGGATGAAACAAGCCAATGAACTAAGCATTGAACCAAGACGTTATGAAATTGCCTTTGAACCAACAGTTGAACCATTTCATTGAGCCAAATGATTGAACCTATCTGTTGAACTGGTTCAACGATTCAACGAAGCGCGCTGAGCCCCTTTGAACCAAAGGCCGATGAACTATTTCGTTGAACCATTGTCTTGAATGAACTTGTTCATTGAACCAAGATGTTATGAACTAAATTTTGGTTCAATGATTCAAACAAAGCTTTGAAAAATGTCTTTGAACCTGTTGTTGAACCTGTAGACGTTGAACCTTAAGATGAACTGAAAGAATGAACCAATTGAGTGAACTATCTGGTTGAACCAAAAGACACTGAGTGGAATAAAGCGTTGAACCGCTTGGTTGAACCGAGCCATTGAATTGTTCCTTTGGTTGAACCCGCCTTTGAATTGTTGAACCCATTGAACCTTTGAACCAAAGTGGTTCAATGGTTCAACGGTTCAATGGTTCAAGCCGCCTTGAATGTCTTGAAGCCGATGAACCAATTGAAGCGATTGGACTTTGAACCTTGATGAAGCGCTTAACTCTTGCCAAAGGCATTGAACTTTTTGAACCTTGAACCCATTGAACCTTTGAATTATTGAACTCGTTGAACCTTTGAACCAAAATGGTTCAATAGTTCAATGGTTTAGGCTCCTTTTGAACTCAGATGCTTGCCGATGAAGATTTTCAATTGAACCAAAATTTTGAAATAATTTGGAAAATGACCAAGCGTTGAAAACCAAATTTTGACTAAAATCGCCTGTAGAAACCTTTGAACCTGTATAAATGAACCTACCTATAGAATTTGACGATGTAAAGTCCATAGAAATCAACATGTAAAATCCATTGAACTTGACTTGCAAAGTCTGTAGATTTTCTGAGAAGTTTTGAAAATGAGGAATTTGAATGTCTAAGACAAATTTTTGAAAATGGAAGATACAATTTTGGTCTTGTAAGACCAAAATAATTCAAATGTTTTCCCAAAAATGAATGCCACTTTTGGGGGACAATAGCTAGCTCCAGTTGGGGAACTTCTGTCAATTGCAAAATAAATCGAAAGCAGTAGAATCCAAAATCTCCAGTGTCTTCAAGTATGCCATTGGGATTCAGAGTCATGCTATCTAGAACTGAAAGGCATAAAAAATGAAAACAAATAAAACAAAACATAATTTAAACTATACAAATATACATATATACAGAGGCAATGATCTGATACTTCAAAATTTGAAGTATTTCAGATGCTGCTTTTTGGGAGACAATGAAAATAATGTTCTATCCTGGTAGACCAGCAGAAAACCATTTTGTCCCCAGAAATGGTGATGGGAGAATGGAGTTCTCCACGAGGAAACTAATTTTTTACATCTTCCTATTGACTCTTTCTTCTTCTTGCCCCATGGTAGGATGCGTTCTTCAAAATGGAAACCATAACTCCTTACTTTCTTGGTGACAGATTCCTTTGCTTGATTTTGATTTGCAGCAATATGATCCACCATCATAACTTGCTATTCTACTAGTTCAGTCCAGCACATGATTGGATCATCCAAGTCAAACTCCTGACAAACCGTCAGATTATCATCTCCTTTGATGTGAAGGAGTTTGACTTCTTCATCTTGAGCAATATTCAATTTAGGCAATAGAGATTCACATCCAGCTGTGTTGTTGGTGTTGCTAACTTCCAAATTGCATGAAGGAAGAATATCTCTTTGAAGAGATATCAACGTAGTCCCAACTCTATCATTGGCAGAAGAATTGCTGTCATATCAAAATCTGATCTCTTATCAGATTTCTCTTCATTAGAGATGGAAGATCCTTCCTTGTTTATATTGTGCTCTACCAATTCTCCTGAAGTCTTGTTTGGATCAATTCTTGGATTGTTAGCTATAGGACTTTCATATGTAGAAACATGAACATCCTCTATGGTAAAGAAATAATTACCTCTGCTTGAAGATTCAAACAAAATGTGCTGCAGGGGATGATGTTTGGGTAACCACATATTTTGCCTCCTTTTCAGGGAGCAACCTCTTCATCATGCCTTGTACAGGGATCCTTGCTTCAGATAGATCCATGTTTAATACTCCTCCCATGTCCTTGAATTTTTTTTGTCCAAGCAAAATGCCATAAGATGCTGGGACGTCAGCCACCAAGACAGTCATCTTAATCCTCTTGTCTGGAAAGGCTGCAAATGCAAATTGGGCATCTTTGATTTGCCCCAAAAATGGTACTTGTTTATTATCCATGGAGAAACATCTCCCAAACGTCTTAGTCAGTGTGAGACCAAGAGACTCAGTGACTTTAGCAGGCATGATGTTGTCAGATGTGCCTGAATCTATTAAACAATTACTCAGCTTGTGGCCATTGATTAACAAGAAAACATAGAAGGGTTTGATTTTTCCAGGAGCAGCTGGAGGAGTAATGATCAAATTATTTGGAATAGGCGTATTCATTAAAGAATCAAGAAATTATTTTTTTAGCCTTTTGTCTTATAGGGACGGTCTGATTTTTAACATATTAAACCATCTTGTTCAATTGATTCGGATTAGATTACAAGTATTCAAATTTAGACATCTATATTTTTGTCTTTTTGACATGATCAATTATGTCAAATGGCTGAATCAAGCTAGGTACAGAGAAAGGTACTTTGACTTTTTGAGTTTTAGGAGGGATGGGAGGTGGGCTAGTTTGCAAATTAGAGGTAGAAGGGGAAGGTGCAACAGATGTATTTACATTTTGAGTAATGACCGAATCTTTTGATTGAAAAGGTAGAGCTGTCCCACGTTTGACAATTGTGACTATTGGATATTGTTGCTCTTCTGTCTTTTCTTTATTAGCCTATTGGACTGATTATTTCTTAGACCTGAAAAATAGTGCATATGATCCATCTGAAGCTTCTCCTTTGCTTCCAAGTTCATCCTGGTAATTCAGGAAACCAATGTGGGTGTCGCCAGCTGATTCTTCTTGACTGTCTTCAATGATATCAACGTCATTTTCTTGATTTAATTTAGGCTGATAAAAGAATTTTGATTCTACTTCAAGATATCCCATTACTGAATTGGTTGGAGGAGCTTCCAGGGCAAGTTTCCCTTGTGGGGGAGGAAGGCAATTTTGTTCTCCTTGGTTTTTGGCAACATTGCCCTGATATGACTGATTTGGGAATGTCTTTCTATATGTAAGAGCATAAGACATTCCTTGAGCCATTTGATTTTTGAGAGCAAGCAACTCATTTTCTAATTTTTGCACCATTGGATCTATGGTGTTTATAGATGCAAATTCAGAAGATGATGAAGCTCTATTTTTATTGGGATCTCTTCTTATTTTCCCTATTAAGATGAGATCATCTTCTACTTTAGTGGCCAAAAGTTGAGCTGCAACTAGATCTATTTGGCCAGAACGTCTCAAAAGGAAACTAACTTCAGGTAGCTGAGAATTAATGAAAAAACATTTGAGATTCTCACCTGTAGGTTTAGCAATTACAGGGATTCTATTTCTCAATATGTCAAATTTAGCTATGAAATCTCTCATAGGCTCATGTGGCTCTTTCTTCATCTGTGTAAGTTGAGCTAGAAGTGTATGTGCATCCTCTACAGGTTTGAATCTGGCTTCAAACTTAGCTTTAAGGGTGTTCCAATCAATCACAGGCTGAGCCTGTAAATGGTAAAACCAATCTGCAGCAACACCTTATAATGTTTCAACAAAAAGCCTGACTGCTACATCTTCAAACTCTACCCTGATTACTCCACAAGCTATACTGAATGCTGCAATGTGTTCATTAAGATGAACTTTCCTGTCAACATAGAATTTAGGGAAATTCTTCCTAGAACTACGTGGAAGCTCATGTAGAGGAGGGGTAAGATTGAGAGGACCAAAAGCATTACCCCAGGGGCCTTAAACTGCCATTATGGGATTATAAAAAAGAGGGATAACAAATCTCAAAGGGGTAATTATAGGCATAGTTTTATCAACAACAGAAGTAGATACTTCATCTGGTAATGGGGATCTGGCTTTAGTAGGAGGGAAGCTCTTGGTTCGTTGGAGATGAGATGGTGAAGGAAACAGATCAAAATCACTTTGCTGTACCAACTCGAACACAGGATCAACGACACCTTTAGCCCTTTGGCTTTGTGTATACCTTGAATCTGCCAGATTATAAAACAAAAGTGGAAAATAATTGACATTGCTTCAGTTAAAGCTTGGGGCTTTAAACTGTGCGTTCTTTCCCAGTTAGTGTGGAGGTGAATGGAATGGATAGACTATAGATGAATAATGGGTAATTTTCCCCAGCAGAGTCGCCAAAAACTGTTGGTTGAATATTTTGTCTATGAGCATACTGGTAAACAAAATAGGTCTTATCAGCTAAAATAAGAAGATTAGTCATCCTATTGTGTAAGTTTATCACATCAGAAGGAGACTACTCTCTCCTCTCATCAAGGGGAGGTTCCCTGTGGATATGCTATGTATATGTATAAACAAAAAATAATACTCAGGGATAGGACCAGACATCCATCTCTCTTTTCTCAGAGATGATGTATACAAAACAAAGGAAAAACTCAAAGGAATGACAGACAACTCTCCTCTTCTTTTAGAAGAACTATTCAGCCAACCACAAGAATACTCCTAGAAATAAAAGCAAAATGTAATTGAGAGTATGGTAACCAACAAATCGAGACAGAGCACAAAATCTCTACCTAAAATGCTTAAGAGTAATATACGAAAGGCAATGAAAGCTCAAAGTCTTTTCAAATTCCTTTACACAACAATAAAAATAAAACACACTGAAGGTAACTATGGGGGCACAAAGTCTCTCCACAGTTGATTCTTCAGGACACTTTCCTGACTAATTTTACTAATCCTGCTTATTAAATTAATGAAACTAAAAAGATATCAAAGCACAAAGTCTAAAAAAATCCCTTGCTTTCATTAACAGAATATGATCAACAGATTGAGCGCAAAGTCTCAATGATGCCTCTCGATTTGGGTAGAGTTTCATTCAGATTATCAAAAAAGAGATCTGTTTACAATGAAAGAAAGTCCCTTATATAGCCATTTCAAGAAGGGCTTGGGAACAATAATACATCATGATGCGTTGGGAACTGTTAGGAAGATAGGCTGGAACTTTGGGGCATTTTACCCATTTGGTCTTCTCAATGTAGATAATCAAGCCATGCAATTGAAAGATTACAACTTTCAATGTTTAGCTGGCGGTCTGATCTTGTCTTCATCATTCCTCCTTTCTTGGTTATTGAATCGAGTCCTGGATTCATTCATTATTCTATCTTTCTTCACTTTCAGCTGGTTTTGGTCTTGAATTTTGGGAATGCATTTGGGTCTATACATTCAAAGGATCAACAACTATTTCACTGTCTTTAAAATTGACATTTACATGCCCATCAATGTGATCTCAACGGCTAGTTCAATATCTTGAATTTGACGTCTTTGTGGGCATCACCCCTTGGTCTTCTTTTGGCTTTTGGCTTTGCCCTTCCAGATTGGACTTGCCCTTTTGGGCCCTTGAGAAATGGCCTGTGTCAAGTTGGAATGATCCTTCACTTTGGCCGTCGAGAGTCCCCCGCAAGGGCACTTACCCTTCGGGGTCCTTCGACAACCCTTTGCTTTGGTAGTTCCCGCAGACAAATCCTCGAGCTTTCTATTTGATTCTCCTGCAGGTAATTTCTATAGACATTTGTCTCGCAAAAAAATCTCGTGGACAATTTGCCCAGGGAAAATTCTTGCAGATAAAAGTCCACAGAAATTTGTTTCGCAAAGTCTTTTGAGCCCTTTATTTTAATATGCTTTAAACAAATCCGAAAGAATTACCTTTCAGCTTACTTTAAAAATGATCCTTTAAAAAGGTGCTTTTATGGATTAAGTGTCCTCTGAAAGGGCACTTGTCCTTTGAGAATTTTCCTTTTGCATTGAACCGTCCCTTTGAACTTTGATGTTGAACCAATTGGTTGAACCAAAAATGGTTCAAGCCGATGGTTCAATTGGATGAAACAAGTCGATGAACTAAGCATTGAACCAAGACATTATGAACTTGCCTTTGAACCAACAGTTGAACCATTTCATTGAACCAAATGATTGAACCTATCTATTGAACCGGTTTAACGGTTCAACGAAGCGCACCGAGCCCCTTTGAACCAAAGGCCGATGAACTATTTCATTGAACCATTGTCTTAAATGAACCTGTTCATTGAACCAAGACATTATGAACTAACTTTTGGTTCAACGGTTCAAATAAAGCTTTGAAAAATGTATTTGAACCTACTGATGAACTTGTAGTCATTGAACCTTAAGATGAACTGAAAGAATAAACTGACTGAGTGAACTATCTGGTTGAACCAAAAGACACTGAGTGAAATAAAGCGTTGAACCGCTTGGTTGAACCGAGCCATTGAACTGTTCCTTTGGTTAAACCCGCCTTTGAATTGTTGAACCTGTTGAACCTTTGAACCAAAGTGGTTCAATGGTTCAATGGTTTAAGCCGCCTTGAATGTCTTGAAGCCGATGAACCAATTGAAGCGATTGAACTTTAAACCTTGATGAAGCACTTAACTCTTGCCAAAGGCATTGAACTTGTTGAACCTTGAACCCATTGAACCTTTGAATTATTGAACTCGTTGAACCTTTGAACCAAAATGGTTGAACAGTTCAATGGTTCAGGTCTCCTTTTGAACTCAGATGCTTGTCGATGAAGATTTTCAATTGAACCAAAATTCTGAAATAATTCTGGAAAATGACCAAGCGTTGAAAACCATCTTTTGATTGAAACCGCTTGAAGAAACCTTTGAACCTGTATAAATGAACCTGCCTGTAGAATCTGAAGATGCAAAGTCCATAGAAATCAACATGTAAAATCCATTGAACTTGACTTGCAAAGTTTGTAGATTTTTTGAGAAGCTTTGAAAATGAGGAATCTGAATGTCTAAGACAAATTTTTGAAAATGGAATATACAATTTTGGTCTTGTAAGACCAAAATAATTCAAATGTTGTCCCAAAAATGAATGCTACTTTTGGGGGACAACAGAACCGTTGAACCATTTTTGGTTCAAGTGGTTAGTTCAATCAGACGGTTCAAAGGAGTGTCCACAAAGTTGAAGGACAAGTGCCCTTTCAGAAGGTAGTCAGGCACAAAGGCACCGTTTGGAAGAGTCATTTTCAAGAAGGACGCAAAGGACGATTTCTTTCAGAAATTTTTCTAAGACAATCGACAGAGGCAAGGAAGAAACCCTTCGGACTTTTGTCTGAAGGAATTCCTTCAGACAAAAAGTTTGAAGGAATTCAAAAAAGCTGTAAACAAAAAACCTGAAAGCAAAAGACAAGGATGATTTCTTTCAGACTTTCTGTCTGAAGGAATTCCTTTGAACAAAAAGTCTGAAGAAATCTGGGGAGGCCTCGGGAGAGAGAAAAGCCAAGAAAATTCCAAAGAAAAGGACTCGAGGAAAATAATCTGAAGAAGAAGTCCGCAGGAAATTCTAAAGCAAGAAAGCTGAAGGAAAGTCCAGGGGTGACAGGCCCACAAACATCAAATTTTACACCAAGAAATCTAGAATACAAAATGTGCCAAGTGGCAAATGTAGAAGGATTTGACATGCTTTTCTAGGAGTAGCGAAATGTGCCACGTGTCCCTGCAAAGTTCGATAGAAGTCAATAGGTGTCAACATCCATGGCCTCTCCCTTTTTTCCTACGAGAACTGTGGTGCGCCCCAAAAAAATTGCTAAAGGGAGTGAAAGCCACCACATGTCCTCTTTCGCAGGACCTTCAAAGGGTGCTTAAAGCTTCCATGAGTCAAGCAGATGCTGCCACGTGTCTTTCCCATTTTATAGTAGAACATGCCACATGTCACTTATTTGAAATCAGCAGAAAGTGGCCAAGGCAAGTAGGAAGAGACCAAGGAATGCAACGACCCACAAAAAGAAGCCAAAAAGAGAGAAACTAGGAAGAAGACAAAGTGCAGGAATAGAAAAAGCAATCCAAGTGGCGAGGAGAGGTGAGTTATTACCAGATGGTCATCAAATGACACAAACAGTGAGTGGCATGACATGCTTTTTCCATTTGGCATTTATGAGGAGACAAATCATAGTCTATTTTTAGGAAAAGAGGTGCAACCTATGCTCTCGAAAGCAAAATTCAAGATCGGCAGTCACACATCATGGTTCTAGTAGGCCTCTTCTAGAAGAATGACATCAATAATAGTGACTTCCTCTTCCCGATGCTCTCAGCGCACATGGGCCAACTTGTCAAGAGCGCCAAAGTATTTTCAAAAGAGGCACCAAATTCTCTTCCTCTTTATATATATTGTAAAAAATTTCATTTGAGAAAGGATCCATTCTCTTAGCCTTAAGGAAAAAATTTGCCCAAAAATCTCTCGGGGCTTGTAAGGCAGAGCTCTGCCAGATTTTACCTTGAATCAGGACTTAGCATTTTTACCTCTATCTAGACTTGCACTTTAAAGTATATGTCTGTGTTATTATTTTGTGTTAAGTCATTGTCTTTCATGCTTTTCATAGATCAATTACAACATGTCTAGTGCATTGTGAAGTCTCTTTTCTGCAGGTCTGCCAGAAGTGTCTATAACAAGAATATAGGCGCATGTGAATACGTTGTCAAAGTGTGTCTCAGAACACCTTTGCTAGTTCCTTCCTCCTTGTATCTCTACGGACCCCTGACTCACTGAAACAAAAGAGTTTTCCACATCAGATGAAGTGTATGGGCGTTTCTTCCTGGTGAAAAGTGTATGTTCGGGCTAGGTGGGTCAACTTTTTTGGTGTATCACCTTTCCATTTTAGGCTTAGGTTCTATTTTCAGCATCTCTCTCTCCCTTTTCACCCCCCTTTTTTACATTTTTTTGTTAGCAGTAGGAGAAACTAGGGCCTAAAAGATACATTAGAGGGAGCTAGCCCTTATCTAGAGGCTCTCCCCTCCAGCTTTGCCGGTCCCACAGGCGAGAGGGGAGTTTCCATTGTTGCATGTGGAAGGGCGGGAGCTAGGCATCTGGCCCTGGGTGCAATCCATTGTGTCAACACAACCAAGATAATATAGGAATGTTATGGTGCATATATTTTTGTTTGATCTAATGTATATCATAACACTATGTATGGATTTCTTGTCAACATATGCTCAAATAAAGAGTGCATATCTATCTAAATAATCATCAATAATTTGGCTATCATGAAATGTAATCATAGGATGTGATGCTTGTTTACTCATAACTATACCAATGATGTTATCAAGTGGATGCCCATATGAAGAAGAAAGAAGATGGGCATTATATGCATAATGTATTGTAGAATTATCCTTGTTATTTTATTCATGACTTGGAAAAAAATATTTGTACATTTTGAGCTTTGCATTGTCATTTGTTTGTTGTTTATCCTATTCAGTAGGTGTGTCAATGTCAATGACATTCTCATCAATAGCATCTTGATCTTATGCTTAAGCTTGAAACATAACTTTGTAAAATGCCATATACATCTATGGTAGTCACAATATGTATTTTCATCAAATTTTCAAGACTGTGGTCTAGACATGCTCACTTCCATGGGTGGAGGAAGAGTGAAGAGGTTGCATTCAATTATATTTTGTAATAATACATGAGGAGGCGATGGCAACCTTGAGAATTGCCTCCTTGGTGAAGCTTGTAATTGAAGATTTTATGTTGGTTGTGAGATATCATTAACTATAATCTTAGCTTCATTTGATTTTCTCTTATAGTTTGGTTTACTTATAAATTTGACATTTGAAATAGAAGGGACATTTTAAGTATACTTAAGATTGTTCAAAGTAACCAACTTGACCTCACACTCTTTGACTGTATGACATAGTTCATTTAAAAATTTGAACTTATCAAACACAATTGACTCTTAAAAAGGAGATAATAAAATTTGAGTGAAGATATCTTGGAGTTCATTATCAATCATTTGATTTGTCATTTTTGTAAGCATATTATTGTATCTTAGCACATTTTCATTGATTGGTTCATCGGACCCTTGTTTGAGTTTTCCAATTTTAAAATATGATATATTTTCACCAATGTTGATAGAAAAGTGTGTGAAAAAATGATTTGCCAAAAGATTAAAAGCCTTTATTGATTGAAGAGGAAGATCATAAAACCACTTAAGAACATATTCTTGTTAGAGTCTATTTCTTATGTTTGCTAGGTTATAGCTTGGATTTTCATCATTTTTCTAGTTTTATCCTATGTGAGGATTTATCCCACATTAGATAGTTAGGATTGAGTCTTGTTTCTCATTGCCTACCTAAGAAAGGGATTTACATTAAATTATATATACTTTCACATTCTTTTTTTGAATAGCAATTGGTTTTATTCATAGTTGATTTATTCCTTGTGTGTATGTTAAAGCACTCATGGCTGTGGTAATGGTGTTTTGGAGAGATCTTGGTCAAAGAGTGTTGTGAACTCTTTCATCGTAGTAGAGCCACCATCCAACAATCATTACTTAATGATTTTATGTTGCAACCTCTATTTGTATTTTTTGGACTTGGCTGTATATCTCTTTTATGCTCAAGATCTAATTGATTGTACGACTATAATTTTATTTATTGTGAGTTTTTACAGTTTTATTTATTTTTTTAGATATTGTTATATGGCCTCTACTATACTTTTTTTTATATACGAGGGTTTTATTTTTTAAACCTTTGTCTTGGCTATATAAGGATTGTTTTGTGCTGGGCATGATATTCTTGGATCAAGATTTGATTTGATCTTGTTGAGAGGCATTTATAGACATATTTCAGGCTATTGAAAGACCTTGATTTTGCTTTAGAAGTATTAGAACATTTTTTTCATGGCCTCTCTTGTATTATAGGTTTGTTAAGAAGTGGCATGCTAGTTAGATCTAAAATTTGGCATTGTGAGGAGGAAAAGTAATTGTCTACTGGTAAGGAAACATGGTTTTTCTCAAAACACATGACAAGCTTCTAAAACACCACTCATCTTACTGATAGATCTCAAATTTTATGGCAGGTCACACTATCTATAACAGATCTATGATGAGGAGACTTGGAAAAGTAATCTTTCATCTCTATCCCTCTCATAATCCCAACGAGTAGTTTTTTGTCAGCACAGGTTGGCATGTTGTTGACTTTATTGTAAGAACACATCACACTCACCACTTTGTTATCCAAAATGCAACTCTTAAATGGGGTATTGAATGTGTCCTCAAAATCTTGCTTTGTAACCTTTACATCAAAGGTGTAATGCTAGACTCTATTCTAGTTGTCAATGTCATAGGCCATGTCGTGTTTACAATAGGCGGTAACCTTGAGCACTTTGCGGTTAACCACATCAGTTTCCTAGAAACCCCTAATGTAATTAGAGGCATATTTGCTGGTTAACATGGGGTCTTCACTGGGGATCTCTTGCCCTCTTCCTAGGTTAATTAGAGGCATACACATGTTTGACCAATGTAATAGTTGAGTTCCTGCCATGTCATGTCACCTCCATTACACTAGATCAATCTCCATCTTGATGTTGTTCCTTAGCTTCATTTTCCACATTTTTATCATCACTGCCCTTCCATGCTCACTACACCTACAAACTAACTATGGTATTTCACTGGCCCATCCCATATTTTTGGTCAATTTTTACCATTTTGACGGTCATCCCAAAACATATTCACGTGGTCATGGGAAAGTATAAAGTTGAAAATTGCATTTTTTTATCATGGCTACACTACAAATTGCTTAAGCTCAATGTTTTAATCACTTTAATTTTATTAGATGTTTTTTAAGAGGGGTAAAGTTTGTAAAGTTGGGGGGGAGGGGTGAATGAATACAAAGATTGGACAAGGAGAATTTTTGTTTGGTAAGAGGTGGGGTTTATGATTAATGGTGGAGATTGTTGTGGCGCATGGAACTTTTGATTGTTTTTTATAAAGTAAAATATTGTAAGGAGATTATTTCATTGGGTTGTTAATTTACATTGTTCTTTTGCTTATTGAAGATGAAGGGTAAGGCCCAAGTTGGCAGGATGCCAATTACCTATCACAATCTAAACCATTGCATTCTACACTCTGTGCCAGTTCTAATGAGTGGATGAAAGGCTACCTTATCCCTTTTCTAGTCATGCATTTAATTTTTTTATGCAATTTTAATTAAAATATGCCATTAATGATGGAAAAATTATTATTCCATAACATTTACTCGATAACTTAGATTTGAGTGATGCTTTTTGAAAAAGTGCTTTATTTTTCATTCCCATTCCATTGGTACTATTTTTATTGTAAACACACTAAATTTATAAAGTGCCATATTTTAAAGGGTTGTCTGTGCTATGGGCCCTACTACTTTTTACATTATGCTTTGTGCACACACTATCCCGAATGCATTTTTTGCTCAGTTTGACATCCTTTTATATATACTTGACAGGTTGTTGTTTTTGGTTACTAATCTTTTTTAGGTGCATTTTTTGCATACATGATGGCTCTTTTCATCATTTGCCACACTCTTCCATTAGCCCATGACATGTTCATTTTCACATTACTATATTGACACACCTGTAATTTGTGTCATGTATCCATGAAGGCCCCTTTCTTATCACCTTGCCTTCTTTTAAGGAGACACTTTTTTGCTCCCTTATTTTTGGAGCACCTCTCATGATTCTTGATGGCTTATTCAATAGGTCGATAATCTCCTTGTTGGAGCTATTTTGGTGAAGTCCAATGTCTTTCTTGTTTCTATCTAATGTTTTTTGTGTATGGGATATATTATACTCACACTAATTTGGGATATATTATACTCGCACTAATTTATAAAGTGCCATGAGGGGTTTGTTGATTCAACCTTGTCTATCTTCATGTGTTTATGTGCTCTATTTTGGGTAGCTTTTCTCTTCTTCAGTTGCTTGTCTCTTCCATCATCACCATGAGCTATCATTTTTTAGAGACCTTATATATATTTTTGACACCATTTTTTAATAGTTTACAGTCACCCACATCTTAAATTGTAGTTATTTTAGTGAATCCCAGTGTCATCTTATCTTTTTTGATAGTTTGACAGTCTCTCTTAGTGTGACATGGAGCTATTCTGGTGTATATAGTGTTAACTTGTTTAGTGTTTGAGTAGTGGAGTTAGATCATTCATGCAAACCTTTTTCATCCACTCCATCCATTATGGGGGGGGGTGTACATACAAACTTTTTTTCCTCCACTCCACCTATTCAATATGATGGACGGTGTGGTGTACATTTTACTTCTCAGGTGTTAAGCATTTCTTGCACATGTAGTACTCTTTTGTACTTTTGTCACTACTGACAACCTTATTGATTGAAGCTATTCTGGTGAAACTCAATGTCAATTGTTTTTGTGATTGAGTAGTGGATTCAGACCACTTATGTATATTGAGTTCCTTTGTGACTTGCAAGTACTTGGAGTGAAAACTACTTCAACATCATCTTTAAGGGCATTTCTAGATCTCTTTTCTTATTTTCTCTCTTTAGGGGGGGTGCGGAGTTTCTCCTACTAGTTTTCTCTATTTTCTCCACTTTATGAGAGTTATATGTATATTTTTCACTATTTCAAGTATTTTTTGGATTCATCTTTTGTACATGGGTATTTTACTTAGGCACTTTGTTTTTTAGAACCCATATGAGGACTTTTTACTTGATTCCATGGCCTTTTTGGTGATTTTTATAGTGATACTAGTGTGGTATCCCCACTAGTGACACCGTGTGGTAGCCCCACTAGTTTTTATGCTCACTTCTCACCATCTTGTTGGAGGGTGATCGAGCAATGCTTCCTTGGATTCATCATTCTACATATTATTCTGGAGTGTAGTGTTTGTATTTAATGATCTTCATATTCAACACCATTCCTACTTTCACTTGGTGGTTACAGTGAATCGACATCCATGTACTTTGATAAGATGGATTAACATCTACAGGGACACACAACTTGACACTACATCCCCTATTATTAGCCCCTAACTTCACTTAATGGGGTGTTAGTGTATATTTCTCATACTTGCTAGGTTCTAGCTAGGATTTTCATCTTTTTGCTAGTTTTGTCTTATGTGAATATTTATCCCACATTGACTAATTAGGCTTGAGTCTTGTTTCTTCTTGTCTTTTTAAGTAAAGGCTCTACATTGTATTATATATGCTTTCACATACTTTTTATAAATAACAATTAGTTTTATTCTTAGTTGGCTTATTCCTTATGTGTATACTAAAGCACTCATGGCTATGGTAATGGTGTGTTGGATAGATCTTGGTTGAAGAGTGTTGTTAACTCTTTCAATTCTTTGGGACTTCTTAGAAAGAGCTTTGTAAACAATTTGTCATTATTTGCATATTCTAAACTAGTTTTATGGAATGCACACAAATGTTGTTTAGGATCAACTTTGCCTTCATATAAAATAAACTTAGGAGCCATAAATCCAAATGATAATTGATAAGATGCAATTATAGGTGCCAAAGTGTTATTTAGCAAAAAACATGAGTTAATAGAGGGGCTAACATGAGAGATAGTTTGCTCAATTTTAGATAGATTTCCTTGTAATGTAAGTAATGTGCACTCAAGAGTGGAATTTTTAGAGGTAAGTGGAAGAATATAAGTAGCATGAGTAGGAAAAGGCATATATGCATTTTGGAAACCAAGTGATGTTCACAAACCAAGGGATGCTACTATAGGAGTAACTAGAGGTGTAAAAATAGAAATAAATGCAATGGTAGAAGTAATAACATTGGAAAATCTATCTTGGACACCGTTATTTTGTTCATCTATAGCAACATATAAGAGTAAATCCATATTTTCTATATGTTCACGAAAATATTGCATAAAATTTTCATCATCAGTTTCCTGAGTATTGGGTTCTAAAATGAGAGCCATAATGTGCCCTTAAAGAGGATGATGAATAACCAATGGGAGATATTTTGAAGTTGAATATTTATTAAATTGTATAACATATGCTTCTTCTTGCTCCCAAGTCATCTAATATTGGACAAAAGTTATTGGAGAAGAATAATGATATGATACAGTAGTGAACACATTTGTAATAGGAAGATCTTAAGATTAAACATTGTTTAGAAGAACTTATATATCAATTTGACATTGAATCCATGTGAAAACATAATGAATATCATGCTAACAAGTAATATAAATTACAACAAAAAAATTATTCTCATATGTAACATATGAAAGAAACATTTAGTCATTGATCCCATTATGAATACAATACAAATAAAATTCAAGGTATAAGGGTGATCTAGAAGGGTTTGAATGATTGTGTGGGCTCTAAAATATAATTTCTCATTCATCAATTAATGTAGGTCCAATGTTTTATATCACTAAATATAGAGGCAAAATCGTGCCTATAACTCACTAACCCCATTTTTGAGGGTACAATGAGAGTAACTTCCCTAGGTGACATGCTTGTCTCAGGTGCACCATAAATAAAATAGCTAAATTAAGTTTTCTATGGTATAATTAAGGGACTCCACAAAGTTTTAATATCTATGAGGTACATGGAAACTAAAATCCATGTTTAGTTTTGTACAATGGCTATGAGTATTGCAGTAAACCTCTCACACCACAATGTCTATAAAATAAATCATCACGTAGCCCATAACAACAATCACTGAGTAGTATTAAATATGTCAAAGCATAGTTTGTAACAATAATTAGAGGAAAATAAAAAAGAGAAAATAAAATTGTAAGATTTTTGTGTATAGATATCAACAAATTTCAAATTGAGGTCGAAAGAAAGAGCTTTCGTGTCAGCTATTATTCAAGGTGACAAGGAAATTTTTTCAATGTTAGATTAAATCCAAAGTTGAATAAGATTGACTCATTGTGTGTCAGATTTATATCCAAGGTTGAAGGCTATTTTCTTTCAGTGTCATGAATTTATTAAAAAATGAATGAAATCTTAAGATAAAAATCAAGCAAACAATAAGGAATGTTTTAAAAATAGTGGGTTCATTAGAATATTTAATCTATTTTGAATTGAAATGAATCAAACTAATAGATCTGAACTATTGAAATTGATATACAAAAAACATACAAATATATAAGTAAAATATAGAATTTACAGAATTAAAAATTAATTAAAAATAGTATATTAACTAATAGATATTCAAACCTACCTCAAATAGATTTTATGTTGATCATGTAGGCTGACTATAACTGAAAAACATCTGAAAAACCTATAAACTATGTTATGTTTGAAATTAGGAATTCAAACTACATAAGGATAAGGTTATGCTAGGAGGATAGGGCTACATTGTGGCCTTGTTTGTTGACTATGGTTATGTTCTATTTGATTGTGTGACATATTCTTGGATATGGGTATGTGAATCTGTCTGCAAGGGTTTACGAATTTTATGTGTGGGTTGATTTGCCATGTGAAGATATACAAACACACAAAACCCTAACTCCTGCACAATAAACATAATAAATATAAAATGTGAAAAATGGGGAATATGTTTCAAGGAATAGTTGGGATATCCTCAAAAAACCTTTCATAATTTGAGTGTTGATTATGTACTCAAATAGACATTAGGTCGATGTAGTTTTCCCTCCTAGAGTGATTGTGTGAATCTTGACTTTGTTAGATGAATGCAACTAGATAGATTCCTTTAGATGCTCGAAAATGAGCATCATTATCCTATAATAAAATATATTAATACTTGGCCTATGATTGTTATAATGATTCATAATTATAATTGGAAGAAATAATGCTCTTTTACTGAGTAGGAAATATAATTTTCAAGTGATTCTAGGTGTATTTTGAGAAGCCTTGATGTGTTTATGTAGGGTAATATTTTTTTTTTTAAATTTTAATTGACTTTGATAAAAGTGGAGGAGAGATACAATGCAATCTCTTGAATTTAAAAAGTTATAATTAGAGTGTGTGGGACAAGTTCATCCTAGTGGATGTGGCCGTGGTGTAACCATGTTTGACCTAACATGGTCCTATTTACAAAGGACATAAACTACTAAAAAAGGTTTGATAGGTGCTTGTAAGTAGATTAGGGATGTTTAAATGATGTTATTAGAATTTTCAAGATAGTTTTTAGAATAATGAATTCTCCCATTTAGATTGCAAGTTAATGTAATGGTGATTATACCAAACAGGGTATGGATGACAAGACTAAACATGATCAAACACTTAATGATTAAATTTGAGTGTCTACAAAATATCAAATTCAATTATCAAGTCAACTATAGTATTTTACATTCAGATTTATTCTTGATTAACATATATTAAAATATGATTTATTTCTATAAGTTTAGTTTATTATGTTTCACATCATTCCAAAAATAGGATAAACATATTAGTGAACTTGTATATTGCTTGAACAATGCCAAACCCTAGGTGCATGTATCATATGGTGTAAGGGTCATCTTTCAAGAAAAAAGGTAATAGGTGTGGGTGTATCAAAATCTAAAAAGGAATTAGGTGATGTAATATAACCATCATCATCCCTGCTCATAGAATCATGTGTATGATAAATAACTTTAGAAAATCTAGGACTTTGTGGAACCTTTTACATTATAAGAGAATACATAGATACCTATGATTTCTATGAAATAAATTAAATTATCCATTATAATAAATTAGTATGTGCTGTAGTAGATAAGGGCCTCTTGGAGTCTTTAACATCTCTCTAATGCGATAAATGTTGTGAAATTGATTACCTAGGAAAATCATCTATTCTCCTTTGTATTGAGCATATAAATAGATCCTAGATGGGTATAATAACTACCTATGAATACTAATCCATAGTTGGAGTAACAACTACATCTGTATGATGATCATAAATAGGAGTAATAATTGATTGTGGTGGCGGCAATGGTGGTATAGAGATACCATTGGTTGAAGAGGGTACTCATATCGAATGCTTTAAATTGTAGTTACCATGTTATAGTGTATATACTTGACACATTGATGTAATATATAAGGTAATGCACTGAGATCTTGAATCTAAGGGAGTTCTAAAAACATGTTAAATAACCCACTACTTAGTATATTTAAGAATTAAGTAGCCACTATGGTGGGGCCTTCCTAAAGATGTAGCACAATACGTCCAAAGGTGTCCTTTACATGTCCCTTAGACCCTTTGATCACTCTTGAAGTATATTTTATATCCTTTTATGTGTATCCAAGTGAGTTGAGAAGCATTATTGTATACACATTCTCACTTGAACCATTATCAACCATAACACTATGTATAGGTTGCTTTTGATGTGAGCTTGTATGAGTATTGCATATAAATATGAGTCATCATCAATAATATCACTACTAGTGAATGTAATTATAGGTCGTTGTGGTAATTTACTCATAAATATGCCAATAATTCCATCTATTAGATGAATATATGTCTTAGGAGGAGGATATACATGGTATGTATGATGTACTTCAAGAGTATCCATAGTTTTTATTTCCTCATGCTTTGGAAATGGGTCATTAAATATTTTCAACTTAAAATTCCCATTTATTGGTGGATTGATATCCTTTGTGGGTATGCCTAATTCAATAGTGTTATCATCAATAGGATCTTGTATCTTGTACCTTAACTTGAAGCATAGCTTTGTATAATGTCTAGCACATCAATGATAATCATAATAAATTTTCTGATCGTATCTATTAGGTACATGTTTGCTTGTATCAAACACTAATGGTGGATGGAGAGATAGAATATTTCACTCGAGTAAATTTTGTAGCAATTTGTGAGGATATTGGGGTAAGTGTTAAAAATGATCTTCTACAAAGTATGTAAAATATGTTAGAGAGGTCCATAATTGAGGATCAACTAGATAGGATCGAATGCATGAGGCTAAATCTACAGAGAGTAGTGAAATCTGAAGGAAAACTCAAAAGAGGAAGAAGCCTATCTTCAGAACAAAAAGTTGTATTAATGAGCATTATCTAAATATTACATAGGAAGTTACATTATATATTAAGGAATTAGATAACCCAAAAAGGTAATTAAGTCAACTCATAATTAAAAAATGACTTAAATTATATTTCCCTTAATGACCTATTATTAACCTAAGCAAGCTAATTAGACTACATAGGTAAAACCACATAGTGGAAAACATATTACACTAACAACCCCCCTTAAGTGTAGCTTAGGTGGATAGAAGAATTGGGTCCTAGTATAAAAGGCCTAATGAGGCACCCAAGTGCATAGAGATGACCCCCCATAGGAGGAAGAAGATGGAGTTGGCCAAACCCTAAGAAGAGCCCAAAAATGAATATATTTGATCTTAGTGAAGGGTTTGCTAAATATATCATTAATTTGTTTTGTTGTTTGGATGTAGTGGATGGATATCAATGACTTGCTCATGGATGAGCTTCTGAATGAAATGCATGTGACTATTGATATACTTGGTCTATTGATGGAAGACCAAATTCCTGTAGATCTCAATTGTGATTTGGTTGTCACAAAAGATGTTGGTCATAAAAATTGGATGCCAGACTTAGTGAGAATACCTTAAAGTTAAATAGCCTCAGTAGAAGCATTAAAAACTCCTTTGTATTCTAACTCAATAGAAGATAAAGAAATAATATTTTATTTCTTATTTGACCAATTAATCAGACCTAAACTAAGTGAGAAACTATAGCCTGAAGTAGACTTATGATTTTGAATATCACCAACCCAATCTAAATTTGTATACCCAATCAAGTCAATGTCGATACCTACTCCATAATGAATCCTAAAACTATGAATACCCTAAATGTAGTGGAGAATCCACTTAACTATTTTTGATATGAGGTAGCATCAACCAAAGGAGATGGATAATTAGCCTCAAACTTTACACCAGATAGAAAATGAGTCAGGACTAGTTTATAGTCAGCCATGTTAAACCTTGTAATCAAATCAAGATCATACTTGGATTGTGAAATAGTGATATAGAATTAAACTAAAAAATTTCATCTTGAGGAAGTACTGTAACAAGCCCAAGTTAATCATTGAGAATAAGTTAGACAAAGTAGTTTTCACTACAATGATGGTGAAGAAAGAAATCTTTATGATCAATAAGTCATCCACATAGTGAACTAGAATCAATAGTGAATTATCTTTCCATAAAATGTAGACATTTGAATCAGAATGGTATTTGGTAAACCCAACTTAAAGAATAAAGGAGTCCATCTTGGCATACAAAGCTCAAGGATCTTGTTTGAGGCCATAGATATATTTTTGAAATTTGTAAACTAAAGAGGAATATTCCACAAATCCTTATGGTTGTTCCATCTAAATTTCCTCTTTGAGGTCACCATGAATAAAGGAACTCATCACATCCATCTGATGAACATCGCAACAATGTGTTATGACAATAACAAGAGTGAGTCAGATTGAGTTCATTTTGGCAATTAGGGTGAACATCTTAGTATAGTCAATGATAGGTACCTACAAAAGACCTACTAAACATGCTTTGAACTTGTCCACGGACCCATCTAATATAAATTTTGTTTGGTTGATCCACCTACATTGAACAATATTTCTTCCCCTAGGAATATGGACTAAATCCCAAGTGTTTTTCCTTTGCTGAAGCCATACTCCTCTTCCATAGTAGTATCCCACTCAGGAGTGTTTGATGCCTCATGAAAGCATGTGGGGAATTTTAGAATTATGAACATGTTCACCTATTATCTGATGGATCTCTAACCCATTGGCCAACACTTTGTAGTGTTTGTCTAGACCAAAGAGGACCAGTGATTAGAGAGTCAAGAGGATATTCTTCATCCTCTAAAGATATTTAGGGATAAGGAGGAGGTGAATCCTCATCACTACTCTCATCATCAAAACTAGAACAAGAATCTAGATTATCAAGGAGCTACTCAGGTGGATCTAAATCATCAAAATTATCATAAAATACTAGTGCATCTAAGGAAAAGGGGAGTGTCAGATGCAGAATATGAGGACCCTCTTGAAAATGAACACTCCTCTCAATGAAGAAATCATGAGTGGTGGAATGGAGAATCTTGTATCCATGAACACCCTAAATAATTTCAACAAAGATGCAAGAATAACTCTGAGGTTCCATTGCCTTACATTTCTTCTTTAGAATTCATTCCATATCAGGTGATCCAAACATTTAAAATTGATGTACTATGGGTTTTTGACCATTTAAAGCTTCAAAAAGAGTGTCTCCATTCAATGCTTTATGATGAACATAGTTATGGATATAACACGCACAATTGATGGCCTCAACCTAATATCGAGGTTCAAGACACTTATAATGTATCATATAGTTGTCCATTTTCTTCAAGGACTTGTTTTTACACTCTACAACACCATTTTGCCGAGGACTATATGGAATTGTGTGTTGTAGTTCAATCCCCTATGAAGTGAAAAATTTATCAAAATGGTTATTGACATACTCACCACCATTATTGGTGTGTAAAATATTTATGGCTTTTATTTTTCTACAAATGCTTTGGAGTCCTAAAAATGATCAAACACCTTTGATTTCTAATTAAGAAAATACACCCAAATATGCCTTGAAAATTCATCAATGAAAGTAAGTATGTACTTTATCCTATTGAATGAAGGTTTTGTAAATGTACCAATAATGTTATTGTGGATAATCTCCAATATCTATTTATCTCTCCATGATTTTCCATTGTCATACTTATCCTTGGGATGCTTACCAAGTATGCAACCCTGGTAAACTCTGTTAGAAAACTTGACTCACAACAACCTTGAAACCATGTATTGATGACTGAGTTACTCCATGTAGTGATAGTTGATATGGCCAAATTAGTCATGCCATAATTTACTCACCCCATCTAAATGAGTGAGTAGAATAGTAGAGGGTTGATCAGGAGTAAAATATGAGAAAGTATACAATCATGATTAGTGATCTGCTTTCCCAAATGCAATAATGGGGTCATTGTATGCTTCCCTAATAATCGCTAAATTGGGTGTGAACTCACCTTTCTTACCCAAACCAATGTGAGTGATTGAATTAATGGAAGTATCATCACCTAAAAATATTGAAGGCATAAAATAAGGCTCCAAAGATGAGAACATGTCATGTGATGAAGCCATGTGGTGTAAGGCACTAGAGTCAATTACCCATGTGAAAGGTTGAGATACAACTGCAACAAGTGATTTTCCCTTATCTTTTCCCTTCTTACTATATTTGGCCTTAGAAGACTCCTATGCTGATGAACTCTAATTAGAAGAATCAGGGACATTGATGTTGTGCTTATCGAGTGTTTTTATCAATTGGTCAATCTACTTCTTCATGCATTTGGATTCATCATGTCCAAATTTATTGTAATAGCCACATGTGAGTCACTCTTTCTTAGGTTACATATCTAAAAATGACTCTTGATTATTTTGACTTAGCATTAGATTTTTGACCCTTTATTTGCTCTGTGTCCTTGTTCTATTTCTTCTCTTTGCTTCTAGAAACCTTTTCTATTTGTCATGACTCACAATTATGGCATGAAATTTAGATGACTTAAATGTACCTATTTAAATGAGTTTGTCTTGCCCTTGATTCAAATCAACAACAAAGTCATCCAAGGATGGCATAGTCCATGTAGATCTAATGGCATGCTTTGTGGCATGGAAGGTAGAAAAGAAGACAAAATAATTATATCCCAATTTGGCAAGAATGGAAAGAATCAATTGATCATCTTTTTTATCAATGTTGTATAGTTTTAACTATAACGTAAGTGATCTAAACTTTGTAATTAAATCTTATATCGTATCAAAATCCTCTGAGCTCAAATTGATGGGATCTTTCTCTAACTCATGACATCTCATTATGTCTTACTTCCCATAGAATTTTTCCAATATGGTTCAGACTTCAGTAGGAGTAGTAGCATATTCAATATGAAATAATAGGTTGGGAGACATAATCATAAAACATTGTAGGCTTCGTCACTTCTATTGTACCACTTTACCTTTTTTGCATCTAGTGTTAGTTATTTTTCTATACCCATCATGATTCGGTGTAAGCCTTTACTCTTTAAGAGAATTTGCACTTTGACTTTCCACTCATGATAGTTGAATGGTGTGAGAATTAAAATTAAAATTAGATATATGGTGTAGAAAATAAGTATGTGCTGAATTGTGTGTGCTAAAATACTAAGAATATGTAACCCCCTAAATTTATAGAAGTTCAAGTTTATAAGGAACAAGAATATTACCAATGCCAAGATCTCTAAAAAACTCACACTTTAAAAAAAATGGTACTTAAAAAGGAGCGATAGACTAAAAGTTTTATGCATTTAAAGTTTTCGATGGTAAGGGTAATATCACTTTAAATTTTTTTTAAAAATGTGGGTGTGCAAAAGTTTGTGTTGGCTGCTAAGGTTAAGCTCCCACTAGTAAGAATCTAGTTAAGCCCCCTCCATGTGACCACACCATATGATTAAGGGGATAAGACCTTTTGTGAGTGATCACCCTATCACTTGGATTGATGTGGGACTGACATCATCTAAAAAATGAACCCATTTTTCAAATGAATAGTGTTACACTTCACTATCTTAATTTTGATGATCTCTCACACATCACAAGGTGCAAATTAGTCGACATAGATTTGACTGTGCTTGGATAGAGGTTGGAATATACCTATGTTACTTGTAGGTGCATCAAATTTTGACTAGTTTGTTTGCACATTGGTTAGAGTCTATGGGGGTTATTGGCATTACCATCAGGTTCCACTAGGTGTGCTAGTAGAGTCATTAGAGCCTACAAAGGTTGTAGACAAGATTAAAAAGTTTTGATGGGGTTATAAACATATTTGTCAAGGTTTTATAGGGTTATACACAAGACTATTAGGGTCCTATAATGTTGCTAGTAGGCTTGTCATGTTTGGATGGTATTATTGGTAGGGTAGTCAAGTTATGAAAGAGTTGCTAGTAGGGCTGTTGAGATCTGACGAATGTGTTGGTAGGGCTATCAAGATCTGGTAAGTGTACATGTAACCACCCAAAATTTTTCCAACTATTAAAATTGTCTATAGGGGTTGAAAATTCTACCAATTTGAGAAACCTCCAAAAAATGGGATTCTGTATGGCTCCTCCAAAATCTAGCAAAGACCCACTTGGATTTTGACAAACCTAGAAATGGTTTTTCTTCAAAGTAACTAGATGTACAATTTTTTTTTAAAATTCAAAAAATAGCCTTGAAACCTTCTAAAAATGGTCATAAATGGATTGTCATGTAACTAGGTTATGTTTACAACCATTCCTAAGGTTTTACCACCTTCTAAATCTAGTGACATTATTTGTTTGTCACTTAGAGACTCTAGGTATGCATATTTGAATGGATTTATGAGAAATCCCACCAAACCCTAAAAAATTAAAATCAATGAAAATACTAAACAAGTTAGAATGCAATATCTCACAATAGAATTGATGGATTCATTTACCAACGTAACTGTGATAGCATGTCAAAGTAGGTCACAATCAAAAATCAACTAGATAAGATCAAATTCATGAGGCTGAATCTGTATGGAGTAGTGAAATCTGAAGAAAAACTCAAAAGAAGAAGAAGCTTGTCTTCACAACAAAAAGTTGCATTAATGAGCATTAGCCAAAATGTACATAGGAAGGTACATTATATAATGAGTAATTAGGTCATCCAAAATGGTAATTAACTCAACTCACAATTAGAAAATGGCTTAAATTACATTTCTCTTAATAACCTATTATTAACCTACGTAAGCTAATTAGATCTTGTAGGTAAAACCACATAGTGGAAAAAAGCATACACTAACAAAATAAACCTATTTTTAGGTTCTAATAATGCATTAACTATAATCTTGGTTTCCATTTTGTTATCATTTTATTTACCCTTATAATTTGGCTTGCTTTAAAACTTGGCATTTGAATTAGTAATAATATACTTAAGCTTATTGAATACAAGCAGATTGACATCTCTATCTCTCACTATATGACATAACTCATTAAAAGATCTATTTTTTTTGAAAAATATGGCCTCATGAAATGGTGCAAACTAACTCATTTTTTCCAAAGATTAGTCATCTTAGCTAGAATTGTCTTGTATCAAAGTACATATTTACTGATTAACTCATTAAACCTTTCTTGAGTTTTTAAATTTATTCATAAGATATTTTATCATCAATGTTGATAGAGAAATGTGCTATAAATTAATCAACTAAAGGGAGGTCCACATTAATTGACTAAGATGGAAGGTCACAGAGCCACCTCAAAACATAACATCCGAGACATATTATAAATAACTTAGTCAATAAATGTTTTTTGGTTGCATAATCTAAGCATGCTACATGGAAAGATCAAAGTTGTTGTTCAACATCTCCTTTTCCATCATGTAATGGAAGCTTTGGAGCTACACACCTTGAAGGTATGGGATAGGTTGTTATATGAGGAGATAATGAATTATGGAGAAACACATGTGAATCCAATGAGTGACCAGCTCAAAAAGTAACTTTCTCTAGATGTAACACCTTATCTTACAAATCTACAATAGTCTACTCAAGGGAATGTGCAGTAGGAGATGTAGATAGTGTAATATGTGTAGTCATCAAAGGATGGAAATAGGTTTCCTACGTATGCATAGGCATGGAAAACTATGTGAGGCCTTATGTTCCCCCACACCATGGGTGGTTATCACATGTTTAGCTATCTTTGTAAATTTGGGAATAGTATCAACAATAGTAGTCTAAATACTATCATATAAAGGATCATATTATTTTATAGATGTCATAAATTAGGGTAGCTTTTTTTGTTTATCTCAGGACATATACAACATTGCATCATGTATTTGTGTATTTTGGTCAATAAATTAGGTCAATTATCTTTCCTCTTCATCATAAAATGTATTTTTATGAGGGTGGATTCAAATAACATCCCATTGAGTATGTGTGGTTCCAATAATCATAATAATAATATCGTTAAGGGGATGTGTGTTAAGGGAGGTTAAGGATTGTTCATTATTCATTTTTAGCCTTAGTGTATAAATATTTAATCTAATTTATGCATAGAAAAGTAGAATAATATGAAATAAGTGTAACCATGACTTAATTAAACCAATGGAAATAATGTTCATTCATTAAGGTAGAAATATGAAAACCCATATGTAATTTGTGATCTAAAGGAAAATTAGAAATTAGGTCTATAAATAAAACCTTAAGGTAGAAATATGAAAACCCTAGAAAGGAGGATAAACCCTAAGAAAAACCTAAGGTTTAACACTATTTAATAAATATACATGTTTGGAATAATTCATGAACACATATACATCATACATAGATTCAGTAAGGCATGATGCGGGTTCATGCACACATATACATCACATACAAATTCTGTTGGGCATGATGCTAGTTCATGCACACTATACACTATTTTAAATTTCAATCATGCTTGGTGTTGGTTGATGCTCATTATGACAAATTATAGTTAGCACAAATTTAGTGGGTCAAGATGTTGGTTCATGTATATTTACACATTTTCACCTTTGAAGCTATTACGTAAGTATTTTCAAGTTTGAAGTAAATTTGAATATATAAGTCTATATGTGGTGGTTGATTCATGATTTTGAGAAAATATGCATTGAGGTTAAATGATTCTCTATGGTGATGGAATTACGCATAATGAACCCATTATGTGGTTCTCACCTTATCAACTTGGGGTTACAAGATCAATGTTGGATTAGTTACATATGGATTGGGCATTTGTCTTCCAATTTGTAGCCCTTGCATTAGTTATATTTCAAAATCAGGATTGATCACCCTCAATCTCACCATGTTATCCATGTGCTTTAGCAAAGAATAAAAAATATTCAATGATTCGACAAGGGAGTATCATCTCTAACTATTTATAGGTAACACAATTTACTCAAATACAAGTGTACTCCTTCCTTGCTCTTTCAAGTTTAAAGTTTCACATATAGTTCATATTGTAAATTTCATTTTATGTGTTGTAATTAATAATTGTATGTTTAACCCTAGGTTTTGGATATGGATTTTATGAAGATAGATAGGGTTAATAATATAAAAATGAATAAACACAAGAATGATAAATAGATATATAACAGGTCAATTAATTTTCAAACTCAGATAAATAGTATTATGAATTAAATGCTAAGATATGCTAAAAATATAAAGTATAGCTATGCTAGATATCGTAATGATAATGAAAACAAAATACTTAGTTGGTTTTGATGATAATACAAATATAGATCTAGAACATGTAGGAATCAGATTAAAAGAAGATTATGGAACTATTACCAAATTCTAGATTAAGTGCCTTTGTAGTTATAGACACTTGCATTACCCTAGGACAGTTGCATTGATGCTAATGTCTAGATTTGATGCAAGTGTCTAGTACAAGATACATATTAAAACTGGATGTGACCACCTAAATGCTTCTACATTTTATGTCACCTTTGATTTGGTGCATTTTAGATCTAGGTCATGGACTATCACTCCTTGTCAAATAATAAAACCCTAGTTCTTCATCTTTATAGTGGCTATAGGAGAAAATGGGTTAGTGTGCATGTGGTATTGAGCTACACAAAAGACTCATCTATTAATAAGCACTATCTACATAACTAATACTCTAAATATGGCCTCATACTTAATATTTTAGCTTGTATATGCATAGGGATTCAATAAGTAAAAAATAAGTACAACAGTGACCTAGCTTATAACTTGGCAAATCGAGCTCTTGGGCTACTCTTTTAGTACTTTAGACCTATAGATGTGTTGTTCTTGTTAGACTAGGTCATTTACCTTAGCTCATGTTCACCTATGTATTTATTTATTCTCACTCACTTATGTGTGGATATTTCATTTATCTTATTTTATATTACATATTTATCTTTTACATATTATAGGGATAATTTCTAGTTATTTATATCTTTTAGGGAAATTTATCTCTTAATTATATGTTTGATATCTAGCTTGATCTCTTAGTTATGATTGATCACTTGGCTTGATCTCTTGGTTAGGATTGATCTTTCTTGCTTATATATGCAAGACTTTAATGAGTTCATGATACGTAGGAGAATAATTAAAAATGTGATGAAACTGCATTAGAAAAGTATAGAAACCTCAATGTTTTTGACCAAAATGTTGGGCCTATCATCAGGAGGGAATAATGATGAAGGACAATATATTAATCCATAAATACCAGTCCCAAGGTAAAAATGTATGAGGTCAGCTAAAGATGGAGGAAATTAGTGTTATTATTTTTTAAAAACCATGTAATAGGTTTCCAATTAGAATTTAATCTCCAACCATCATCCTGATTAAGATTAAAAGGATTTTTCTCAATCTTCTTTAGAAATAAATTTTTCTTCATTCATGTAAATGTGATGACCAATATTATGTGAATGCTCTACAATGGCAAAATTTTGAAACTAGTTATGAGCAAGATCAACACAGTGCTCTTTGAGTCTCACTTGAATCAAATGACCAGATTTACCAATATAAACATTACCATAGCTAAAAATAATAGAATTAATTCCTTTGTGATAGATAGGATTAGAGACATCCTTAGTCTTATCCAACATATTGTCGATTGTGATGAGAGGAGAGAAAGACACCTTAATGTTCTTTTTCCTGAGAATTTTGCTAGATAACCAATAGTACCTTTAACTAAGGGAGAGTAACCTTGCTAATATTCTCATCATCATGTTTAAAGTGAGGTCCAAATCTAACTTTGCAGATCACTTCTTTAATTTTCTTAATATTGTAACCATTCACCATAAATGTCAAAGATATATGTTTAAGTTCTTGTTTAAGATGGTTAGAATCAAAGATTATGAAAGCATGTGTCACCAAAGTATTAATAATGCCAAGCTTTTGCATAGGATGATGATGATAATTTGCATGTAAATATTTATCCATATGCATTTTCTTTCTATAAACCTGGTAGGATAAGGAGCCATCTTATTTCTTGCTAATGAGAACATCTAAAAAAGGTATTTTATTATTTTCCTCAACCTCCATAGTGAATTAAATATGATCTGATCTATTATTAAGAAATACCAAAAAACTCTCAAGATTATCCTTACCATATAGGTAATTGGCATTAGTATCATCAACAAACTGCTTCCACCACCTAAGTTTTAAGGATGCATAATCAGGTACTAAATTTTCAAAATTTTCCATGTATATATTAGTGACCACAGGTGAGAGCGAGGACCCCATATCAATACCTTCGATCTACTCACAAATTTTACCTCTAAAGCTTAAAAAGGTAGATTTTAAGCAAATTTTCACTAAAGAAGCCAACTCATCACCCACAATATTTTTAATGATGTCTATAGCCTCATTCATAGGGATTTTTGTTAAGAGTGAAACCACATCAAAAATAACAAGTGTGTCTTGCCTATCAACCTTAAAATTATTCATTTCTATCACCAAGTGGATAGAATCTTTTATAAAAGAGTTTGTGTTCCCAACAAATATCTTTAAATTTTTTGACATAAATTTAGCAAGGTTGTAAGAAGGTGATCCAATCGTATTAACAATGAGATGTAAGGGAATCCATTATTTATAGATTTTTGTAAGGCCATAGATGCGTGGAAGAAGGCAAGTTTTAGGAATAAGCTATTTTTAGTTATATCATTAAATGATGATTTTTTTACCACATGATCAACCTCATTCATGGAAGCATGACTTGTTCATTGTATTTGGATGGAAGCTCTGGAGTTGGAGCTCTAGATGGAAACTTTGGAGATGTAGAGGATTTATCATTGTATATTCTATTTATATATAATATACCAAAGTATTATTTAAGAAATGTATCAATGAATTTTATTGTAGTAATAGTTTGTGGATTTGATTCTATGTGAGAGTTTTGTAAACTCTTTCATGGTATCAGAGCACTCTCTAACAACCATTACTCAACATCTTATCTTCTCCTTACTCAACATCTATTTTTGAAAGAATTACTTTTTTTTTTTGTATTTTTTAATTACAAATAAATTTTAGAGATTGAAGGAGTAAATAAAATATCAGCAATGCATCCATGTTATCTGATAAAGACATGATCACCTCAAATTTCATCCCATTTGGATATCGAAGGTAAGATCTACAAGCTTTTTGTAAATCTATTTTTGGTTAAAAATGACCATTCTTTTTTATATTGTGAGAAAACTGTAGATGATCTCTTAGAAATTTTTATGGGTTTTATGTGAATTATTTTATACTTTCTCTAATATTTTTAAATTTTAAATTTAATTAAGAATTACAAAATTTATCATAGTTTTACTGAGAAATACTATTTTGAAACAATATGACTTTTATTTATTTGATTGTGAGAAAACTATAACTAATCACTCAAAACCATTTCTAGGTTTTATGCATCTTGTTCTCATATTTTCATAAAATTTTGAAATTTTAAATTTAATTAAAAATTGAAAAAGTTATTATAGTTTTACTGATAAATACTATTTAAAAAAAGATTCTTGTTTGATTATGTTTTTTGTACCACTTGTGTTTTTGACCCATATTTCTCCCTTGCTTTTGGAGTAATTCTCATGATTTATGATGAATTATTTGATAGATTGACAATCTTCTTATTTGGAGTTATTCTGGTGTATAAAGTGTCTTCCTTTTTTTCATTTGATGTTTTTGTGTATGGGATATATTGTAGTTGCACTGAATTATAAAGTGCCATGGGAGATTTGTTTTTATAGCATAATCTACCTTCAGGGTGTGTACCTTAGTTTATGTACCCTTTACTCTTTTAATTTTCACTCTCTTCCATCACCATTAGAGACATCTTCTTGAGAGATTTTATCTATATTTTTTAATTTCCTACTTTTTACGTGGGTATCTTATTCAGACACTTTGCTTATCAAAACATATATGAGGATTGTTATGTCTCAATGGCATTCTTTGTGACTTTTTATGTAGTGACACTAGTGTGGCATCACTACCAATTTTTGTGCTCACTTCTCACCATTTTTATTCCAATTATTTATATACTTTAATTGATATTTATTCTCAATTTAGCATTGAGGGAGGGTGTTTAGGCAATGATTTCTCACGTTCATTATTATACCAAGTATTCTATAGTGCAATATTCATATTCAGTGATCCTTGTATTCAACACCATTCTTACTTTGACTTGATAGTTATAGTGACTTGACATCCATGTATTCTAGTAAGATGGATTGGCATCCATAGGGACACTTGTCTTCAGATTGTATCATTTTTTTATATGAATACCTCATCAGACCTTATTGTCATGACCCATTTCATTCCTTCTTTTCTCTCTTTTTGGGGGGAGTTTTATTTTTCTACAAAATTTCTCCCTTTCTCCATTTTATAAGAGATTATTTTATGATATATAATACATGAGTACATAATCAGACCTTATTATTGAGACTCATATTATGGATATGCCACTCTGTTTTTAGTCCCTAGCTTCACTTGAGAGCGGGGGGTGTTAGAGTAGGCTATTTACCTTAGCTCATGTTCACCTAGATATCTATTTATTCCCACCTACTTATGTTTAGACATTTTATTTATTTTATTTTAGATATTATAAGTTATTACATATTTATCTCTTATATATTATGAGAATAATTTTTACATATTTATATCCTTTAAGGATACTTATCTTTGAGTCCTAGGTTTGATCTCTAACTTGATCTCTTAATTATATTTGATCACTTAGCTTGATCTTATTTATCTATATATGCAAGACTCATTCATTTTATTTAGATGGAAGCTATGGACATGGAACTCTAGATGGGAGCTTTGGAGATATAAATTATTTATCATTGTATGTTATATTTGTGTATAATATAATTAGGTATTATTTGAGCAATGCATCAATGGCTTTTACTATAGTAATGGTTTGTGGATTTGATCATGAGTGAGAGTTTTAGAAAATCTTTTAGTTCCTATGAATGATATGAAAATAAAATAAAATAGAAAATATTTGTTCACTTGAATGTTCTTTGATGTAAATGTTAGGTCTTTGATAGGGTGAGTATAGGATGAGGGTTGATATTATATTTATACCAACCCTATTGAGAAAATATCTCAATTTAAAGCACTTAGACTGACCATAGGTATGCATTTCATTTGTAAATTGGATGACTTAAGGGTACTTGACACTTACATCAGGGTAAGACATTTACATCGACATAGGCATCTGTTTAAAGTGCAAATGTCTAAAGAGCAATAAAATAGGTACAAGTACTAAACTTTTAGAAATAGATGAAATGGATAATAAGCAGGTTAACAACATTTTGGGCAAGATAGAAGGCTTAAGTTATCAGAATGTGCTAGTTAGATAAAAAGATAAGTAAATGATCACAAAGAGATAATAGGTGAGAGACTTATGGAAGTAGGAAAGGTTTAGAACTGACAATAACAAACAAGGTCTGAGTTTACCAAGTGTACAAGACTGAGGTGCTACATAATTCATAAGTATCATCTACATTCCCCCGCTTTAATCTAGTAAGGAAATTTATAGTTTAAATGAAAGGAATGCATACTTAGGTGTGTATAACACACCTTGTCTTTGCTTGAGTCCAAATTAAGTGATTTACTGGTTACTGACCTACAACCTAGTGCATGTTATATTATACAATTAGTGCATATAATTTGAAATTAAAATCACTAAAATAAATGAAATTGAAATAGATCAAGGTTTATGAGTACATATTTATATCGATGCAATCATCTTGCCTTTTTGTAATTTGATTTGGAAGATGTATCATTGAAAATGAGATTAGGACAAATATAAATCTAGAAAGTGAATATATCTAAAGAGATAAAGAGAGAGATTGGAGGACACATGCCCCAATCTTGAAGAAAATATTAGTTACCGCTCGATAGTTAAGATTATCTCAACTATATAACCTAATCATACTTATTACTTGATGAGTGTGAGTGAACCAAGTCAACTCACACTATAAAAATGGTGAGGTTGGATGATTTTATCAAGTCCAACCTATAAACTTGGCAAGATTGAGTGATCCAATCACCTCAATTGTACCAAAATCAAACTAACTACTATAATAGATTGACCCAATACAATCCATAAAATTCCAACCTAGTGGGTGATGCTAGTCCCTAAAAATATTTGGAATATGAAACTGATTTGATTTTGTAATATTAGGCATATATTTCATAGCATATACATCTTATATATGTCTCATACTAAAATTGTGTATAATAATGATATAAATGTATAGAATTCTACCATAAATGTGTATATGAAGCATATAACTATGAATTTGGCCAATCTAAGAACTATGTAAGTGTGGATAACATGTTTCTAAAACATCCCCCCACTACATATGGAGAAATCTAAAAATTGATATACGTGCCAATGTGGAGGACATGTTTTAAAATATTCCCCCACTATAATCTAGGTATGATACCAATGGAATAAGTGTGGAGATCATGTTTCCAAAATATGTCTCCATTGAATCTAAAACTATGAATATGTGGAAGCCATGCCTCTATGACACTTCCCCACTAATATGCCCCCCCTTTGAGGTGAGGGAAGATAAAAACTAGCGGTTACCTCATCTCAAAAGGATAAGATAAGCATATAATTATGAATGAACTATGTAGCATATAGAAGGACATGTACATGTAATTGTATCATTAAAACACATAGAATGTGATTACATCAAGGCCTAAGATGAATGATAAAGATCATGAAAACATATAGATATTAACAATACAATCTCAATAAGCAACCAAACACATACACAAGATCACTCAAAATTAAGACAAAAGATAATGGTCTAAGGATACCACAACCAAGGGGCATGTTTAAATGCTGCGTAATCAAATAGACATCGCTTAATCAAATGTACAAAAAATCAAGAATTCATATACAAATTTAAAACTAAAACAAATAATGACATATTAAAATGTCAAAAATAAGAAAATATAGGCATAGGCGATGCAAACAATGAAGCATATTCAAATGCTCAGCAAATAAAACAATAACAAGGCAACACAATCAAGGAAGTGTATAAAGGAAAAGTATAAAAAAAAACATAAAAATATCATACTAGTCACTAGGTATATGTGTTATCAAAAAACATTAAATACAGAGCACATAAAGTACATTGCAAAATATATAAGCATGGATAAAGCCATGTGTAAGTACATATCTAAGCTCAAACATGATAATGTAAAATGACCATAGAATGATATAATCTAGATGTATCATGATCATAGGTGGATGCATCCAACATCTTGAGGATGTGAGTAGAGGGAAATCCCAACATCCATAAGTGCATAGATTATGTATCTATGTATGCCTGCATCACACTCAAAAAAATGTGTGAAACATATATGTATATAGGATATATTGATATGCCATCTACCAACATGGAACCAATAACATATATGCCAATGAACTAATAAGATAAGCACATGCTGATTTTTTTTGGATTTTTGAGTTTTTTATTTTATGTTTTTGGGGTATTTTTGGAATATGTGAAAGGAATAGACTATCCTATGATTACATCCAAAGGATGCTCATATATGTCTCTCCACTATGAACCTAGTGTTTTGAATTGGTGACATTGCCAAAGAGCATTTTTAGGTACAATATCTATCACTATAGTATCTATGATGTTCTACATATGTAAAATAAGATTGTGTGGTTGGGAAGTATAAATATTAGGGGTAGGGGTTCGTGGAACCCATCATTGAGTGATATGTGTTTTTTTTAGAACAACAATAATAAGAACATGTGTAGGTGCTCTGGATATCATGTATTAGATGAGGATTTTTTGAAACCCATCATATATCATTGATGCAATGGTCTCTCAAGTACTGACCACCTTGTAAAAGGGATTGCCTATAATTTACCCTTTTACCATGGATAAACGTTAGTAGGTTTGCTAATTAACTGTCTAGGTATAAATTTTTCTTGCTCAAGAGGATGCTCATATACAATATAAATAACTATAATTAATTAATTAGCTTGAATGTGTTTAACACACCCATGTACTATATAAGGTACCACTCAAAGGTTATGTATCCAAGGTCATCCCAATAACATATCAAAGATACCTATAGAAGGTATAACTAAGAAGGTAGTAATCACATGTGCAAGATCCACCTATAAAGGTAAGTCAATCTTGCCAAGAATTTACTATGAGGTCTCATAAAATGCTCTAATTGATCTTATAGAAGGTTATAAATTATTATGATTATAACCCAAATATGTGAGTAATGTCATGGTGCAAACATTCTCTCTTGTACCATTATCAATCATAACACTGCATATAGACTAATGATCAATATATGCTCGAATGAATAAAGAATGAAGATCTAAGTCATCATCCTTAATCTAACTTTCATTAAAGGTAATAGAAGGTCTCTCAACTATAGAAGGTATATACCACTTGTAAGTACCAATAATACCATCTAGTGGGTGCATACACATAATATTTTATAACTATAAATTATTGATATTTTTTATCTTGCAGGAACCCATCGAGTCTCAATCTCTCAAAGTGCATGCCTTAAAGGGTAAACCAGGAAAGAGGTGGGTAGACTATTGGTGCTTTAAAATATTATTTTACCTTTACTAACACTTTCTATCAATCCAACCATCTCCTCGAAACATTCCCTTAGGCTTTACCTCCTCTTTTGTACCCTCTTTTAGTCATTTTATGCCTTGATTAGCCCTTCCCTAGCCTAAAATCCCTTTTGAGAGTTTATGATACAATTTTATCCCCATCAAACTTGTACTCTAATTGATAAAACTCATTTGGGGTCTAGGTTGGTTCTTGGCTAACCTAGGCCAAAACCTAATTTATTTTTGTCAATAACGATATAGAGTTGATTGGGCCAACCCTATCAAATAAACATTTAGAAAGGACTAGGGTTAGATTCAACTATATAAACATATTCATTTCATCATTTATTAGGAAGAGAAGAGAATAAAAAGAGATATATATTGCACGTTTGCTTTAGGGTTTCATACTTTCTTTGGAGATACAAATCTTATCTTGTGGAGAAGTCTTTTGGATGTATAGATAGGTTATGTAGCCTAGAGCCGACTTGTATTTATTATCCTTACATATGACAACAACCTCTTATGAAACACCTTAGCCAAGGGAGATATTGAGTATCGGTGGATTTATCTTCAAAGGTAAGTATTCTTAACTTTGTTCCTCCTTTGTAAGAGTAAATAGATTTGTATTTCTCTCCCATATATTAGGATTCCTTATACATTGACATGAGTATATGTATTTTATACATGTTTAATTTTAATATTTATTACCCCCACTTTGTGTCATAATATTTGGTGAAAACTATATTATAATTTGACTTTACTTATCATTTATATTTATGAACATGAAAACATAGGACCTAGTTAGGGTTATTACATAGTTTTGCTTCATAGAAGGCTTTAAAACCCTCCCTAGTGATATTATTGTGGTAATATATCCCTTAGATAGGTCTAGTAGATTCATCTTGGTCATGACCTTGAATATCTAATGTATAAACAATAGAAAGTGTAAGTAGGATTTATCTTCTCTGAGCTAGGATTGATTTATAGACCAGTTGCATTTTCCTTTGCATACATTCTGGTGAACCTGACATGAAACTAACCCTTGTAAAATTTATTTCATGCCATAATTTTTGTCTGCATATTTATATTTTTCTATATTTAAAGTATTGTATTGAACCAATCAGTATAGTTATAGATTTTTATATGTAGGTTTAACACAAAGTCACCTCAAAATGACTTCATTTTGACTGTATAGGTCTTCATTAATTATAGGTTAATGGATCGAGAAATTCAACGTAATATTATTATTTAGTTCTAAATTAGCATACATAATTGAATAGGTCGACTCTATCTTCTATTTTCTACTATCAACATATAAGTTAACAAACACTATCGAATAGGTTGACTCTATTCATGATTTCTTCTTCAACACACATGGTTTTGTAAACTTGGTTAAACTAGTTGACCCAGTTTACATCATTTGAAAGAAGCAATTAATAACCATAGCATAAAATTTTTAATTCTAAATCATCTTCAATCCCACCAAGGTTCCTTTCTTTTCTCTCTCTTTCATTTTAGTTCTTCCTTTAGTTTTATTTTTCACAAGTTTGCAGTTTATAAAACTGTAACCCTACAACTAACTAGGTTGACCTAGTCAACTTAGTTATGTAGTTTGTCTTCTATCTAAGAGACATAGTTGACCTATTCACATTTTTTATTAAAGACTTTGATTCTATAGAATAAAAGTGACCCATTCAACTCTGTTATATATTGTTTACATATAGTGTCACCTAAACTGACACTGTAGTATTTTCAATCAAGGAATTAACATCTATTTGCTATTAATTAATTCACATTTTCTTTTTAATTATTTTCATGGTTAGAGTAACTCACATATTATAAATAGGTGTTTTTTCAAATTACCATTTTAGTTACACTATTTTACTCTTTTGCATACACTACCAAACCACTTAACATTCAAAAAACATTAAATATTTGTCTTCTCAAGGCCTGCCTACTTGGATTTCATCACCAAGGGGGAAGATGACTTGGTTTTCTGGCCAAGTATAAATACGTGGTTAATGGTATATATTATAAAATCAACTAACCTATTTATCACTACAAGATTATGAAGTGAGGGGGTAAGCCCTAATACCAAGCTAGTACCATTGCTAATATAGATCCCTTTTAGCCTAAACGTCCTAAAACAAACCTTAGAATACTTTCTACTTCCCTATTTTTCAACCAACTCTTTTATCACATTAAAATCAAACTTTATAATAATCTAATAACACTTAAGGTTACCAATTAGTTAGAATTTAATTTTCAATTGCTATTTTCTCTTTGATCATTGTGTGTTGTATTGTAAAACTTGTATTGGTTAGCATTCGTGTAAGGTTTGTGTTGTGTGATCTAATTGGATCAGTCATATTGATCCAATAGTTTGTGTGTTTGATTTCATTATTGCTCCAAATTATCTTGTAAAATTTTCCCTTATTTCAGAACACTATCATCTTGGTCGATATAGTATCTTACGAACTGTTATATCTTTTTTCCAACAATACATAATTGACTTGCATCTATGTCTTCTTATCCCCTATTCACTTCTTTGTTTAGTAGTACACAGTCAACTACACAATCGTGTATCCTTATCAATTGTTTAGCCTCCTTCCTTTCTATAGTAAAAAATCAACCTACATGACTGTCTATTCTTATATCTCTATTATGTCCCCTACCTAATAGTACACAATCAACCTATATGATTGTGTATTCTTTTTAGCCTATATCTTAGCAATACATTATCAACTTAGTCAATTTTTTACTTATAGACCTACCCTTTTCTTTGTCTGGCTGACTCTGTTCTTTGTTGGTTGACTCTATTCTTTGTCTAGTTGACTCTATCATTGATTTTCTTCTTCTTCCTTAATCTCTCTCTTTCATTAAGTGTCATGAAATCCCCTATCAAAATTATTTTGGACAACCTGAATCCATTTAGACACCTTTCTTCCTTTCTTTACCTCCCAAGATAATCCTCACTCTTGGAGTACTTCCCCTCCCTCATTTCTATATTTTAACATGGTTTAAATCATGCAACAAGATGAGATAGGTGGATCAGATCCTTTTTATACCTATCAAGACAATTCCCATCTTCAAGCATCTCATCATAATGTGGGAGAAATTGATAGAAGTTTATCTAATAACCTAGTAGGTAATCCACCACCTAACAACCCTCCCCATAATACCAATTTGGGGAGTCATCCTAAAAACACCAATCGACCAATTGATACAATTTAGATTCTTGCATAAATAGTGCAACAAATGAAATAATGCAAGCATATAATACCTCCCAAATGATGTAATTACAACATCATTTGATCAATATGGCTAACTAACCTCCCGTTCTTCTCCCTCAAAATAATCAAAATTTTATCCTTCCTCATCTTAGAGATGTCATGGGGAATATCATGCCTCAACTTATCATGAACAATAAGGTGCTTCAAAACATTCAAATGAACCTTTAGCCCCTTTCATCATCTCTATTGATATTGGTAACATATCTCCAACTATTAAATATGATGGGACTAAAGACCTTGTATCTTTTCTTAAAGCCTTTAGAAATATTTATAAGGAATGGATGCAAACTAATACATTCACCACAACTAAAATATTGGTTAAAACCTTCATCAATGATTTATTATAATGGTATAACCAACTTCCCCAAAATTCCATATGGAAACTAGAGGATTTAGTCAATCCTTTAGTTAAAGAGTTTCAACACAATGATCTTCCCAAAAATTGCCTTAGCCATTTTATCAATGCTAAGCAATCTCCCACTGTATCAACTCATGATTTTATCAAGCGATGGAAATATTTGGCCTACAAGGCTAATCATAACATGACTGATGATAATTTTTTAAAACTCTTTATAACTACCTTAATGCCTTCTATTCAATATAAGGTTCAAAATTTTGCTCCTCAAATGTTCAATGAAGCTCTTAACCAAGCCAAACATCAAAACTTTTTAATGAAACCATTTAAACCTAATACTAAACTCATTAAAGGACCTTTTCAACATTCCACTGATGCAATAAATGACAATACTCCTCAAACCAAGCTAGGAGTTGCCAAAGCTGACATTCCCCTATCTTCTCACACACCATTAACCATGCAATAAATGAAACAATTCTTAGCACCCTCTAAACCATTTACTTATCCCAATAATCCTCATAAATGGTATGACCCTAATCAATTTTGTTGGTTCCATGTTGACATCGGTCACTCCCATGAAACTTGTAGAGGGCTTACAAAATTTGTTGTTTACTATATACTTGGTGATTCATTTAATCATGAAGCCATGATTCAACTTCATCATCATGATTATAATAACACTTCTCAAAAATGATAAGCTACCAAATCTTCTTCTTCTAACAACCAAAATTATTTTTCTACATCTAACGCTCAAAAAGTCAACAAGGATGTTTTGTCATTGATGCTGACTATGACCAATATTAAAATAATTCTCAATATATTAATGTAACTAAGATCAATTACTGACATAAAATAGATCACAAAGATCTTGTTACCAAACTTAAGAAACCATCTTTGGAATATCATCTCCTTAAAGATACTATAACCACCCACGTAACTTTAGAAATTAATGAGGAATCATCTCCTCCTTCTGAACCCCCAACCACTTCTCTTCCTCCAAAATCAAATTTACCTTCTAAGCCTCATGTCGTTTCTTCTTCTAAAACTCATTGGAACTTCTTAGAAGAACTCAAATCCATGCCTTATAAAATACCTCTCATGGAGTTAGTTTTCACCTCTCCTTATCATCGCTAGTTCCTCATGCAAAAAATTCAAGAAATTGAAGAGCCATCTTCTTTAAAAGACCTAAGATTGTCTGAACTAAGCTTATAGTCCTTGATTTACCATTATCCTACAACATACTCATAAGATGTCCATGGACTCCTAAAATGAGGGATATATCCTCTTCTTATAGCTAATACATAAAGTTCCTTCATAATGGCAAAAGGTATAAACATGAGGCCAATCCCAACCCTTGGAGTAATCAAAATCGAAATCCCAAATATCAATATTGCATTCCTACCATTTTAACGATCAATAGTGCTACCTTACCTGAATTCATCAATATGAATCTAGATTTACATGTCACTCTTACTGATTTTGATGATAATGAGCCTAATGATCTACAAAATACTTACAACACTACCAAGCTACCTCCTTACATCTTAGAACGGATTCCTCCTTTACTACCTTGTAATTGCACCATTCCTCTCATAGATGATATTGCTGATTTCCCTCATCCATGCAATGCTCAAGAAGCCTCTCACATAAAAGATGACTTCACATGCAATGATTATGGAGTGGCTAAATTATTCCAAGATCATTTAATCACATCTCCATGTGAATTTAATGATGTAAGCATGCCCCCTTCCAAAATTCCTCCTAAATCTCAAGCATGTACAATTTATCCTACCTATGATGATCATTACATCATGGCCCAAGTTCAATCAAGAGTCTTAGATGTTCAACATTATCAGAAAACTCTATCTCAAATACATGATTTCAATCATGTTGTTCATACCATTTTCACTAATTTTGAATTAACACTTGAAGGTCATGTACCTCCTGCTAATTATCCATTTATTGATACTCGGGTGGTAGAACAAATCTTACCTTATGAACCTTCTAAATTGTTGACATATTTTATACCTCCTACTAAACCAATCATTCCATTCAATTCTCTCCCCATCAATGATGCTAATGACAACACAATCAAATCTAATCAAATTTCTTCCCCTACTCCACCTATTCCTGAGATTATATTACCTTCTAAGGCTACAAATGTACATTAAATACATTTTGAATATGATTTTCATGGTAAAAAAATTATTGATATCAAAGTAAATGTCAAGTATTATGGTCATTTTCCCACTTTAATTATTGATGAAGCCATCCTTGAATTGCTTCATGCTTGAGAACCTCAACTACCTCGACAACATCACAAACTTGGAAATTTCAAGAAGAAGGCCCCTCATTTCAACAACTTCATTACTAGCATTGATCCTAAAAAAAATCCCATTTCCTTTCTACCTAAGGCATCATATCATTTCCAAGATGAAAATTCTATGCTTATCGAAGAAACTACTAGAATCGAATATGGTACCCATCATGCCCGTGACCAATCATAGTCTCTCACAGACTTATACCAACTAAACATGATAACTTTATATTATTCTTTGATAAATATTGTGAAACTTTTGCTTGGTATTATAAGGACATGATCGATATTAATCCTAGTATTGTGGTGCATAATATCATCACCTACCCTGATGCCAAACCCATGTAATAAAAAAAATGGAAATTTCCACTTGAAGTTTCCAATTTATGCCACAAAGAACATATTAAACTTATCAATGCTAAATTTATCAAGCCTATGGATTATTCAGAATGGGTTTCAAACATCATCCCCATTTGAAATAAAGTTACCATGGTCATTCATATTTGCATCAATTTTTACAACCTCAATCTTTCTTGTCCTAAGGAAAACTTCCCTTTACCTTCTATAGATACCATTGTGAATTCCACTGCTTGGTATGAAATGCTATGCCTTATGGATGGTTTCTTGGGCTATAATAAAATTCACATTACCTTCAAAGATGAACATAAGATAACTTTCACCATGGAATGAGGCAATTATTGTTTTGTTAAAATGCCCTTCGGCCTCAAAAATGCTAGATCTACCTATCAATGTGCAATGACCCACATTTTCCATGACCTTATCCATAATATTATGGAAACCTATGTGGATGAACTCATTGCCAAGTCTAAAATCCACAAGACTCATCTTTTTGATCTTGCTATCATTTTTGATTGCTTCATTAAATATAAAGTTAGACTAAATCCCTACAAATGTGTATTTGGCATCACATCTAGAAAATTGTTAGGATTATTAGTCTCTTTTTGTAGCATTGATGTTGATCTTAGTAAGATCAATGATATTGTCAACATGCCTATCCCTTGTTCCATTTTAGATATTCACACTTACCTTGGCAAACTTGGGGTAATAAGATGATTTGTTCCCAAAATGGATTATTGCATCTATTATGTTAATTCTCTTTTAACTTAAAGGTAATGCCCTTGAATGGATAGATCCTTGTCAAAAATCATTTGACAATATGAAATAATCTTTAATTTACCCACCCACTCTTTGTTTACCTTCTAATGATCATCCTTTAATCTTATACACTTGTTCCACACCTGTATCAGTTGGGGTAATGCTTGACCAATAAGATGATACTAGAAGAGAATATGCCATCTATTATATCAGTTGAGGACTCATCGACTATGAAAAATGTTATATAAAAGTTGAACATGATTGCCTTGCCATATATTTTAAATCTGAAAGCTATGGCATTATATGCTTTATCAAACCACTTACATTATCATCCATTCTAATCAACTCTGTCACTTATTCTCCAAAGCCTTTCTTTTTGGAGATATAATTGACAAGTGGATGGTCCTTCTTATGGAATTTGATCTCTGTAATATTACACAAAATGCTATCAAAGGACAAATCTTTGCTAATTAACTCACAACCGTTGTTATACCAACTATCGACCACCTTCAAGATAGTCTTCCTAATGATAATATTGTTTACATTGAAGGTCTTAGTCAAGCTATATCTATTAAATATTACTTCTACAATTTCACTAATGATATTGAAGAATCTTCTATTCTCCCTGATACTACCAAATCAAAAGTAGTCATTGAAGAACTTCCCAAAATTAATGTTGACTTACATGAAGATACTTAGAACCTTTATTTTGATGGAGCCAATTGCCTTCAAAGAGCTAGTGTAGGTTGTATCCTCACTAGTCCTCTTGGTAAAATTATCCCTTTGGCATTTCATATTACATTCAATGTCACATCATAGAATACAAATCCTTAATCCTAGGAATGAGAGCAGCCCTTGATTTAGATATTACATATTTGCATGCTTTGGGTGACTCCCAAATCATCTACCACCAAATTAATGATGATTATTAATGTAAAATCAAAAATCTCATTGCTTATCATCAAATAGCCACTACACTTGCCAAAGATTTCACTTATTTTACCATCGAACCCATCCCTCAAGATCAAAATTTTATTGTTGATTCACTTGATTTTTTTGTATCTTTATTTCATCTGCACCAAGTTTTTATTGATTCTACCTTTCTTATCCAAATAATAAAGTCCTCATATTTCATTCAATGACCAAATTCATTTATTTGGCACATTAATGTTCTTACATTTTGACAAATCCCATGGTACAAAGACATCATTAAATACCTTGAGCACCAAACCTATTCTCTAAACACTAATTTCTATGAAAAGACTTGCATTTGTAAACAAGATTTCAAATATGTGTTTTGATAAAACATCCTTTATTATCATAATGCTAAAGGTACCTTGCTCTATCGTGTTAAGAAATAAGAGGTCCCTCCTCTCCTTAAACATGCACATAGGGGAATTTTTAGTGGCCACTGTCGTGGACATGCTATAACCCAAAAAATGCTTACGTATGGGTTAATTTTGGCCCACTCTTGAAAAATATGCCATTGAGTTCACTTAAAAGTGCAGTCCCTATTAACTTCATGATGATATAATTCATTCACATCTAGTTGAGCTTTAAACTGTGGAGTCTCCCTAGCCATTTTTAATGTGGGGATTAGATCTCGTAGGCAAACTACCTAGATCCTAAGACATGCATGTCTTTATCATCATAGCTACTGAGTAATTTACCAAATAGGTTGAGACCATACCCTTCATCAATGTCACTAGCACCACCATTGCTAAATTAATCCTTAACCAGATTGTTTATCACTTTGGTGTTCCTCATACTATCATTTTAGATAATGGTGGTAATTTTAAAAACAAAGACGTCAAACATGCATGTGCTAAATTCAAAATCAATCACAAATTTTCCACACCCTATCATCCCCATTCTAATGGCAAAGTTGAGGCCACCAATAAAATTCTTAATGAAATTATCTAAAAGACAATCCATGAAACTTGTATATATTGTCATCTTCATATATATCCCACTCTTTGGGCCTACTGCACTAGCGTACTCACTACCACTAGGGCAACACCATTATTTATAGTCTATGGTTCTGAATCAATCCTCCCATTAGAAGCTAAGATTCCCTCTCTATGTATATATCTTCATGGTATCATACCTGATGAAGAATTATGTGAAGTTTGCCTTCATCCTCTTGATCTTCTTGATGAACATCATCTTTCTGCTTTACAACACAATCGCCAATACAATGCCCATATTGCCAAACAACATAATAAAAGAGTTAAAGTTTACACTTTTAATATTGGTGATATTGTTATTAAACTAGACTAAACTCATGAAAAATAAGGTAAATATACCCAAAAAAAATGGAGCCCTTATTTATTCAAAGATATCCTTGGTCCAAACACCTATTACCTTCAAACCAATAAAGGCCATATTTTAAAAGAACCCACCAATGCATAATTTTTAAAGAAGTATTTTGCCTAAATATTTCCCTTATTATCATGCTTTTTATATGTTATCCTTATAACACTTTTTTCAAGATATCTACATGGGTCTCACACTCTACAACATTCACTCTTTTCACAAACCTTAGTTCATCCTTTTGGTCCTTTGGTTTTCATCTTTTCTGATGAGTTTCATTGTAAAACCATGAACAAGACTCGATCTTCCTCATGATTTTCCTTTATTTTCACTATTTCCTTATTTTATAATGATTTATGTACGCCTTAAGTTTTTTATTTGTGAGTTGCAGTGTAAGACCATGGATAGGACCTAACCTTCCTCACAAATACCATTTTTATCACTCTATTTTTCACATACTTTGTGCACCCTCTTTGGCCTCTCTTTTATGAGTTACATTATAAGACCATGTATAGGACCAGGCCTTCCTCATAAAATCACCATCTTTAATTCAATGTTTATTATCTATAATGTGTAAAGAATGGTAAAAACATTTCATGAAGGCAAGATCTAAAGAGTTATCAAAAATAATATCATAAGTAGTTGTGAAACAAATGAAATAAAAAATAAATTAGATCAAATGATTATTCAAAATGAGATAATGAGATTCTAGTACAAATGTAAGCACTTGCTTATATAGGTAAGAGAAAATACTAAACTAGCTAAACTAACAAATGTGAGATAAATCCTCATATAGGACAAACCCACTACAATATACAATAACTAGCCAAGAAACTAACAAACATGAGTAAACAAATGAAATACATACTCTAACACCCCCCCTCAAGTGACACTAGGGGCTAACAAAATCCAAAAAATAAATAGTGGCATATCCACAATATGAGTCTCAAAAACTAGGCCTAATAATGTATTCATGTACAATATGTATCCATGAAATGAATAAGGAAGATTTCCTCATGAATACCCCCAAGGATAACTTCTGAAACCCCAAGCATGCCACATAACTCAAGAAAGTTAGGTGATGAAAAAGGCTTCATGAAGATGTCTGCAACCTGCTACTTAGTTGAAATGTACTCTAAGCTAAGAACACCATCCTGAATGTGATGATGAATGAAGTGCATATGTACCTCAATGTGTTTGGTCTACTAATGCTCAACTAGGTTGAAAAATATATGGATTGTACTTTGATTGTCACACCAAAGTGTAATGGGTAAATTGTCAGGGGATCTAGCTCTACCAATTAGAGCACATATGATTACTTCTCGTATTAGCAATTAAACACGGAATTATACCAGAATGATAAAGTAACTAGAAACTTGAGACAACAAAGAATTTGAGAGACAATACACACACTTTGTATTAAATACTACTAGAAGAAAATACAATAAGGAAGATGCCACTTCTTCCTCCACCTCAAAGGCTTGCCACACCTCAAGACCTTCTTCCATCTCTCTCTTGCTCAACACAACAACTCTATAGCCTGAGTTGCTATCCCTCCTTGAATGCTTCAGCTAATCTCCTTGACCTTACACCTGTAGATCTCCTTGACCTTGCTTGCTTCAATGCTTTTACTTGCCTTCTTGATTATTAAAATACATGCCTCATGGGTCTTTAAATAGAATCACATGGTTACAAAAATAGAAATCTAACTACAATAATTAGACACGAAGCTCATGACTATAATTAGTCATTTGACATGCAAACACTTGCTTCACTTAACTGACTATTCATCAATAGTAGTTCTGGAAATACATAGGCGATCGACGTCGGTCCCTGCTTGCCTGGTGCTGCCGACGTCGACTGACATCCTGTCGTCGCCAGTTTCCTTCTCCACTGTCTGTGACCGACATCAGTTATACTACCAACGCTGGTTCCTCTGGTTTTTCAGCATCCTCTTCTTGTGTCTGTAAACAGTTGAAGCTTTTAGCTCCACACCCTAACAATCTCCCACTTGGAGATAAATAGCTGTAACTTGTACTTGTACCTGTACACCATCTATTTTGTTCCTTAGGCTCTGTATCCCTCTTCAAAGTCACTCTTGAAGACCAACCACCACACAAACCTGTGATGCAATACTTGTATCTTATGCCACAAGAATTTTGCTGCTCCCAAATTCTTCATGACATACTTCTGAACCAACTCTACCCTTAGCTCAGAAAACTCCCTGTATATGAAACCCTGCAACAAGTAACACAATACAGTAATAGGATAATGTAGCTAATATTATCCAACCTGGTAAAGATAAAATACAATGGTCAAACCTCCTTTGTTCTGCAGCTTACTCAAGACCACATACCATAGCCTTCTGTCTCATGTGTCCATCCACTCTCTTCTCTAAGACGGGAATCCATCCCTCTATCCAGTGCTTTCTTCTAGCTGACAACTCTACCAAGAAATACTTGTTTGGTTCTCCAAGGACTCACACTCCTCATCCATGCCAAGCTCCCACTATTTCTGGATTCTACCTGCATTGCTTCTTCCATCTTCCTAGTTCATGACTATCAGTAAGCAATATAAAGAAGGTGAACAACGAATATGAGGTTCACATACCTTTCCTGACCTCCACATGGGTGTTTGAGACTTATTAATTCACCCAACATCTGTTCTAGTGACCGATCTAGGCCATCTCCCAGTCTGCTCCCGACCGATGTCGGTTCCCTGCACTGACCCTGACTGTCGACGTCGTTTCCTTGGCCGACGCCAGTGTCCCTCCTGCCGACGTTGGTCCTTATGACTGACGTTAGACTTCTCCTACCTGACCTATCGACCTTGTTGGTCTGCACATGACCGATGTCGGTATCTGGATGACTAACGTCGGTGCCAAGCGATCGACATCGGTGTCTGTGTGTTCCTGTAAGTGATGAAATTTTCATCTGCGAGCTCTTCTTGGATCAAACCTCTATCCATGCTGCCTTGCTCAGATTTATTCAGCCCCTGTGACTGATCTCTGTCCTTCATCTCCTCCATAAACACTAAGGCTTCTTTGTTCCTGTCAAAAGCATCAAATTTCCTCTTTCTGCAATGAACTCTATCTATGCTTTCTGAATTTGAACACATACCTTTTGAATCAAGAACTTCCATTCCCTTCTTATTCATGTGACCAAGCCTATTAGGCCACATCTTCAAATCTACACCAAAAGTAGAATCAGTAATATAAGTAGACAGATAAAGAGTATCTACTTTCTTACCTCTTGCTAGAACAAGTGCTCCCTTGGTAACCTTCCAAGAATCCGCTGTGAGGGTTATTGTGCATCCCTCATCTCCCAACCTTCCTACAAAAATTAAACTCTGCTTCAGAATTGGAACATGCATGACCTCCTTCAACACCCATGTGTTGTAAATCTGCAATCTCAGCTGCACTTTCCCTTTGCCAACTATCTGACAAGGCGTACCATCCCCTAAATAGAGCACTCCAAAGTCTCCCTGTTCATACTCATGAAACAAATCTCTGTTTGGGGATGCATGAAAAGATGAACCAGAATCTAAAATCCATGATCCTACCTGACTATCCAAAGAAAGTATGAGAGCATCCTGTACCACAATATTTGCATCCTTTGCTTCTTCAGTACCTGCATGTTGATTCTCTTTATCTCTCAACCAACACTCCTTCTTTGTATGTCCTTTCTTTCCACAAAACTAGCAGGTAATACCTTTGGACTCAGATCTCCTTCTCGACCTTGATTTCCCTTGCTCAACCTTCTCCTTTTGCCTTCCCCTGCTTTCTGCACTTAGAGCATTCCCTGATGATTCACCCTTGCTTTTCCTACGTATTTCTTCATTCAAGATCACACTCACAACATCATCAAATTTTAAGATTTCAGAAGTAGATGCAGAATTACTTACTGCCATAACCAAACCGTCCCAACTTTCAGGCAAAGAACATAAAATCAAGAGAGCCTTTACCTCATCATCAAAAACAATATTGACTGAAGCTAATTGGTTTACCAAACCATGGAAATCACTGAGATGAGTATGTACCGATCCACCTTCCTGCATTTGCAAAGTAAAAAGCTACTTCATAAGATATACCTTATTAGAAGCCGAGGGCTTTTCGTATAAATTTGCCAAGGACTTTATCAACTCTTCCATTGTCTTGCATTGTGATAAGCTGGAAATCATAGACGATGCAGGGCTCAACCTTATGGAACTGAGAGTCTTTCGATCAAGAACACTCCATTCTTCATCCTTCATATCTGTGGGCTTGCATGCAACCCCACCCAATGGTAAATACAAATCCTTTTGATACAAATAGTCCTCAATTTGCATCCTCCAATGTTGATAATTCTTGCCGTTAAACTTCTCCATTCGTAGCTTACTTTCTTCTGCCCTTGCTAAACTCCCACTCAATCAGAAAACCCTGTGAATGACCTGTAATAAAAAAATAATACCCTGCTTCTTGCAAACCGTAGCTCTAATACCACTTGTTAGGGGAGAATTACCTATAACAATCAATATGCTCTGATACTAACTGTTAGGTGACCCCTTATCCAATGGAAGCACAATTGATTACTTTCTTATAAGCAATTAAACACGAAATTATACCAGAATGATAAAGTAACTAGAAACTTGAGACATCAAAGAATTTGAGAGACAATACACACACTTTGTATTAAATACTACTAGAAGAAAATACAATAAGATGCCACTTCTTCCTCCACCTCAAAGGCTTGCCACACCTCAAGACCTTCTTCCCTCTCTCTCTTGCTCAACACAACAACTCTATAGCTTGAGTTGCTATCCCTCCTTGAATGCTTCAACTGATCTCCTTGACCTTACACCTGTAGATCTCCTTGACCTTGCTTGCTTCAATGCTTTTACTTGCCTTCTTGATTATTACAATACATGCCTCATGGGTCTTTAAATAAAATCCCATGGTTACAAAAATAGAAATCTAACTACAATAATTAGACACGCAGCTTGTGACTATAATTAGTCATTTGACATGCAAACACTCGCTTCACTTAACTGACTGTTCGTCAACAACAGTTCTGGAAATACACAGGCGACCGACGTCGGTCCCTGCTTGCTTGGTGCTGTCGACGTAGGCCGACATCCTGTCGTCGCTGGTTTCCTTCTCCACTATCTGTGACCGACGTCGGTTATACTACCAATGCCGGTTCCTCTGGTTCTTCAGCATCCTCTTCTTGTGTCTGTAAACAGTTGAAGATTTTAGCTCCACACCCTAACATAAATCCTACATGAATCCAAACTCTGTTAATAACTAACAAAACTAAAGAACCTATTGTCTTATTATAATTGCTACTCTGTACTCAACCTCTGTAGATGATAGTAGAATAGCCTACTACTTCTTGTACAACCAAGCAATAGGTGAAGAACTAAGAAAAAATATGTATCCAAAAGTAGAACACTTATCATCAAGATAACTTTCCCAATCTGAATCACTGTATCCAATCAACTGAGTAGAACCCTTGGTGTAGTGTAATCTAAAATGACTAGTCCCTTATAGATATCATAAGATCCTCTTGGCATCCTATCAATAATTGTCATGAGGGTTATGTGCAAACCTTAATAAAATCCCAATTATAAATGAAATGTTGAGGTGAGTATGGGTGAAATAAATAAGACTCCCTACCATCTACATATATAATATAGGATCACAAAGTGGAGTAGTACAAGAGGCAGTGAGAGTCACTCTAGACTGAAAAGGAGTAGGACTTGGCTTGCAATCAACCATGTCAAAATGCTAAAGAAGATCAAGGGTGTACTTATGCTAACTAAAATAAATCCCTGCATTTGAATTTAAAATTTGCAAACCAAGAAAGAAGTGCAAAAGACAAAGATATGTCATGTCAAACTATGCTAAAAATGTCTACTGAATAGTTCAAATATGAGATGAGGAGCTTCCTGTGAGAAGTAGATCATCAACATACAAGACCAAAATAACAATGTCCTCCCCAATACACTGAATATACACTATGGGATCAGAGTGGCAGTGAACAAAGCCAATAAAGAGAAGGAATGAACTCATCTTCTCATACCAAGCTGAGGGGCCTATTTGAGATCGTAAAGAGATCTCTTAAGTTGACAAATAAGAGAAGAATCATGAATAAACCCAATAGGATAATCCATATAGATTTTATTATGCAAGTCTCTATGCAATAAATCACTCTTGACATCCATTTGATATACTAGCCAACCCTATGATATATCTATAGAAAGTACAAGGCAGACATAATCCATCTTGGAAATGGGTGTAAAAGTCTCAAAATAGTCAATAGCTTCAACTTGTAATAATATCTTTACAACAAGATGTGACTTATACTTATCAACAGACCCATCAGCTACATACTTGGTGTGGTAAATCCATTTACACCTGAACAAATTTCTTCCCTTAGGAAGAGTAACCAAATCCCAAGTGTGATTCTTTATTAATTAAGATTACTTATCTATCATCACATCATCCCATTCTTGTATCCCATGAGCTTGTGAAAAATACTATGGATCCCTAGAGAATAATTGACACAAAAGCTCAGTACCTATAGAATGTGTATGATGATGCCAAGTAGGTGAAAGATCCTATATGAATGGTGTTACCTCGTCAACTATAGTAGGAACCCACCTAGACATAGTGGCAACATTAATGTGAACAAGATCCTCATCCTCTATGACCTCCTCAGGAATCTCTTGAACTAGCTCCTTAAAGAATGAATCTTTGAGAGGAGGTGAATCATGAAAAGAAGAAGGCATTGAAGAAGATGAATAGTCATGAGATGTGAAATAATCATCAAACTATATATGTGTTTGAAAATGAACATCATGAGTATTAGAGTCTAAAATATGTTAAGCTCTCATGCCCTTGTAATATCCTACAAAAAATCAAAGGTTTGATCTTCTTATCCAATGATTTCCTTTTTTGATTTGGTAAAAATGCCCAAGCAAGTCTCTCAAGGACTCAAAAAAATGAGTCATTAGGCTTGGATCTAGACCAAGCCTCTTCTTGAGTCATATGCTCAAGTACTTGATGTGGTGTGAAGTTATGAATGTAGTTCACACAATGAGCTACCTCTGCCCAGTAGATAGGAGGTAAATCCTATGAATGCATCATGTAGTTATCCATCTCCTTCAAAGTTTGGTTCTTCCTCTCTATTAAGCCATTTTTTTGTGGAGTATGTGCAATAAAATTCTAGTGAACAATACCACATGCTACTAAAAAATTAGTGAACTCTCAATTGAAGTACTCCCCTCATTATCTGTACGAAGCTACTTGATGTAATTTGATGATTGTTTCTCGACCAAAGCCTTAAATTTTTTTAAGTGAGCAAAGCAATCATTCTTATACTTGAGGAAATAAACCAAAGTACACCTTGAGAAATTGTTAAAGAAGGTAAGTGCATACTTATCTCTATTAAAAGAAGGAGTAGGAAAGACTATCAAATCACTATGCACAAGCTCAAGTGGTGAAGAAGCTCTTATGGACATACCCTTAGGAAATGGATCTTGGTGTTGTTTCCCCAATGCACAACTAGGGTAGACTTCATTAAGACATGAAACTGTAGGAAGTCCCTTTACCATACTATGAGTGCTCAACTCTTTTAAATATCTATATTTGAAGTGTCCAAATCTCTCATGCCAAAACTAACCCTCAGAATCTGCATAAGAAACCAAACACTTCCCTAAAGGAGGAGTATCATCAAAACCCTCAAAATAATAAAGTCAATAATTATGATCAACAACACCCTGTGCAATGAGTGTATGTGGCTCTAAGAAAGCTTGAACTTTAGCACCTTGTGGTGTGAAAGTCACTATCTTTCCCTAACCAAAATGGCAAATCCAATACACTGAAAGTAGATTGGGGGTGATGTTTAGAACATATAACGCATCATTGATGCAACCACTATCTAGTTGTATGTCACCCTTCCCCTTAAAAAAATTAAGGAAGAATCTCTAACCTCAATGTTGGAAGTCAAACTCAAACCAAAAGATACAAAGGACTTCTTGGAAGAAGTCATATGGTATGAAGTGCCATAATCTAAAACCCAACTATCTGAAATAGGTAACTACAATCTCTCGACAATATTAAGTGTGTTACAATCCCTCAAGTTGTACTTAATAAAAATCAATGATTTTTTTTAAAATAATTTTTACAATTAACATACCATTTAAATTATAGAATTAAATAATACTACATAACTAAAAATAAAACTAAGAATAAAAATACTATTAATTAAAATACTACTAATAATAATAATCTTATACAATTTCAAGGAAAGGATTTACAAAAGGACAAAACCAAGTTGGTCTTATAATACAACATCTACTATTAAAATATACAAGTACATAATGTAATCACATTCCTTCAGGCATACAAACTAATATAATAATGAATATTAAACTCCCCAGAGGTCAAGTCATGTTAACTTATGTATTGCTGATAGTCAGAAATGTCATCTCTAGGTAGTACTATAGTGGTAGAGGGAGAGCATCATTCAAGTTCTTTACCACCCCAACCATGGACCAAAAATCCCCCACACAACTCTCTATTAGGGAATGGCCCTCCCTTCACAGACAGGTAGATAAAATAGTGAGAGAATTCAGTGAAACGTGCTAGTACCCAATGTGGTTGTAATATTTATTACTACTACTACATGATGTGTATCATAAATAAATAAAATTTTTCAAACATGATATCTCACAACATTTAAAATTAAATATAAGAAATGATAATATACATCTAACATTACTTTGGCCAAAGTTTTTAGATAGTATACGATCTCAAGATCGATCAATTTCTTCCACACTATTTGATCAGACTATCTATTGAGGGTGCTACCTAGGATAGTAGAACCTATCTCACTACCTATTAGTAACATCAATACATATTCTAAAATAATTATTTTTATAATAAAGAATACATTTCATGTTTCATACATGTTTCCTCCTCTACTAGAATAAAATAAAATTGCACAATCATTTTGATTTACCAAAGCACAAAAACAACACTTTTGACAAAGATACTATAAAAATGAGATCACAATCTAAAATATAGTAATATTATCCATGAACAATCATATTCATGAACCTTATACCAACCGAGTATGTTTATATAAATTCTATCTATGCACGTTTGTCAAAAATAAACTACTAGTTGTTTAGCACCTTTTTGGTTTCTAATGAAATATCAATAATGGTTATTGCTTATACAAACTCCATGCATTTAATTCTCTGTATGTCATACAAGGTATTTCCAAAAGAAATCAAATAAATAAAAATATTCATACTTCTAATTTAAGATGAATAATGTACCATTAATTCTAATTACTAACTTAATGTTTTATTAATCTACCAATATTTATACTTTTAATGTACATCTCACTTGACACTTGGTTTATTTATAAGGTAACCAATAACCTAAACCAAATGCAAGCCACCAAAATATTTCACACTTCCAACATTAAAATTAGGTTTCTATTTAACCTACACATAAAATTAAAGGAAGTTAACCTCAATAATTTACAACATTGGTATTTTATTGGTAACATAATTACTAAGGATTTTAGGATACGGTTAAGAGTGGTATCCTACCATTTTTTTTGAAAAAAATACAACCTTAACATAACGCTATTACACTAGCTATTTGGCTAGTACTCAGTCAAAACAAAACACATATACTCATCATTAAGGAAAATGCATCACCATATGCAAAACACTACCAACACATATGCAACCCACCAATAATATAGTAAACGTTGGGAATTCAACACTGCGTAAAAAAATTAATCATATAGGATTTTACGAATCAAAACATAGGTTTTTTTTTGGAGGATTCAATGCTGGGATTCAAATGTCAAATGCCATATTACAAACTTCAAAAACAAAATCAATCTCAATTAATATTTAGAGCTACCCTTCTGATCCAAACACAAATCTATAATGTGACTACACATGCAAATGGTATGTAGCCAATCAAGCAACCAATAAAATATAAAATAGAGAGACGATGGATAAAATAAATTAGACTCAAGATATACAAATGTGTTGATAATAAAATCCACAGCTAGAATAAAAAAATAAACATAGTTTTTGCCTTGTAATAAATTACACAACTACACCTAAGAATCTACAATGCAATCCCTATTTTTACATGCTATCTGTTGGTGCCCAAATTTACACTAGAGCAATTGGGCCCCTGTAAGTAAAATTCCCATGTCCAAACTAGATAAGTGTCAATGTTTTAATCACTTACCTCAACCCATTAAAATATTAGAATACATATTCATGATTAGTCATGTATATGTATTTGCTTTCACCAAATGATAAGTGTTCTCTCACTCCTTGCCAAATTCCTGAGGGGTACTTTCTAAAGATGGAAGTTACTCTTGATAGCTCTAAAGGAATTGTGAAATGTTTATTAAAAGTCCCATGGTGGGAGAATTCATGGTGAGAAGACAAGGGGATGACCAAGCTTTTCTCTGTGCTTGGATTGGATGCTTTATGTTCAAGAGAGAGGTTTCTAAGACTTTGGATGAAATTGCTGATTTAGACTTGATGTATTTTGATGATTAAGGTGTGAAATAGCTTGATGAATTGAATGAGAGGCATGTATTTATATTAAAAGAATTTTCATAAGTGTTTTTGGGGTTTGAAGAAATCTTGTACCTTTCCAAACTCACGTCTAAATTGGACACATGGCAGATTCTCAGGGCTTCAGATGTTTTGGGCTTGTTCTAAAAGTTTCACCTCTTACTATGTTTAGGACAAGGTGTTTAAAGTCCCCAAGGCCTGAATATCCACACTTGTAAGAAAATATGATGCCATGTGGTAGCTCCTCAAGAATTTATCAATTTTGGCCACTTTTTGAAGATTAGCCCACTTACTTTTTGGTGGGAATAATCCAAAAAAACCCTCAAAGGCTTGAATGCCCAGACTTGTGAGATAAAATTATGACATGTGTTATTTTTGGTCCCAGAGAGGGTTCAAAGCTTATTACACCTCTACACCTCCAGAAAATAACAAGTGAAAAGGTGCAAACATCCCTGGAGGCCCTAAAAGGTGTCATAAATGTATGTCCCACTTGTGTCACTTTGTGCCCTACAAGGAGGATTGTTTGGCACAATAGGGGAACATTTGTGTTTTCCCTCCTTTTTTTGAATAAGGCTAAAGTAATTAATGAGAAGTAGGTGGTGATTAGCCATTGGGCTTTGGCACATTAATGGTAGCCCTAATCTTGAGATGCAAGGGACTATAACCTCGATATTTATCTTCATTCTAAAATTACCCTTTGCATCCAGAGCTTGCATCCATGCTTTTGAGTTATATGTGCCTGAGCTAAGTGTAGTGCAAGAATATGATTGTAGTGAATTCTTTTCAGAATTTCAAATTTTAGTGTACGTAGCCATCCAAATTAAATAGTAAGTTTCCCATTTTCTCCTCATGTTGTTTTCTTTGAAGAGAGTTAAGAGGTAGTTGAGGGTTATTCGAGTGAAGAGTTTGTCTAGTATAGAAACATTGCATTTAAGAATTGGAAAAATAGTAGCATCTTCTACCACAATAAAAGGTAATGTTATTTCAATTTTGGATTCAATTAAGGATACTGATATTATGGGGTTGGATTTTGGGTCTCTATTAAATGTTTTGCAACAACCTAACCCCCCCAAGTAATTACCAATATCAACACTAGTTACATCGCACCTACAACAACATTCCCTTTGGCTGCCCCATACCCAAAACTCATTATTACATGTGCTCGAGCATATCAACTAGACACAAGGACTATAGTTGATGGTGATCATTTTTTTGTATTCTCCTTCACCTCTTTGAAGCTCAGTTCCATGTTAGGAATTCCTCCCCAACTAAAAGGCATTTCACTCTCCTTGGAAGAATGCCAAAAATATGTAGAAAAGAAGGACAAAGATATATGGGATATTGTCAATACTTATTGGTTGTCCAAGAAGAGATAAAAGGTCTCCCAGATGTCCAAGAGCCTGAAGATAATAGAGTTTAATGAGTTTCCCTAATGCATCATTACAGTGGCCACAAAGATTTATGAGATGCCTACCATCAAAAAGTTTGATCCATGGATGTTTTTAATTATGATCTATGTGTTGGAGGGAAAGAAAAAGCTGGACTGGGCCTCTATACTTAGTGATAACCTGCATGTACAAATGATGCAACTTTAAGCTACAATTCTTTCTAAAGAAGCATTTACAGGGACCTTCTATATGTCTTCCTATTTGGTGTATAGCCTTGTACACAATAGGACTTTCCAAGGGCTCAACAGGAATCTTTCAGGAAGGAAAATATATGAGGTATATCCAGGGGTTACCCTGAAAGGATTCAAAAATAATTTCTATAAAGTTTATAACTGCTTTTTCAATGAAATGATGAGTGTCTTCTTCTCATTAAGAAACCTAAACAAAATGTCTACAATTTCCAAGCAAGTAATTGAGAAATATGGTGCCACTTATATACAATTCAAAATATTCACATACATCAGGGTAAGTGGCTATTCTAGATGCCCAATCAAATTGCCTAGGTACCTAGATGACAAGTTGGCAGTGATGGAGCTAAGCTGACAAATGGTGCCACTACATGAAATGATTGTAGAAAAAAAGATAAACAATCCTTTCAAATTTACTATCATTATAGGGTTTTATTCATGTCCTTTTGTGGTTAAGGCAAAGGGGTTGGAATAGGAGACAAGTTCATATGCACTTGATAAAATGCCACCCTAACCCAATTTCAACATCAGGTGGTTGATAAACATGGCCACTAATGTAATGTTACATAAGTCTCACTATGAGGACATTTGGTTTGACTGAACCATAGAATATGTCCAAAAATTGGAATTTATGAGGTTGACTGTGCAGGAAGTCATAGCCTACAACATTTCTCCCATCCCTAAAGAAATGGTGGATGATAAATTAACATTGTCTTCATTTGTAAAACACCAATAATATTGAAACTAAACCCACTGCTCAACCATATTTTAGTACTTAAGAGGATGATTCCATCCCTAAGAGATTAGTGTGAATTATGAAGAGAACCTTCAAATGGCTTAAGAAGCATGGGGTCGACCTCAACACATATGACACTCTTGCTCTTCAAGAATTAAGGCAAGTTAAGGAGTTGAAGGCATTTCTCCTAGGATATAGTGGTGACTCTATAGTTCCATCTTCATCAACAACCAATAAAGGAAAATACAAGCTTGGGGATACTAAGTTCACCAAACTAGTGTACATGGAGAAGATGATAGTAACACGATCCAAGGTCAGGTTATTCTTTTCAAAAATAACAAGCTTGGTAAAGAACTAGGACAAGATTATTACAAGGTAGGTCATGATGGCTAACACTATCCCCATCTCCATTTTAGGAAAGGGAGCCCTAGTAATTCCAACCATTCTAGTAGCTGCTCTTATAATTACCTTGGCTATGGTCCTGCATGCTCCACCCACACAACAAGCATCAGTCCATCCTCCCCTAGTGACATATATAAGAAAAATAGGAGGGGAAGACTAAGAGGAGAAACCAAGGTCAAAAATAGTTAAGAAGAGTCTGCAACCCCCATGATCTAGGTAACACTTTAGGTGACAATTCAGGTGATAATTCGGGAGATGGTTCTACCCTAATTAGTGGTATAACTTCTAGGAGCCATAACTTTTAAACCATAGCTCCATTTGATTCCCTATTCAAACTATTAGAAATATAAGAATGAGGAGAATATTATGGGATGGCACTAAGATATGATTAGTGGGTTTTGACCCCTAAAAACCCAATGGAAGTGCCCATAAATTTAATTTTAATAGTGCTGTCTAAAAATAGAAAGTTTCTAAAAATAGTAATATCTCAAATTTTGTGTTGTAAATCATGAAAGTTGAACCAATTCATCTCCATTGAGATTGATGACCTTCCAAATCCTCCTCTTTCCTTCAAAGTATGTTAAAAAATAGATGTATCTCGAGAAGGAGATTAGACATCTCTTCCCAGAGATAAGCATATGTTTGTATTTGCAATCTTGTGAGTAATAAAACATCTCTTCTTAGAGAAAGCATTGTTATTGTGTGATTTTTTGTGTTCTTGAAATATCTTTCAACCAAAACTCCTAAGTTTTGGATCAATGGTATCAAAGTGATTTATCTTGAGAGTGTATGATCCCAAGGACAAGGTCAGAGTACAAAAAGCTTTCGTGGAAAATAATAGAGCTCACAGACTATCCACCTATTCACTTCAAATGACCTTAAATGGCAGACAACATCGAGACATCTGATCCCTTCAAGGAAATGGTGAATGAATCCCTCTAGTGGTAGTAAGCGCAAATGCTGCAACATTTCACCCAAACTCTCTAACAAATCTTGAAGGAAAATTTTGGCTCCTCATCTGCACTCCCTGGCTCCTCATCCATGGAATGTCCTGTTAGTGCCCCAAGACCCTTCAAGGTTCAGGTGAATTTTGATATTCCTATATTTAAAGTCAAAATCAATGCTGATGTAGTAGAAAATTCGTTGGATTAACTATCTTCCTATTTTTTTATAAATAAATTCACCAATGGAGAGAAAATTACTTTTGCTCTTTTAAAAACAACATTTCCCATCAAAAATTGGTGGGAAGTGTACAAGAAGAAGTTCAGTATGGATGACATTGGCCTTGAGGTGGAACCTACCTAAGATGATTTCATGGAATCTATAAAAAAAGAATACTACCCCATTAGAGCATATGGTGATCTGTACATATAGTGGCAACAACTTTTCCAAGGTAAGTAACAGTTTGTTCAAGATTACACTGACATGTTTCATTCTCTATCTATGAGATTGGGCATCCAAGAAAGTGAGAAACACAAGACTCTCAAATATCATGGTGCACTATAATGGTATATATGGGGGGAAATATAACTCTTCAATTTGGAAACCCTTGATGAGGTGTATAAGTTCTCGATGAAGATTGAGTAGAATCATGGAAGAAAGAATATAAAAAGTCAACCTTTGAAATGGAAAAATGACAAAGAAGGTCAAACATGAGGCCAAAATTGGAAGAAAAAGGAGTTCCAAGATAAGAAGCCCTATAAGCAAAAGACTAGAAAATGGTGTGATTACCACAAAATTGGAACTCACTCCAAAGAAGAATGTCGAGCCATCAAGTCCCTACTTTCTGAGTCACAATCCTTGACATCTACTGCATTTCCTCATACACACCCTATAGTCAAAGAGGATGATGAAGAGATTATAGATGCTAATCCTGATACCATCATTACTTCATCACAAACCCATGAGAAAAGGCTAAATGATAAAGACAGGTTGTTTCACTCTAAGTTGTGGGTGAAAGGTAAGCCTCTACATTTCATTCTTGATAGTGAGATTAAAAAGAATTTAATCTCTGCTAATGTTGTGAAAAGTCTAAATCTATCCATGAAGCCTCACCTAAAGCCATACAATATTAGATGGTTGAGTATAGGGAGAGACCTCTGTGTCACCCACCAGTGTCTTCTTTCATATGCAATAAAACCTTTCCAAGATGAGGTCTTGTGTGGTGTGATCAATTTGGATGTTTACGATGTACTCCTTGGTTAGCCATTCATGTATGATCAACATGGAATTTATGAATCAAGAACTTGAAATATTACCCTCACTCTTGGAACACAACGTTACAAGGTACAAAAGGTACCACCTCCGACATTTATCTTCCTGATTAGTACCAAGCAATGTAAGAGATTGGTGGAGAAGATGCAACAATTCATTCTCATGGTGTTCAAGCCATAAAGATCTAAGAAGGTCGATGTTTTATCCTTGAATAAATAATCAACACAATAACAAAATTAGATGGGTCAAATCATAGGAGAATATGATGACTTATTCAAGTCACCCATAGGAGTTCCACTTCATTGTCAGGTAAAACATTCTATCGATTTGGTCCCAGGATCACCTTTGCCTAATAGCCCTATGTATCATAGATCAATTCTAGAGAATGATGAGATAAAAAGATAGATTCAAGAATTGATCCAAAAAGGTCACATCAGGCCAAGCTCTTCACCATGTGAAATCCCAATTATCCTAGCACCAAAGAAGGATGTAACATAGAGGCTTTGCATTGACTATCATGTCCTAAACAAAATCATTATGAAGAATTGATACCCCTCCCCAAGATTGATGACCTATTGGACCAATTCCATGATGCAAATTTATTCATCAAAATTGATCTCAAATCTAGCTATCACCAAATTCCTATTGATCCCACCGACGTCTGGAAGACTACATTCAAATCCAAGGAGGGACTCTTCGAATGGTTAGTTATGCCTTTTGGCTTGACTAACACACCTAAAACCTTCATAAGGATGATGGATGACATCTTGTAACCCTTCACTAAATCATTCATGGTTGTCTACCTGGATGACATACTCATCTATAATAAAATATGGGAGGAACATCTACAACATGGCTGTAAGGTGCTTCAAAATCTTTAGGAACACAAGTATGTAAATATTAACAAGTGTACATTAGAGATGAAATCAATTCAATACCTAGGGTACGTTGTGGATGAGGAAGTGGTCCATGTCGACCCAGAGAAGATTTAGGTTATTCAAGAATAGCCTACACCAAGGACCCTCATAGAACTTTGTAGTTTCTTAGGTCTTACAAATTTTTATCACAAGTTTGTTCTTGGATTCTCATATGTTGCTTTGCCACTAAACAAAGTGACTAAAGGAGGAGCTAAAGATACATTTTAGTGGGGAAAAATACAACAAAGAGCATTTGAGAATTTGAAAAATAGACTCTATTTATCTCTTGTTTTTGCCCTGCTAGACTTACATCAACATTTCAAGTTGATGATAGATGCATTTGAATATGCCATGGGAACTATCATCATACAACATGGCCATCCTATTGTATATCACAATGAAAATTTTAATGATATAGTCAGAAAATATCTAACATATGACAAGGATCTCTATGCCATTGTGAAAGCCTACAAACAATAGAAATACTACATCTTGGGGAAAGAGATGGTCATCCACACTGACCATAGACCATTGAAATTCATATAGATGTAGAGTAAACAATGAAATGAGAGGAACCAAAAGTGAACCACATATCTACAATAACTCCATCTGATAATCAAACACAAAAAGGGGAGCTCAAATACTACTACAAATTGTCTGACCCATCCACCAATTACTATACTCATAATAATTCTTGATCTATGTGGACATGAGATTGCCACCTAAGGTGCTCTGTATGAAGTAGATCCTACTTTTACTGATACATATCAATTGATTCAAGAAGGTAAACATGTCTCTAATTTCTATTTTTAAGATAATGTCCTCTACCACATGGGGCACATCTATGTTATAGCTATAGAGCAATAAAAGATGATATGGGAAACACATTTCAGTAGGACAATTGGGCACTTTGGTGTAGAGAATACATTGGTAGTTATTCAAAAGCACTTATACTAGCCCCATATGCAAAAGGATGTGGAAAGGTACCTCAAATATTGCACCCCATGTGTGATATCCAAGCCAACAAATAAGAAGCAAGGATTGCACACACCATTGCCAGAACGAACTAGGCCTTGGGAATCTATCTCAATAGATTTTCTCTCAGGTTTGCCCACTTCAAAACATGGCAAGGACTATATTCTTATAGTAGTTGATCATTTTTCAAAAATAGCTATCATGATTACTTATAAGAAAACTATGTCTATTGAGGAAATTACTCAACTATATTTTAGTTATGTATGGCTCTATTTTGGTCTCCCCAAGTCCATTATTTTAGACATAGATAGTAGGTTCCTAAGTATCTTCTTGTCCACTTTGTGGAAAATGATAGATACCAAGCTGATGAAGTTAGTTAAAAGTGGTGAACTGCCTGATTGTCCATATGCTTTAGATGTATCACTCCAAACATCCATGCACATGAGATGAGGGGCTTCTTTTCATATAACATGGATACAATCTGGTCCTACATAGCTCCACCAAGCATAGTCCATTCCAAGTATGCTTTGGGTTCTAACCCATGGTACCAATTGATGTGGCCATTCCATTCTCTACCATGGAATACACACCTCATGGGATATCTAAGGCAACAAAAGTAATAAAGTTCCTTAAACAAATCCAACACATCTAGTAGCAGGTTCATGACATCTTGGAAAAGATGAATCAAAAGTATAAGCAACGCCATGAAAAACATAGGGTTGCACACCATTTTTATATAGGTGATAAGGTTTGGTTATAGATTCAAAAGGAATGAATCATAGGCCCACATAGAAAAATTTAGCCTTTACGATATGGTCCCTACACCATCATCAAATAAGTTGGAGAAAATGATTTTGAGTTAAACCTGCTAGCCTACCTTGGTTTGAATCCAATATTCAATGTGGAGCTCCTCAAACCATATCATCCACCTCTATTGGACACTTCAGTCATAGTAGAATAACTAGACATTGATGAGCTTGATCTGTAGAGTTTTCTCCAGTAGAGGAAGATCAGATTGTAGACACTTGGATGAAGACAACAAAAGGGTGCTCTATTCGACTTTATTGGGTGGTTAAAAGGGGTAAGATTAGCCACCAAGGTGAGTGGATCATAGAGAATCAAATCAAGACACAACTACCACAATTGATGATGAATCTTGATTTAATGGGGACCATTTCTCATCAAGGAGGGAGGAATGATTCGAACAACACTTCAGGTGACAGTTCTACCACAATTGGTGGCAGAATTTCCAAGAGCCATAACTTTTGAACCATAGCTCCATTTGACTCCCTGTTCAAATTGTTGGAAAGCTAAGAATAAGGAGAATGAGATGAGATGGCACCAAGCTATGATAGGTGGGGTTTTACCTCAAAAAACCCAATGAAAGTGCCTACAATTTCAATTTTAATAATGCTATCTAAAAATAGAAAGTTTCTAAAAATAGTAATTTTTTGAATTCTGTGTTGTAAATTGTGAAAGCCAAACCACTTCATCTCCCTCAAGATTGGTGACCTTACACATCCTTATCTTGCCTTTAAAGTATGTATAAAAGTAGCCTGAGAAAGAGATCAAACATCTCTTCCTAGAGATAAGCATATGTTTGTATTTGCAATCTTGTGAGTAATAAAACATCTCTTTTCAGAGAAAGCATTGTTATTGTGTTATTTTTGTGTTCTTGAAATATATTTTAACCAAAACCCCTAAGTTTTGGATCACCCCAAGTAAATCACCTATGAAAAAAGGGAGGTTGCATTAAAATACCTACTCTCCAAGGAAATTCTTGTGAAGAGAAAAGAGGACCAAGCCTCATACGCCTAAAGAGTGAAGGACATGAGCAAGGAGGAAGATTTAAATGACAACAAACCAATAGCTAAAGTAATGAATAAATAATGTGCCTTCACCCCTCCCCAAGTAAAGATTGGGCAAATGACTCATAAGAAGAGGCCACAAACCCTAGTAAAGGCCCTAACATGGGACCAACCCATAGAAGAAGAGGTCTTGGTGATAGAAAACAAATGTGATGAGGAGGGAACCATAACCTTAGATGACCCTTTGTCATTTGATGAAGTTGTATAGGTTAGAGCAGAGGTAGCCGCCTAGGCCCAAGTCCCTCATGAGAAAGAGGTAGCCTCCTCAGATACAAAGGCATTTATTGAAAATGTCATCTCAGAGTCACCTAATCAAGGCAGAGTTCATGAAGGAAAGGATAGTCAAGGACCTGATTGGGGAGTTGAGAAAGAGTGAGAATGTGGTGATTAGGTCCCCACTGATAGTGTATAGGTAGAGGGAGATGGAGGGATAAACCTAAAAAAGGGTACCCCCACTCTTTTAAATGCAAATAAAGATTTGGATCCAGCAAATAAAGATGCTAAGGAGGATATCTCAGGAAGTGCTACTTCCATTGAAGTACCTCGAGGTCTCATTTCTCTCATCAAAGTTCATGATCTAGTCCACAATAAAGGTCCTGAGGCTGTAATCAGTAAAGAGTTGATTAAATGAAGTAAGGAGGTCATCATAGCCTTTTCTTACCAAGGGGTTCAAATAAATAAAGAAGGCAAGGTGGTTGCTAAGCCTTCTAGCTAGACCATAACATAGGGGAGCTCCATCGAGAAATTGCTCATAGAGTCCCACCAACTAGGGTTAGATTTTAAAGTTTTGGAGTAGGAAGATCCAGCATTGGAGGAAAAGCATGGAATAAAAGGGGATGGAAAATAACATGACAATTATGATGACATTAAACAATTCATGTTGAGTCCATTGCCCAAGCCTATGGCACTCCATGCATCTTCTTTTTCATTGGCACCACCCTGCATTGAGTTGAGGATTTCTATAATGTTTGTAACCTCAATGGATTTACAAACTAAGCCCCTTCTCTAGGTCATAAAGCAAGTAAAAATAAAGGAAGATGTCATGATCAAAATAGGGGACATTGATGTAACAAAGATCATTCAAAAGCATAAGGCTAAGCCCCCTAAGAAGGCTAAAACTTACTCTAGAACCACTTACATAGACAAAGGTAAAAAATGTGTTGAGGTGGCTATTCCCCCTCCTAATGCATTGAATAAAGATGCTCCCCAAGAGAGTTATTCCATTTATAGTTATAATCTCATGGAGCCATCATGAGAAGAGTTGAAGCATAGTTCACAGGTTCTAGCTAACATGGTGGCACAAAGGATGGATAAAGATAAAGCCACCATGAAAGAGATGAAAGCAAAAAATTAGGATATGATCCAATACTTACAAAATTTATTGAGTAAGCCAAAGGTAGTAGATCTGACTACCATCAAGACTCTAGACCTTCCTCTTTTCCACATGGGGTCACTAGATTTTGGTTGAGGTGATGAGCTAAAATCCAGAGGGTGGGGTATAGAAGAATGGCAAGAAGATCTGAGCACTTGGGAAAAAGAGATAATCCATTTAGCATTATAATGCTTGGATGACATAATAGATAAGGGGAAAGATTATGAAACCTAGATGTCTCTTTATGATACAAACATAAAAAAATGGAAGAAGATCCAACTTAAGGTAGATGAAATGTGCAATATGGGCAGTGATGTTTTAACAATGAATAAAATTATCTCTTCAGATGATCACAAGAAGCCCAAAGAATATCAATTGGAAATAAAGCATTGACTGATAGTGCTCAAGGAGGGCATATTTGATTTAAAAGGAGAAGAGCAGTCTCTCAAGACCACTCCCAAGGAAATAGATGTTGCCCTTAGAAAAATGGTGAACCTTGATGGGTAGGTGATTTGACGAAAGGGGAAATACATAGTGCTCTAAAATACCTCATTAATGCACCTCAAGGAGCTTTTGATGCCCAAAAAAGAAGATAATTAGTAGCACTTGATAAGGATTGTGACCTACTCAAAGTGCTCATTGGGTGAAAATAGGCCAAAATTCAAAAGATCACCACTTGGCTAGAGGAATCTGCTGTCAAATTCAAATACCAAGCTGGACCAGATCAAAAGGATATCACCTCCATGATTGATAGGTATACCGATTACAAGAACAAGTTGGTAAAGGATTCAGTTATCAATATTGATTATGGAGCATAACCAATCATTTCAATTTCCTCCTAGCTAAAAATATTATTTTCTCTTCTTATCTCTCTCTCTCTCTCTCTAACTCTTTATTCTTGTTTCCCACCTGGAAACCATTTTACTTCATCCATTACTGGCACATCCCTTTCAAAGTTAGTTTGAATAATCATGTGTATAAGAAAGGGACGTATTTTGTTTGTTGCACAAAGAGATAAAGGTTTTTTTGTCCTTTGTAGGGTTATTCCCCATGTGTCTAACCAAAAATGTTCTGCCATGATAGAGTATCATGTTTGTTATCATCATGGAAGCACGAGCACAAGTCTGAGGAATCAAGTTTGTTACAATAGACTATGCCTGAGAAAGAATTTTCTAGCCAGAGCATCTTAAGGATTATGTTGAGTTTAAATAAAATTGTATAAGTAAAGGGGGTTTGTCCCTTTACATAGGTTGGTTAATTCTTGAGTAAAAAGCTATAGCTTAAGAGAGTTTTACCTATATAATTTTTTGATGCCAAACTAATTCCTCTTGTAAAATTATTAACAAGATTTGAGAGAATTCAAAATGTCTCTTTTGTTATAGAAATGTTTTGCATGGTGTTCTGATATGTAATTTTCAAGACATTATATTCATCTTTGATTTAGCTAATATATGTAATCTATTCATGATTCATTATTTCTTCTTGTTGTTGAAATACAATGCTCTATTTTACATGCTTAGTGGATTGGTTATCTGATGTGTGCTTCTTTATGGTAGTCATTTAGGGTTCTAATCTAGAGTATAAAATCCTTTCCATTTTGATATGTGAGAATAGGGAATTGATAGCCTTTTTAAGGGTAGTCCTAAGTTTATGAATTCAACTGGTAGGAATTCTTGAATGGTTATTTGCAGTGTTGCAGGTAAACTTTTGAGGGTCATTTGTGCATGATTTCATCTTATCTATTTTGAACTAAAAAACATTTGTTAAATGAAGGTAACATAACTATTATGTGAACATCTCCATAGTCATTTGCTAAGCCATCCACACCCTTATCCATAATTCAAATTAACTTAGTTTTACCCTATCCTACCCTACAAATAATACACTATTTGTATATCACAAGTACTATTTGCCTTGTAGATGCATGAAGCTTTACATATTTGAAATGCATTTTCTCTATGTGATTTAAACCTCAGTGCTGTAATCTCCTACTTATTCATTGATGTTCGAAGTTATTGTCAAAGTGAAGGTTGCAGTCACATATTTATGTATCTTTAGTAGCTTATTTTTGGTTCAGGGCATTTACTCATTCTGTGTGACAACCCTTCTCGAGTGGGTTGAGGAAGATTGGTTATATTCTGGTCAAATTTATGTGTCTTTGCATTAATAATTACCATGGAGGGTAAACTATAGAATCTTTCCATATGAGCAAGCTACCTCGTAGGTCCTCTCACCTTGGTTTAGGTAGAGCCAAAAGTAGCAGGGAAATAACCATACCCTTTGTAAGTGCCTCCCAATCATTTTCTCAAGTTTGGTCCATTCTTGATGCTGAACCCTTCCTTGACTGGAAGGACATTTTATTAGGTTCTTCATTTTTGTTTGTCATTTGCTTCAAATGTGCAAGGCTAGATTAGAGAGGTGTAAAACTGGGAACCAACACTGTCAATAAAAGATGATTGCTGAGATTTCAAATTCAAATGTAGTCTAATCTAGATCAAACTCGAACCCAAGGAAAAAACTACGCAAAGCCAATAACAAGATTTTGTTTGTATTACAAATTTATAATGCAACCACTTCTTATAGGAGAAAGACATCAAACTCAAAATTGGTATTTGGATTTTGGTTCTAAATAATATTCTTTACTCAAAAACATAATAAAGATAATGACATAACCTACCTTGGTTAAACGCCTTCCTTGCTGATCTTTCTCCTCCTTAATTCCTTTGCTTCTCTTTATTTTTGTCTCTATCTTTTCCTGTATCTTCGTATCTATTTTTTTCCATCCAACACCCCCTTTATTTATAATCCAAATTCGCTAATTTTCCACATTGCCTATCTTCATGAAAACTCTCTCATATTTTCTAATTTTATCCTTGTTAAATCCCCCTCCAAATGTTATGCCATTCTTTAATTACTCCCTTTTTTTCTTACTAAAGTTCAATAATTAATTAAATCTTTATTTTCTAGTTATAAGTGAATTTTTGCATGCTAAATAAAATCATATTCAACTCAATTTCTATTTTTTTATTAACCTTATTTAATTTATTTTCTTTCTCTAATATTAACAAGTTAAATTTAATAATAATAATAAAATCAGGTTTTTAACATGCTAAATTTAATAATAATAATAATAATAATAATAATAATAATAATAATAATAATAATAATAATAATAATCTAGTTTTTAACATGCTAAATTTAATAATAATAATAAAATCTAGTTTCTAAAATTTTAAATAAAAATCATGCATAATTTTATTTAAAAAAATAAACTTTACCAGATAATTATGCCATTTAATTAATTTTTTATTTGTTAAAGAATCCTATTTAAGACAATAGTACTTCAATTGCAATAAATACTTATTTTTTGGATTTAATTCAAAAATCAAGTCAAATAAACTCAAGAAATCAAATGCATACTAGATCTAATTTCACACACACCTTTATAATCCCAAACAATACACACTAACATCATTACACGAATATCATTTAGATTCTAATGTGTGTGTGTGTAGGGTTACTAGCATTTTTCACTGATATTCTTCCATTTAATTGATCTAGCCGGTTCTCTCCGATGATGCTCTCCCTCATCAATATTGGAGGGTAGGACCTATTCTACATCAACCTCACAACAATTAAGTAGTTAGTCTGAGTCATCAAAAATATCACTAATGATGCACAACTAACCAATACATATCCATATTATACAAAATATAACCTACAATTATCACATCATGTACTTAAATCAACACTATTACTGTTCCATCACAATATATGTCATAAAGCTAAATATCAAAGCAATAATTATTAGATACTAACCATACCAATCAACAAATTTAAAGTTTTATTTGTCTTAGGGTGAAATAAGAATGTAATATCCTCTCCCTTAAAACTGATCATTGCCCCGATGACGCTTATTCAAAAAATAGTTTTAAATAACAAATGAGTCTAACATAATTTTAAAAATATAGTATCAAGTATCCATCATGCAAATAAATGCATAAGCAACCTATAAAAATCATCAAAGTCTTCTCAAGTAGTACTATCTTCAAAATATTGGTCCCACAGGACCTTGCATTAAAACACTTCTCTATTTTTTAAATGAAGTTTGCGAGTGTCAATTACTCTAATTGGTTCGACCATGACCACCCTAGGGTTTAGAACCTGTAAAACATTCCATTCTAAAACATGTGAAGGATCAACTATATATTTTTAAGATGAGATACATGAAAAACATTATGAATTAGAGCTAAGACTGGTGGTAATGAAAGCTTATACACAATAGGATTAACCACTTTTAACACTTCAAAGGGTCCCACATATCTTGGTAATAGCTTCGATAACTTCATGAACTTAATCAAGCTTTTCTATGGCTTAACTCACAATAACACTTTATCACCAATAGAAAACCTCATATATGTCCTCTTTAGATTAGCTAACTCTTCTGGCGATCATTGGCCTCAGCCAATATCTGCGTGATTAACATAACTTGTTCTTCCATTTTAAAAAGCATCTTAGGCCCAAAAACTACCCTGTCTTCCAATCTATCCCAACTGATTGGTGTCTTGCATCTCCTTCTATACAGTGCCTCAAAAGGAGCCATCTTCAATGTTGATTGTAATGTGTTGTATGTAAACTCAACCAATGGAAGATAATCTTCCCATTTTTATTGCTGATCCATACAATACATATGTAGAAGATCCTCTAAAAATTGATTCACTCACTCAATCTAATCATCAATATATAGATGATATGTGGTACTAAAATTTAATTATGTACTCAAAGCTGAGTTTAGAGTCACCCAAATCCTGTAAGTCATCTTTGGATCTCTATCCAAAATGATCTTATCTGGGGATCCATGTAACCTATACACTTCTTTCACGAATCTCTTCTCAAGGGTAGGTGTATCATATGTCAAGTTATCTAGTGTGAAATGAGCCATCTTGGTTAGTTTACCCATAACTACCAATATCATATCATGCCTACTCTTTGACATTGGTAACCCTTGGACTAAGTCCATACTTATCACTTGCCACTTCCACTCTGGTATATCATGCAGATATAACAATCTCGCTGGATGCACATGTTCAAATTTAACTCACTGACATTATAGACAATGTGACACATAATCTACCACATCATTCTTGATTCCCTTCTAGAAACACAAAGGTCTAAGCTCTGCCATGAGCTTTCTTACTGTTGGGTGTCCTGAATAAGGGGCATTGTGTAACTCTTTCAACACTATTCTCTATAGATTCTCTTGATCTGACACATACATTCTCTTGTTGAAACGTAGATGACCATCACTCTCAAAACTAAATCCTTTATATCAAAGATTCTAAGCATTATTAGATAATGAATTTTTGACTTGCTCATAATATTCATCTCCTGGTCATAACTTCACCACTTGATATCTGAAAGTACTCTTGATAGTAGCTATAGTTGCTATGTATCTTCTATGACTTAAAGCATCAACTACTCTATTCTCTTTGCCTTTGATGTAATTTATATCAAAGTTATAGTCAGAAAAAAACTCTAACCACCATCTCTAATGAGCATTTAGATTTAGTTGGGTGAAGATATATTTGAGTCCCAAATTATCAGTTTTGAGCTCAAATGGTTTTCCCAACAAATAATGTCACCACACCTGCAAAGCATGAATGATTACTGCAAGTTCAAGATCATGAGAGGCATAATTCACCTCTTGCATTTTTAACTTCCTTGATTTAAAATCCACTACTACACCATCCTACATAAGGACTCCACATAAACCTTCTCCGAACGCATCTGTGATCACTAAAAATTGACCATTGGGATCAGGTACTCTCAACATTGGTGCTGACATAAGCCTTCTTTTCAATTCTTGAAAAGCTACTTCACACTTCTCTGACAATTTTTTTTGGTTCTTCCTTTGCAAGGAGGTGATTGGATTATCTATCTTAGAAAAGTTTAGAATGAACTTCCTATAATAGCCTACTAACCCCATAAAGCTCCTTACCTTGTGTACATTTCTAGGTGCTAGCCACTCCATAATGGCCCTTATTTTAGATGGATTTACACAAATATCATCCGCATAAATAATATGCCCTAGATATTGCACTCTCTCTTGGAATAATGCACACTTAAATAACTTCTTATACAACTCGTGCTTCCAAACTATTGTAAAACCAGTTCCAAATGTTGTAGGTGTTACTCTTCATTCTTAGAATATATAAGAATGTCATCTAAAAAGACCAAAATAAAGTGATCTAAATAGTCCCTGAACACAATGTTCATGAGATTCATGAATATTGTTGGTGCATTGGTCAACCTAAAAGGTAACACTGTGAACTCATAATGCCCATGGTGAAACATGAAAACTATTTTTAGAATATCCTCATCTCAAATCCTCAAATGATGATATCTTTCTCTAAGATCTATCTTAGAAAAGATAGTTTCTCTATGCATTTGATAAAAAAGATCATCTATACAAGGTAGCAGATACTTATTTTTGATAGTAGCCTTGTTCAATAATCTATAATTGATGTAGAGTCAAAGAGTACCATCCTTCTTCACAAAAATAACTAGTGCACCCCATGGTGATACACTAGGCCTAATCAACCCTTTTGACAATAGTACCTAGAGTTGAGCCTTCAATTCAACCAAATCAGTGGTTGTCATCTTATACAGTGCCTTAGATTGTGGTTCTAATCTAGATATGACATTGATAGAGAAATCAAACTCACGTTAAAGAGGTAAACTTGGTAATTCATCAGAAAACACATCATGAAAATCTCTAAAAAAGAGATAATCTTTGAGAGATGGTTTCATAGGTTCTTCCATTTCATTTATCTTGATGATCAATGCTTGACACCTTTTAGCTTCAGCCTTCCTAAGTTGCATTACATAAATTTGCCTGAGTCATAACTCTCTCTTTTCTCCCTAAATTTGTGTCTGATTTATAATATCATCGAGACACTCAACTTTATTTAAATAGTAGTCAACCTTGGCTTTGTGTTTAGTAAGCCGATTGACTCCTAGGATCACGTCATATGACCCTAGTGGTGCTACATATAAATCCACTATTATTAAAAATTTAGGTAACTCAATTACTACCTCTACTAAACATTTATTAACCAGGACTTTAGAGTCATTCCCATATTGTATTGACCATGCATTTTCCATATATCTAGCTTTTCTAGGAAATTCGTTAAGAATTTTAAGAGATATAAAACATTTAGTAGCCCCTCTATCTATTAAAATAGAAACTGGATGTTCAAATAAAATAACTGATAGCTCTATGGGTAATGCTTGAAATTTAGCTTGTCAATTATCAATCGTTACATGAATACACTGTTGAAAATTACCCTATTGAGTATTAGGGCCTTTTTTATTTGATTTATCCTAAAGATGTTCATGAGCATAATGATTAACTCTACATTTGAAACAACCACCTGGTGGTCCTTTCTTTTCAGTTTGATCATTCCCTTGAAAACTGCCTTTAGAACCATTACCTAGTTTCTTGTCACCTGATCTATTGTTGAATCTAGTATTTTGATTACTAGACTACCCCCTTGAGTTTCCTTTCTTTTGGCTCTAGTTCCTCTTGAAAGGTGCTTTATAATTTTTAAAATTCTTCTTGAACTTTTCCATGGCTTGAGCAACATACTTCAACTTTTATTCCTGCTTCACTAACTTCTCAAAAACCTAGTCCATGGTGGGAGGTCCATATACATCTACCTCACCACCTATCTGGGGTTTTAGTCTCATGATAAACTTCCTAATTTTGAATCTCTCATCTTCTTGGTACTGAGGCACGTACTTCATAAGTTTGGTGAATTGCTCCTAGTACTCAATCATTGACAACTTTCCTTGCTTTAGATGCTAAAAATTTGTAAGCTTTTGATCAAGTAAAGTTGTGGCAACCACCGTGACTTAAACAATGTCATAAAATGCCCCCAAGTTATGGTGGTTGAGTTGAGGTTCATCTCTATCTTCTTGTTATCCCACTAAGTAGCTGCTTCACTAGCCAACTAGTAAGCTCCTCATACTACTTTGGTGACCTCATATTAGTTTCAAATTTTGAAATACTTCTCCATCTCAGTCAACCATGCCTCAGCTCTATCCCTTAGAACATTTCCATTGAACTTTGGTGGATTCACCTTTTTCATGTCCCTTGATAATTTTATAACCAACTAATCTCTCACATCTTGTGGGTTTTCCTGCTCAGTAGGGTGCTCAACAAGGACTTCGTAAAGTTCTTCCTCGCCCTGGCCATGAACTTCATATTCTAGGGCTATAATTCGATCCCTAGTATTGTTCATGACTATGAGAATCTGATCCAACTTTTTTTATTTCTCAATGGCAAGCATGTTATGATCAATGAGAGGTTTGTTGTTGTTATTGACATACGAAGGACCCTCCCTTGATGCTCTTGTTTGCACTATTCTTTCTTCTCACTGAAAATAAAAATATGAAAACATTAGTGGACTCATTCAGTTCTAGAGTTTGAGCCTAAGCTTTGATACCACATGTTACAACCCCTCAAGTTGTACTTAATAAAAAATAATGATTTTTTTAATAATAATTTTTACAATTAACATAACATTTAAATTACATAATTAAATAATACTACATAACTAAAAATAAAATGAAGAATAAAAGTATTGCTCATAATAATAATTTGATATAATTTCAAGGAAAGGATTTACAAAAGGACATAACTGAGCTGGTCTTACAATACAATATATACTATTCAAATATATAAGTACATAAGATAATCACATTCCTCCAGGCATACAATCTAATACAATAATAGATACTAAACTCCCCAAAGTTTGAGTCATGCCAACTCATGTATTACTGATAATCATAAATTTCATTTCTAGGTAGTACTATAGTGGTAGAGAGAGAACATCATCCAAGCACTTTACCACTCCAACCATAGACCAAAAATCTCCTGCATAACTCCCTATCAGGGAATGGGCCTCCCTTCATAGACAGGTAGATAAAATGGTGCAAAAATTCAATGAGATGTGCTACTACTTCATGTGGTTATAAGATTTTTTACTACTTCTACATGATATGTATTATAACGAAATAATATGATTCAAACATGATATCTCACAACATGCAAATCAAATAAAATAAATGATAATGAACATCTAACATTATTTTAGCCAAAGTTTTTAGATAATATATGATCTTAAGATCGGTCAATTTCTTCCACACTATTTGATCAGACTATCTATTGAGGGTGTTACTTAGGCTAGTAGAACCCATCTCACTACCTATTAGCAACATCAATACGTATTCTAAAATAAGTATATTTATAATAAAGAATACATTTCATAGTTCATATAAGTTTCTTCCTATACTAGAATATAACAAACTTCATAATCATTTTGATTTACCCAAGCACAAAAACAAAACTGTTAGGGTGTGGAGCTAAAAGCTTCACCAAAGAGCATACTAAAACAGGTTCGGGTCTACACAGACGCCGGCGTCGGTCAGGAGCGACCGACGTCGGTTAGTAGCAGTTGCAGAGGCGCTGACTTCGGCAATAGGGTCGGCCGACGACGGTCACAGGCGAATGGGTAGGAATCGACGTCAGTTACCTGTGTGTCTAGAAAGTGATTTCTGAGGACAGAAGTGAGTGTTTGCATGATGAGTTTGAGTTTTAGTCTCAAGCTCGAGTCTCTATTATTAGCAATATTATTTTTAGAGCCCTTGTTGAAGAGGCTTAACTGTTTGTTGTAAGAGCATGCTCAAGTTTCCTATTTCTATATGTAGGAAAGATCTTCTTAGCTTAGTATGTTGAAGTGTAGAACTGTAAGACTAGAACATTGTGAATGTTTGAAGGACAGTACAGAGTTGCATCAATCCACGTTGTTGGATTTGAGTGTACTTGAGAGAGAGCTCTTGAGGAATAGAGATCTAGTGAGAGATCTTGTGTGCATCTGAGAGAGGTGTGGAAGAACGAAGTTTCTTCATTGTATTCCTATTGTAAAGAGTTTTAATACAAGTTTTCAGGGTGTTTTCTTGTATATCTTATTCTGTGCTATTTATCATTTCAGTTACTTATCTATCTGATTTATTTCCACGTTTATTGCTTTCACAAGTGTAATCTATTGTTGGTTTGATCCCCCAACAAGTGGTATCAGAGCCTGGTTGTAGGTTCAATAGCTGATACCAACAAGTGGTATCAGAGCCTGGTTGTAGGTTCAATAGCTGATCCCAACAAGTGGTATCAGAGCCTTGGTTACAGGTTACAGGTTGCTCACAGGGGTTTCTGCAGGGATTTCTGTTTGAGTGGGAGAAGCAATGGCAGAAGAAAGTAAGTTGAGAATGGAAAAGTTTAATGGCAAGAACTACCAACATTGGAGAATGCAGATAGAGGACTATCTGTATCAGAAGGATCTTTACTTACCGTTAGGTGGGATAGCAAAGAAGCCCAAGGACATGGAGGATGAAGAATGGAAAGTTCTTGACAGAAAGGCTCTTGGATCTATAAGACTGAGTCTGGCCTCCACTGTGATATCTAATTTGTCACAGGCAAAAACAACGGTAGAGTTGATGACTACGTTAGCAAATATGTATGAAAAACCCTCAGCTTCAAATAAGGTATATCTTATGAAGCAGTTATTTAATTTGCATATGAATGAAGGTGGATCTATTTCTACTCATCTGAATGATTTCAATAGAATTGTTAATCAGTTAAGTTCTATCAATATCGTATTTGAAGATGAAATAAAAGCTCTTTTGATATTATGTTCTTTGCCTGAAAGCTGGCATGGCTTAGTAATGGCAGTTTCTAATACTGCATCTGCATCAAATATTTTGAAAGTAGAGGATGTTGTTAGTGTTATCTTGAATGAGGAAATACGCAGGAAAAGCATAAAAGAGACATCTGGGAACGCTTTAAATTTTGAGAGCAGGGGAAGGCAAAAAGAAAAGAGCAAGAGGAGATCAAGATCTAAGTCTAAGGTGAGAGGAAGATCCAAATCCAGGAATGGCAGGAAGCCACAATACTGGAATTGTAGAAAGATGGGGCACATAAGCAGAGATTGTTGGTCAAAGCCTAAGGAGGACAACCAGCACGAAGGAAAGGAAGAAGCCAAGGTTGCAGGTATTGCACAAGATGCTTTAATTTTCTCTTTGCATAATAACATAGAATCTTGGGTATTAGATTCTGGTGCATCTTTCCATGCTACCCCTAACAGAGAATATTTCAGTGACTATATCCATGGAGATTTTGGAATAGTGTACTTAGGGGATGATGAGCCTTGTAAGATTACTGGTAAAGGTAAAGTGCAGCTGAAGATGCAGAATGGCAACACATGGGTGTTGAGAGATGTGATGCATGTTCCTAGTTTGAAGAGAAATTTGATTTCTGCAGGTAAGCTAGGTGATGAGAGTTGTACAGTAACTCTCACAACAGATTCTTGGAAGGTGACCAAGGGTGCACTAGTGATGGCCAGAGGTAAGAGAGAAGGTACTCTCTATCTGTGTAATTGTGTTACTAAAAAATCTCCTTCAGTTTTATCTACTTCAGATGTGGATTGTAAATTGTGGCACTCAAGGCTTGGGCACATGAGTGAGAAGGGGATGTCAATTCTTAAGTCTAAAGGTATGCTTTCAGATTTGAAAAGTATGGATCTAGAATTTTGTGAGCATTGTGTATTTGGAAAATAGAAAAGGGTTAGTTTTCTCAAGACTGGGTCTACTAAGAAAAGACAGAAGTTGCAGCTTGTTCACACAGACGTGTGGGGACCGGCTCAGGTAGCCTCTATTGGCGGATCACGGTACTATGTTACATTCATAGATGACGCCACAAGAAAGGTATGGATCTACTGTATTAAAAAGAAATCTGATGTTTTTGAGACTTTTAAGTTTTGGAAGGCTATGGTTGAGAATGAAACAGGCAGAAAATTAAAGTGCCTGAGATCTGATAATGGCAGTGAATTCTACAGTCTTAAGTTCAAATTGTATTGTTATACACATGGAATCCGTAGGCAAAAGACGGTTCCAAGGACACCTCAGCAGAATGGTATTGCTGAAAGGATGAACGGAACTATCATGGAGTGTGCAAGATGTATGAGATTGCATGCAGAGTTGCCCTTAGAGTTTTAGGCAGAAGCAGTTGACACCGCAGTGTACCTGATTAACAGAGGACCCTCTACAGCTCTGGATGGTGGAATTCCAGAAGAGGCATGGACAGGTAAAAAGGTAGATCTCTCATATCTCAAAGTTTTTGGTAGTGAAGCCTTTGTGCACATAGATAAGGAAAATAGAAAGAAGCTTGATCCTAAGTCTATGAGGTGCACATTTATTGGCTATGGCTCAGATGATTTTGGTTTCAGATTTTGGAATCTAGGAACTAACAAGGTAATCAGGAGCCGTGATGTTGTTTTCAATGAAAGAGTGATGTACAGTGATCAAATAAGGAAGCTGGATCAATCTGGGCAGAACAATAGTGAATTGGACGAAGTTATGGTCCAAAATGAGCTCACGGGAAAAAGAAATAATCACTTGCAGGAAAACACAGAGACCGACGTCGGCAGGTTAGGAACCGACGTCGGCGGTACAGAAACCGATGTCGGTCATACAGAGAGCGACGTCGGCAGACCAGGAACCGACGTCGGCCAGGAAGAACCGGTGTCGGCCAGTAACAGGTCTACAGGTGGCCGAGGTCGGTCACTGTCAGAAAATTTGGGTGGACAGATTGCTGAGAACGAGTCCAAGACACCCATCAAGAGGTCTGAAAGGGTAAGTAAGCCTCCAATTAGATATTCTCCTTCCTTATATTATTTATTGCTAACCGATGGTGGAGAACCAGAAAGTTTTGAAGAAGCATTACAGGTGGAGTCCAGGAGTAAGTGGGAGCGTGGCATGGTTGAGGAGATGGAGTCCTTAAGAGAGAACCAAACATGGGATTTGGTTGAATTGCCAGCTGGTAAGAGAACACTGAAGAACAGATGGACCTACAGGTTGAAGGAAGGTGAGGATGGACAGATGCGATACAAGGCCAGATTAGTAGTAAAAGAATTTGCACAAAAGCCAGGTATTGACTTTGGTGAAATTTTTTCTCTGGTTGTTAAAATGACTTCAATAAGGGTTGTATTGTCTTTGGTTGCTTTTGAGGATTTGCATCTCGAGCAGCTAGATGTTAAGACAACGTTTCTTCATGGAGATTTGGATGAGGAAATTTATATGGAACAGCCAGAAGGATTCGAGGTCAAGGGTAAGGAGAAGTTTGTGTGCAGGTTGAAGAAAAGCTTGTATGGCCTCAAGCAAGCTCCAAGGCAATGGTACTTGAAATTTGACAGGTTTATGACTGAGCATGGCTACAGTAGGTGTCAATCAGACTATTGTGTGTATTTCAAGAGATTTGATAACGGTAGATATATTATTCTATAATTGTATGTAGATGACATGCTGGTTGTAGGGTCTCACATGCAGGATATCTCTGAGCTTAAGGAGAAGTTAGCTCAAACGTTTGCTATGAAGGATTTGGGAGCAGCGAAGAAGATCCTTGGCATGAGCATTAGGAGAGATAGGAAAAACCACAGGTTGATATTGTCTCAAGAAGATTATGTGAACAAGGTGTTGGAGAGGTTTAATATGCAGGATGCAAAACCGGTAAGTACACCTATGGCTGGACATTTTAAGTTGAGTAAAGAACAATGTCCCAATTCACATGATGAGGTAGAGTACATGAGTAAGGTTCCATATTCTTTCGCAGTAGGGAGTTTGATGTATGCAATGGTGTGTACTAGACCAGATATTGCCCAAGCAGTGGGAGTAGTAAGTAAGTATATGGCCAATCCAGGTAAGGAACATTGGAAAGCGGTTCAATGGATCCTTAGATATCTGAGAGGAACCAGCAATAGGCACTTATGCTATGGAGGTTCATATACCTCTCTACATGGTTATGTAGATTCAGATATGGCAGAGGATTTGGATGGCAGGAGAAGCACCACAGGTTATGTTTTTACTGTAGGTGGAACGGCGGTTAGTTGGATATCTAAGTTGCAGAAGGTTGTTGCCTTGTCAACTACAGAAGCAGAGTATATTGCAGCCACAGAAGCTAGCAAGGAGATGATATGGATGACACGATTCATGGATGAGCTTGGTAGGGAGCATGAGAGTTGCAGATTGTATAGCGACAGTCAGAGTGCAATCCATTTGGCCAAGAATTCGGCCTTTCATTCAAGAACCAAGCACATACAACTAAGGTACCACTTCATACGGCAGGTATTGGAAGATGGTGAGTTGAAGCTGGAGAAAATCCATACAGACAAGAATCCTGCTGATATGCTAACAAAGCCAGTTACTAAGGAGAAGTTGAATCTTCATTCAACTTCTATTGGTCTTCATGATTGAGTTGAAGATGGAGGAGCTAGAAGATGTTGCTGTACAGGTTGGTGCAGCTGGTTTATCTCCAAGTGGGAGATTGTTAGGGTGTGGAGCTAAAAGCTTCACCAAGGAGCATACTAAAACAGGTTCGGGTTTACACAGACGCCGGCGTCGGTCAGGAGCGACCGACGTCGGTTAGTAGCAGTTGCAGAGGCGCCGACGTCGGCAATAGGGTCGGCCGACGACGGTCACAGGCGAACGGGCAGGAACCGACGTCGGTTATCTGTGTGTCCAGAAAGCGATTTCTGAGGACAGAAGCGAGTGTTTGCATGATGAGTTTGAGTTGTAGTCTCAAGCTCGCGTCTCTATTATTAGCAATATTATTTTTAGAGCCCTTGTTGAAGAGGCTTAACTGTTTGTTGTAAGAGCATGCTCAAGTTTCCTATTTCTATATGTAGGAAAGATCTTCTTAGCTTAGTATGTTGAAGTGTAGAACTGTAAGAGTAGAACATTGTGAATGTTTGAAGGACAGTACAGAGTTGCATCAATCCAGGTTGTTGGATTTGAGTGTACTTGAGAGAGAGCTCTTGAGGAATAGAGATCTAGTGAGAGATCTTGTGTGCATTTGAGAGAGGTGTGGAAGAACGAAGTTTCTTCATTGTATTCCTATTGTAAAGAGTTTCAATACAAGTTTTCAGGGTGTATTCTTGTATATCTTGTTCTGTGCTATTTATCATTTCAGTTACTTATCTATCTGATTTATTTCCGCGTTTATTGCTTTCACAAGTGTAATCTATTGTTGGTTTGATCCCCCAACAAAAACTTTTGATAAAGATACTATACAAACGAGATCACAATCTAAAATGTAGTAATATTATCCACAAACAACCACCTCATACTAATTGGGTATGTTTATATAAAATCTATCTAAACACATTTGCAAAAAATAAACTACTATTTGTTTAGCACCTTTTTGGTTTCTAATGAAATATCAATAGTGGCTATTGCTTATACAAACTCCATGCATTTAATTCTTTGAATGTCATACAAGGTATTTCCAAAAACAATCAAATAAATACAAATATTCATATTGCAAATTTAAGATGAATAATGTACCATTAATTCTATTTACTAACTTAATGTCTTATTAATCTACCAATATTTATACTTTTAATGTACATCCCACTTGACACTTGGTTTATTTATAAGGGAGACAATTATCTAAACCAAATGCAAACCACCAAAATATTTCACACTTCCACCATTAAAATTAGGTTTCTATTTAAACTACACGTAAAACTAAAGGAATTTAACCTCAATAATTTAGGGCATTGGTATTTGATTGGTAACACATTTACTAAGTATTCTAGGATACGGTTAAGATTGGTATCCTACCATTTTTTTTTAAAAACACAGCCTTAGCATAACACTATTACGCTAGCTATTTGGCTAGTAATTAATCAAAATAAAACACATAAAATCATCATTAAATAAAATGCAAATCACCATATGTATAACGCTGCCAACACATATGCAACCCACCAATAAGATAGTAAACGTTGGGACTTCAACGCTGCCTAAAAATATTGATTACATAGTCTTTTACGAATCAAAACGTAGTTTTTTAAGAGGATTCGATGCTGGGACTCGAATGTCAAATGCCATATTACGGACTTCAAAAACAAAATAAATCTCAATTAATATTCAAAATTGTCCTTCTGACCCAAACATAAATCCATAATGTGACTATACAGGGAAATGGTACGTAGCCAATCAAGCAACCAATAAGATATAAAATAGAGAGACGTTGGATAAAATAAATTAGACTCAGGCTATAGAAAGATGTTGATAATAAAATCCAAAATTGGAATAACCAAACAAACACAGTTTTTGCCTTGTAATAAATTACACAACTACGCTTAAGAACCTACAATGCAATCCCTATTTCTGCATGCTATCAATAAAAGATGATTGCTGAGATTTCAAATTCAAATGTAGTCCAATCTAGATCAAACTCAGACCCAAGGAAAAAACTACGTAAAGCCAATAGCAAGATTTTGTATTATAAATTTATAACATAATCACCTCTTATGGGAGAAAGACACCAAACTCAAAATTGGTATTTAGATTTTGGTTCTGGACAATATTATTTACTCAAAAACATACCAAAGATAATGACAGAACCTACCTCGGTTAAATGCCTTCCTTGATGATCTTTCTCTTCCTTAATTCCTTCGCTTCTCTTTATTTTTCCATATCTATCTTTTCTTGTATCTCCGTGTATCTTTTTTTTCATCAACACCCCCTTTATTTATAGCTCTCTAATTTCCCACACTGCCTATCTTCATGGAGACTCCCTCTTATTTTCTAATTTTATCCTTGTTAGATCCCCCTCCTTCAAATGCTATGCCATTCTTTATTTACGCCCTTTTTCTTTAAACTAAAGTTAGTTCAACAATTAATTAAATCCTTATTCTTTAATTATAAGTGAATTTGTGCATGCTAAATAAAATCATATTCAACTCAAGTTTTATTTTTTATTAACCTTAGTTAATTTCTTTTGTTTCTTTAATATTAACATGTTAATTTTAATAATAATAAAATATGATTTTTAACATGCTAAATTTAATAATAATAATAAAATCTAATTTTTAACATGTTAAATTTAATAATAATAATAAAATCTTGTTTATAAAATTTTAAATAAAAATCATGCATAATTCTATTTAATAAAATAAACTTTACCAGATAATTATGCCATTTAATTGATTTTTCATTTGCTAAATAATTGTATTTAAGACAATAATACTTCAATTTTAATAAATAATTATTTTTTGGATTTAATTTAAAAATCAATTCAAATAAACTCAAGAAATCAAATGCATACTAGATCTAATTTCACACACACCTTTATAATCCAAAATAATACACACTAACATCATTATGCTAATATCATTTAGATTCTAATGTGCGTGTTGGGTTACTAGCATTTTCCACTGATATTCTCCCATTCGCTCAATCTAGTCGATCCTCTCTGATGATGCTCTCCCTCGTCAATCTTGGAGGGTAGGACCTATCCTGCATCAATCTCATAATAAGTAAGTAGTTAGTCTGAGTCATAAAAAATATCACTAATAATACATAACTAACCAATACATATCCATAATGTACAAAGTATACCCTACAATTATCACATCATGTATTTAAATCAAGAATGTTACATTTTCATCACACTATATGTCATAAAGCTAAATATCACAACAATAGTAATCAAATACCAACCATACTAATCAGTATATTTAAAGGTTTATTTGTCTTAGGGTGAAATTGGGATGGAAGCAAAGTCCTATGGATTTAGTGAAGTAAGCTCCACTTCAATCTGCATTGCTCTCAAGTGGTTTACCTTCCCAAACAACACTTTTAATTTAGTCCACATTTTAAATGGAGAATCACACCCATAAAAATGAAATAAGAGACTATCAATCACATAACTCCCAATTAAGTCCATACATTTTTTAAATTCTCTTGTAAACTATGTTTGTGTTTCATTCATTAGGGACCATAATCCTCTATACTTAATGATTATCTCTATTCTAGGTCTCCATGTGTGGTAATTGTTAGGATTGTGGAGCTAAAAGCTTCACTGATGCAAACAGGAGAGGAGGTTGCTAAAGGTTGCTGAGTTGCAGAGAAGTTGGGGTCGGTCTGATCAGCCGACGTCGGCAGGATAGCAAAGGAAAGCAACCGACGTCGGTCATATATCGGCCGACGTCGGTCACCTCCAGGCAGACAGGGACCGACGTCGGTCGCTTGTGTGGTTCGACTGCGAGCTATTTACGGGCAGTTAGCTAACGAACCAAGTGTTTGCATGAAGAGATCTATTTTTAGACTGAGAGCTGCGGATCTAATTATTATTTGGATGAGATCTATATAATAGACTCATGGTTGTATTGGAAAAGTGTGCTAGGGAGTAAGAGAGCATAATTATAAGCTCCTTCTGTATGTGAGGTAGAGCAATGGTGCGTTCCTCCTAGTACCACAGTACCAGGTGTGTTGGTGCTAGATTGGAGAGCCAGCTGGGTTCTTCAAGAGTGTAGGATCTTGGTCACAGTTGCATGGCCTATATAGGAGATCTACATGGTAAGTAAGATCGTTGATCTGCAGGTGTATGTGTGTGCAAGGTCGAGGTTCACAGGTGAGCAGAACCGTTGTTTGATTTGCAGGTGTGCAAGGTCATATAGACAGCAACACAACAGGGAGCAGTATCAGGCAGGATCTACTTGGAGTACAGGTGTGTACTCGGATAGAGCAAGAGAGGAAGGCAAGGGAGTTCCTTCCATAAGTATGGTCTGTTGAATTGCAGGTTGTTGCAGATTCATGGGAGATCTACTTGAAGTACCTTGAGTACTTGTGGAGTGCGTGGAGCACTTGTGTTGTGCGTGGAGCATGGGAGGTGAACACCAACTCTGTATTTGAGTTGGGTGTTGGGACCTATGAGAGGGAGAGCTTTGGGGAGAAGAATTACTGTTCACTTGAGGTGTGGGAAACCTCTGTAAGGTGGTGGAGAAGAAGTGGCATCTTCTTTATTGTATTCTTTTCTGTATAAAGTGTTAATACAAGTTGTGTATTGTCTCTCATATGCTGTGTTATTCTGAATTCTAGTTACTTGGTGAATCTAGTTATTTTCGCATATTAAGTTGCTTGAAGTTTGGTAATCAATTGTATGTTTCCGGTTTCGCATCCTGACAAGTGGGATCAGAGCATGTTTGTTGTTCTAGATTCCTGACAGTAATTATATTTATTCAAATGTTCAAAATGATAAATTTTAGATGTATAATCCATGTTAACTAATCACCAAGAGCAGAAAGAATGTAAAGGGTGCACAAAATCAACACATACACAACCCCCAAAAATTGTATTATAAGCCCCCCAATTTTGGAAATTTATAAAATAGTGTTTTTTATAATTTAATGACATCAATGGATAGATAATCTAAAAACATGCACTTTTGAAAAAAACATAACTCAAATCCAAGTTACAGTTCAAAAGTTATAAGTGTTTCGATTTCTCGTAAAAATGGGTCAAAAAAATTAAAAAAACACTACAAACTGGGATTTGAGACCAAATCAATAATAAACATGTTATCTAAATACTCATTGGAGTAAATTTTTTTTCAAGAACTTATAAAATTCAACCAAAGTGAAAAATAGTCTTACTAGTTACCTCGGTATGCGTGCAAGCAAGTTTGACTTCCTCTTTTCAGAAAAATACAGCTTGTAAAAGGAAATAACGAATGAAAAAATAATTTTTAAGAGAAATAATGAATTATAGATATTGAAGGAAGTAAATAAAGGAGTTTTGATTTTTCCAAACTTGAAAAATAAAAGAATGCACACAACTTTCCATGCAGACTTGAGGAATATCAGTGTATTAGAGGTTCTCTCTTTTCTCCTTCCATGCTCCACAAAAGTTCAACCTTCCAATGCTAACTCAAACCTATCAAAAATGTAGATGAAAAAAGAAACATAGGTCTTCAACACAATCCACCAATCTCTACGCAACCAATGCAGACCCTTCTCTAAATTCACAATAAATAGAGTCAATCCTTCCAGCTAAAGGAAACACCACTCTCCTCCATGCAGATCATAGATGTCAAAATCATAGACTGTAAAGGAGTGTGGTTATGTGAAAAGGAGTAAGGTATGACTATCATGGCCCTGATAAGTAAATATTATCATTAGTATGGCATCCTCTCAATACCATGCTCTGATGCAAAACTTTAAAGTGCATTCATTTTCCTCCATGCAACAACAAACACTCTCCCTCCAACACTTGGCAGATCAATGCCAACTTATACACCCTCAATGTAGATCTCAAAACTCTAACAAAGTTAGAAGGGATGTCGAGTTAGGCAGACTTGGCACTCCTTACACAATCTAATGCAGAAACTCTCCTCCAATACCTGGCAATGCCTTCTCTCTCTCCTCTAACCCAATTTTCCACAAGAAAAATGGTGCCATGCAATCCTCAAAGGTACCAAATATTCTTCCAAAGCACACAAATCTATGATAATGAGAATGTTATATGGTAGATTCTTTAAGGAGAATGTTAAAGATTTAAAAAAGAGGTGCCAAAGAGGTGCAAGAGTGGTTGGTAGAATACTTGCAAATAAATAGAATTATTTGAAAACAAGTAGAATTATCTAAAACCTTCTAGCAAGATAATAGATAGTTGTAACTCTCCAATGCTCTGGTACCATGTTAGGAATGGAAAAAATATTCCATGAAACTAAGATCTGAAGAGTTATCAAAAAGAACATCACAAGTACCTGCAAAACAAATGAAATTCAAAACAAAGCAAATCAAATGATTATTCAGAATGAGATAATGAGATGCTAGTATAAAGGTAAACACTTGCTTATATAGGCAAAGTGAAATACTAAACTAGCTCAACTAACAAATATGGGATAAATCTTCATACATGACAAATCTATTACAAGACAAAATAGCAACCTAAGACACTAGCAAATGTGAGCAAACACATGAAATACATACTCTAATAGAATGTTTAGTAATTGTTACAAGTTTTTGATCCCTTATTCTCAGCTTTAGCTTTTGTTTCTTTTATAGATAAAATTTTTAAGACAATAAGGTGTTATCATGTTTTCCTACACTTCCCTCATTATTATGATAAGGAATCACACTTCACTATCATTGTATCCCCTTTTCACCCTTTCTCACATTTTTGTGATTTAAAGTAATTCAAATTGTTTCATATTCTAATTCCTCGTAATTTCCTTTCCTTTCATTCCACATTGGATAAACCAAGGTTGAAGTCAAGATAACATTTTTATTTCACCTAAATTAATGAGACTCTTAGATACCATGTTATATAATTTATCTTTCTTAGAAACCAAGTCCAAAGTCTTAAAATGATAGTTGTCTTTAGCACCCATGCTTGGTTTTTCAAATTTGTAAAGAGGAAAAACAGAAAAAGCCAAAAATAAATAAATTTAAAAGCCAAATCATTTGAAATAAAAGGCAATGATACAAAAAGTAACATACAAATTTAAAAGTCAAAATTACACCAAAATACATTATTAATATCACATCTCATATCTCTAATCAAATCTCAAACTCCATAGTTGGCCTCATGATAGAGCCGAGGTCCATTGGGGTGTGGTAGGCATGTAGATTGGAATCAGAGAATTCAACAAAGTCTACGGTACTACATACTTTCTCGTGTAAGTACCTATATGATATTGGCCAAAGGGAGAGCTTTCCTAGGGCTCAACACAGTACCTAGTGAGGTAAGTACAATAAATAACTATTATCCTGACCTCAATTTGGAGGCAAGCAGGGAACACTTTAGGAGATTCAATGATTCGTTCATCTATTGTATCATCATAATGTTTGACAAAGAACTTGGGAGAAAGATATTTGTAGATACAACTACTATAGAAATCACCTGATGGGGCTTCTAATTAATTTAGCTCCCCACCTCTTCCTATATCAAGGTAAATGGATTAAATGGCTTCCTTTATACACTCCCAAGATATGTTAGTGATAAATGGGCGTTAATGGATCTAGTAAGACAACTTGTGGAGACCCACAAGCTTCTATCTAACAAGCACAAGTTGGGAATTCATTTACCAATTACTATAGGCAGATATACATGCCCCTCCCTACTCGAATCCAAGTGTGTCAAGGCATAAATGACATAGATGACACTAAGGGATTTAGAGGTAAGGCCATACTATGATGTTTATGGTAACATCACCAACACACTGGGAATTTTTACATATTCCCATGTTCCATATTTCAAAGATTATTGGGGGGATTTAGATGATGAAGAGAAATTCAGATTGAAGGACCATTTTAGAATGACCTTGGATCAAGGCAAAGCTTTTGATTTAGCACTAGTCCTCAAGGACTTAGTGGATGATGAGTCCCCAATAGACACAAACTACTACAAACAGATCATCACTCAACCCCTTCCACTAGTAAGGTGGTCAATCCCTGAATCTTTCTCTTTGATTGATAAAACAACACATGTGATCAATAAAATGATCAATTGGATTAGAAGTAAAGGGGTCCAAGTGACCAAGGATACACAGAGTATCATAGAGAAGTTATTAAAGCTCAAGGAAGAAGGAATTCCTCCATCAGTAGAGGGTCTTAGTGGCACAACAAGAGAGTAATAAAAGGGGATAGTGATTTCTCATAGGAAAAAGAAGAAATCTAAGGCCAAGAAGGGGCAATCTAATAAATATGGGGTAGAAATAGATCAACAGATCATCATCTTACCTAAGGATGCAGCTACAGTTAGAGCATCCATAACTTTAATCCCCATATTAATGATAGTCATAACTCCTATCTCTATAGTTCACCCCCACCTATTTACATTATTCATACAACTCCAAAACGTCCACCTCTAGTCTCCACTCCCCCTACATCTCAAGTGAATCCACCCTTCATTCCTACCACTTTACCCATAATAATAAGTCCATTGTAACCAGTGTAATCAAGTCAAGTGGATACTCAAGGTCCCTTTTCAGTGGATACTTAAGTTTCTATTCCACTTTCCCTTACCTACAATTTCACTCATTCCTTCCATTCCATTTACAATTCTTTCCATTCCATCCTTGTTGATTTCTAACACAACTCAGTAGTATATAGCCATGAACTTAGTCATTCTAACTTCAGTTACATTATCCATCCCAACTCTTGGGATAAGTACTGCTTCATCTTCATCCAATTTTATCTTCCCTAAATTACCACCCCTAAGTGGCCCAACCCATTTGATTAACTCATTTAATGCTTTGGCTTTCACACTTCCACCAGTCCCCAAGTTCTGAGTCCCTATGTCTACTCTCCCATTGATATCACTTCCATTTATTACACCCCTAGTAGACACATCTATTCCTATTATCCCCACATCTTCCACTTCCATAGTTTCCCAAACCCTTTAAATGGAAATAGATGAAAAACAGGTCCTTGATTCAAATGTGGACTTGCAACCTATAGATGGTGATGAAATTGCATAAACATCTGTTGAGCAATCAATAAAAACATCATCACATGATTCAACACTTTTCATCATGCTTACTAGTGCAGTAGCTTCAACTGTAGATTCTCAAGTGACAATGTCTACACATAAGGATGCTACACCTACTTGGTTAACATAAACATTGGGGAAGAAACACAAGAAAATGATTTCCCCAAGTACATTAGATTTTAGTCTTTTAGATGTATGAAATAAATCCAAGACTATTCCCTAGACCTTCTCAAGAATATTGTGTGACTTAGTAGGGGAAAGATATGTAGATATTGCAGTCTTCCCACTAGATAAATAGAAAGAAGATCTAGTGGTGCGGGACTATCAGGTATCAAAGATTCACCTTAGACATCCTACGAGGGAGGGGTTGAAACATGATATTCAATCCAACATCAACTCCCTCTTTGAGAAAATAGATAGTGAAAAGGTCACTAAGGATGAGTTGAAAAAAAAGGTTGAATAACTTATGATTGCATTGAATAAATTCATAGAGTCCATTGGTCCTATTATTCCCAAAATCAGTCACTCATTTTTGTGGACAACCTATTGACCATTTTGGCCCTGCAAGCCAAAATAGTCTCTTTATTTCTCAAAATGTTTTGAGCAGTTAAGTTATTCAATTGCACAAGCCTTTTTGACTAAGGAAATTGCAGGTTTAAAAGGTGGGCTTTCATAAAGAAAAATCTCAAAATACTTGAGGCATTTCCTAAACAATTGTAAGGATGGTTCAACACCAAGGTTTAAATAAAAATGGTTCAAAGGTGGGGTTCAATGATATGGAATGAACCATTGAATTGTTGAACCATTGAACTCCACCTTTGAAAGGTTCAAAGAGTTCAAGGTTCGAAAGGTTCGAGTGAATGGTTCAAGTAGAAGGTTCCAGAAAAGGGTTCAACCAAATTGTTCAAATAGTTGGTTCAATGATACATTGAACTCCTAAAGAAGACTAAGTGAATGTGGCTCTTTGCAAAACATTAAACTGTCAAAATTTGAACCATTGAATCGGTGAACTCTAAAAGGTTCAAAGGTTTAAGGTTCAAAATGGTTCAAGTGACCAGTGATGTCCTCGTAGACGTCAAATTCAGGGTAATGGAATAACTGTTGATTTTCAAATAACGCAGACCAAAGGACAAACTCAGCTATCCACTGAGAAAGGAGCCAAAGAAGCTTCAGAAGGCGAGAAGATAGCCCCAAGAGCTTAGATCACCAGGAAGAGACAAAAGGTAGTAAGGAAAGAGGGAAAGTTATAGAGAAATCTAGAAATATCTGCAGAAAAGTTATTCCAATAGGTGGAATAGTCCACCAAGTGGATATCAGAGAGTGCAAGTATTCAATGGCACAGCCTATTTTCTTCATTTGAGTAAAGATGAGTGGACAGTCATGTAAGTATCATAAAGAGGAGCGGCCTTACCTTTCAAAAGATTAGGTGACCCATGCTATGGAGAGGACATTTGATATGATTTGAATGGCTCTAGCATGGCCCCTACATAGAACTTTTTCTTTCCAATGCAGTCAATGTAGTATGGGCCATTTTTTGAAAACAAGTGCCAAAGTCTTTCTTTGGAGGCTATATATTGTAATCTCTCTATTATTAGAAGTAGAGATCTCTGTTATTAGAAGCGAAACTCTGCCCAAATTGAAAGGCATTCCTGAGACTTTGAGCTCAGATTGTTAATATTATTTTATCAGGTGAATGAGAAATCAAGTGACCTTTCATAATTTGTGTTGAAATAGCTAGTGTTATCTAGGAAATTGTTCTTATAGCTTTTTCCTAAATACAGTCTTATCCATTTAATCAAATAAGTAGAAAAAGTGGAAATAATCTGGAAGATGTCCTGAAGTCAACTGTGGGAGACTTTATACTGCCATAATTGTCTTTAGTCTGTGTGTTTTATGTTTCAAGATATTGGAGAGACTTTGAGCTCCCCTCATCCTTCATAATCTTTTACTCTATTGTAGTTTTAGGTGGAGAGTTTAGGCTGTGCTTAATCTTACTGTGTTACTTTATCCTAAATCAGTAGGAGAAATAATGAAAGACTTTGTGCTTTCGTGGGTTTCTTGTAGATCTAGTTACTACCTAGGAAGTTTTTCTACTGTTTGTTGAACATCATTTCTAAAAGAAGAGAAATGCCTTCAGTAATTACATAAGAATTCTCCTTTACTTTGTGAACATCATCTCTAAAAAAAGAGAGATGGATGGTATGATTTCACCCCTGAGTCTATTTTCAGTTTATATTAGTATATTATAGTTTATAGGGAACCTCCCCTTGATGAGAGGAGAGATTTATGTCATTACGCTGTGGCTGATATACCCATTTTGTCTTCAGTTAGTTGATGACAAAATATTCACCCAATAGATTTTTGGTGACTTTGCTGGGGAAGAATGCACAATTTAAAGCCTCAAGCTTCAAATTGAAGTATTTCCAGTTCTTTTCCATTCTACACTCTGGCAGATCCACAGTATACATGAAGCCAAAGAGCTCAAGGTATGGTTGATCATGTGTTTGAGTTTGTGCAGCAAAATAATTTAAACCTTTTTCCTTCACAATCTTGCCTTCAGCGAACTAAGAGTTTTTCTTCTACCAACATCCGGTCCCCAATACCAGGCAAAGCTTCTCTTTCCTCTGCTAGCAGAGCTTTGTCTATGCATACCCTACAAAGGTTCATTATCCCTCCTTTTAATCATCATATCATGGCAGCCCAAGGCCCTTGGGGTAACACTTTTGGCCCTTTGAATCTAATCCCACCTTTACATGAACTACCCCATAGTTTAAGAAAGAATTTTCCCAAGTTCTATGGTGATAGGAGAGTTCACTTTGATGAGCATATTGTAGCTTTCTACATAGCCTGTGGTGTGATAGGTATTAAATTTGAAGATATAGTGATCAGACTATTTGTGGAAACATTGCAAGGCACTACTGCAGATTGGTTTTATCATCTAAAAGCACAAACAATAACTAATTGGAATACTCTCAAGGCCAAGTTTGAGGCTAAGTTTAAACTCACAGAAGATGCACATGCTCTATTATCCCAACTTACGTAAATGAAGAAGGAGCCTCATGAACCCATGCGAGACTTCATTACTAAATTCGACAAGTTGAGGAACAAGATTCCTACAATTACTCAGCCAACACTGGAAAATATTAAGTGCTTCTTTATCAACTATTAACTTCTCGAAGTAAGTTTTTTATTGAGGTGAGCTGGCCATATAGATCTTGTTGCAGCTTAGATTTTGGCCACTAAGGTTGAAGATGATCTTATCTTGGTAGGAAAGATAAGAAGAGATCCTAATCCTAATAGAGATAATTTTTTCTCATCTTCTAAATTTTTTTCTACAAGCACCACTGATCCTATGGTGCAAAAGCTAGAAAATGAATTACTAGCTCTGAAAAAGCAAATGGCACAAGGGATGTCTGCTCATCCTTATTATTAGGATATACCAAGGAGGATGTTTCCCAACTAATCATATTAAGGCAATACTACCAGGAATTAAGGGAAACCAAATCGTCTCCCTCTCCCATAGGGGAAGCTTGCCATTGAAGCAGCACCAGCTAATTCAGCAGTTCGTTATCATGAAGCTAAACATGATTTATCTTTCCAACCTAAGTTGGACCAAGAAGATGACACTAATCTCTTTGCAGAAGGCAAAGAAGAATTAGCTGACGACTCTAACATTGGTTTCCTAAATTATCAGGATGAATCTAGAAGTAAGGGAGGAGTGTTTGATGGATTATATGCTATTTTTACTAGGTTCTAGAACCAGTCAACTCAACAAACTGATAAGGGAAAAATAGGGGAAGAATCTTGACCAGTAATTTCAATTTCTAAATAAGGGACTTCACTACCTTTCCAATCAAAAGACCCAGTGATCAATAAAAAAGTAAGTACCTCAAACAACCCTGCACCTTCTGCTTCAATTTCTCGGACCAGTACCACACCAAATAAAACCCAAAATGATGGACTTCCTTCCTCTATTCCTAGTTATTTTTAGTCATTTGATATAATTAGCCATACTAGGAAGACCAAAATCTAAATGTCTGAGTTTGAATACCTATAAGCCAACTTTGAGAAGTTGAATAGGCTAGTTGAATGCATCAAGAACAAAACCATCCCTATAGGGCAAGATGCTTCAAAGGTGATTCATGATCGCTCAAAAAATACATCCACTAGAAACAATTTTGTCATTACTCCTTTTGGCCCTGGGAAGACAGAACCTTTCTATGTTTTTCTATTGATAAATGGTCATAAGCTGAGTAACTGCATAATAGATTGTAGCACCTCTGACAATGTGATGCCCGCCAAGGTGGTAGACTCTCTCGGTCTCATTCTGACTAAAAATTTTGGGAGATGTTTCTCCATAGAAAATAAGCAAGTGTCACTTTTGGGTTAGATCAAAGATGCCCAATTTGTATTTGTGGCCTTCCCAAAAAAAAGGATTAAAATGACAGTTTTGGTGGTTAACATTCCAGCTTCCTATGGCATTCTGCTCGGATGTAATTTTTGCAAGGATGTTGGTGGAGAGTTGAACATGCACATGTCTAAAGTGAGGATACCTATTAAGGGCATCATGCAAAGGCTGCTTCTTGAGAAGGAATCAAAATATATTGTCACTCAAACATCTGACCCTGAAGCTCAAATTCTATTTAAATCCTTAGGAATGGGTAACTACTTTCTATCCACAAAATATGTTTCTATTTTATCAGATGAAAGTTCTATAAGTGACAATCCAAAAAATTTAGATAAGACATCAGAAGAATTGGTAGATCACAATTCAGATGAAAAAGGATCTTCTCCCTCTAATGAAGAGAAATCTGAAAGGAGATCAGATTCTAATAATGTCTAGATTCTAGAATTTGATGGTAGTAATTATTCTACTGATTTTGGAGTTGGAATTGTTTTGACATCTCTGTAAGGAGATATTTTTCCCTATTCATATAAGTTGCAGTTTAGAAATACCAATAACACTGTCGAGTATGAATCTTTGTTGCTCAAATTGAAAGCTGCTCAAGCTAAAAATGTTAAACTTCTTCACGCCTGAGGAGATGCTGAACTGGTGGTTTGTCAGGTGAGGAACTTGTATCAAACCAAGAACAAAAGATTGTGACATTATCATAATTTGGTGTGGAACTACCTTGAAAGTTTTGAGGTTTTTAGTATTTCTATAGTGCTCATAGAATTCAATGATCAAGCAGACTCTTTAGCCGTCTCTACAACTCTCTTGGTTCCTCACCAAGATTTCAAAGGGCACAAGTACACTATTAAACTAATCTTTTGACTAAGTGTACCTAACAATGCCAACCATTGGCAAGTGTTTAATGAGGAAAACCAAATCATTACTATTCTGGAATAGATGGATAGCTTCGAGGAGCTTTATTTTGAAGGCAGTGAATCTCTACCATGGGAATCAACTCCTAAAATAAATTTAAAAACTGGTGAAGAGCTCTTTCAGCTCAAAGGAAATAAAATTCCCAAAGGGTTAGTTTCTCTTCAGAAGCTATTAAATAAGCATGATAGGTTTATCAAGAAGCAACAAATAGATTCAAGTTCCTCCAAAGATTTTGATCAAATAAATTTGAGTACAAAAGATAATCTTAAAATTGTCAACATTGGGAATTGTTGCACTCTTGATAAAAAACTCAAATTCGTTACTCTATTTCACCATTACATTAATGTTTTGGCATACTCTTATGATGATTTGAAATCTCTCAGGCCTAAATAAATTTGGCAAGAAATTCATCTCAAGATTAGGTCATTGCCTCACAAACAGAAACAAAGGCAGTACAACCTTAGGATATCAGATACCATTCTTTCTAAGATCTAAAAAAAGTTAAATGCGAGGATAATTTTTTCAATCCATCATTCCACCTAGATTGCGAACATAGTCCTTGTGAGAAAAAAGAATGGAGAAATTCACCTCTGTGTTGATTTCAAAAATCTAAATCAATCCTCTTTAAAAGATAACTACCCTCTGCCCATCATGGATCAAGTACTGTAGACAGTGACTGGCTTAAAGATGTTATCAATGTTAGATAGTTTTTTAGGATATAATCAAGTGGAAGTTGGTGAAGTAGACCAATATAAGACCACTTTCACTACACCTTAGGGCACCTTTGCATATTGCAGAATGCCTTTTGGTTTGATCAATGCTAGCGCCACCTTCTAGAGAGCGATGGATCTTGCCTTCATAAATGAAATGGAAAAGTTTATTGTGGTATATCTTGATGACTTGACCATCTTTTTAAAACATCATTCTGATCATGTGCATCATTTACAACATGTGCTGGAACAATGTAGACAAAATGACATTTCTCTTAATCCTAAGAAATTAGTTTTTAGGGTTAGAGAAGGGAAACTTCTCGGTCACACTATATCCCAAGAAGGCATAAAGATTAACCTAGAAAGAGTCAAATCCATTCAAGAGCTTGCTCTTTCAACTATTAAGACTGCGGTTCATTCTTTCTTTAGAAAGGTGAATTTTCTATGAAGGTTCATTTTTGAATTCACAGAGAAGACTCGCCACATTATTGACATGATGAAGGGTAAAGCTATTTTTCATTAAACTGAAGAAGGCAAGTCAACATTTCAAGATATCAAGAAAGCTATCACCCATGCCCCAATTCTGGTTTGTCCAAATTATACCAAAGACTTTGTAATATATAGCTATACTTTTGAACACATACTTTCAGTGATTTTGGTTCAACATAACAAAGAAGGTGTGGAGTCCCCCATATATTTCATGAGTTGTTCTCTCAAAGATCATTATCTAAAATATTCAAACATGGAGAAGCATACTTATGTTGTGGTTAAGGTGGTAAAATACTTCCATTTCTACATCCTGAACTCATACACCGTTGCTTTAGTTCCTGATACAATAGTAAAGTCCATTCTAACTCAATAGGAGTTTGGAACTAAAAGGGGCAATTAGATTGCTAAAATCTAAGAGTTTGATTTTGTTATCAAACCTACAAAGCTTGTGCGAGAAAGAAGTCTCTACCAATTAATTAGGGCATGAAGAAACAAAGGTTAAAGACATGCCTACAGTTCTCTTTGTCACTACTATGAATGAGTGGTATTCTAATATCGCTCATTTCCTTACCTATGGTGAGTGTCTTGCCCACCTATTTCATAAAGAAAAGAGAACTGTTAAGTTGAAAGCTGCTAACTTTATTCTATGGGACAATGGTTTGTACAAGAGGAGCCTTGATGGGGTATTTCTTCATTGCATGGATAAAGTGCAACTGAGCAAAATTTTGGAGTATTTCCATAATTTGGCTTGTGGAGGATATTTTTCAACACCTGTGACTACCCATAAGATTCTATGAGCTAGGTAATATTGGCCTACTCTATTTCAAGATTCATACAATTAGGTACGTAGATGCGAACTATGTCAACAGTTCATTGGAAAACCCAAGTTGGCCACATTACCTCTCAAGTTGGTGGTGATTGAAGAGCCATTTCAACAATGGGGTATTGATTTCATTGGCACTATAAACCCATCCTCAAGTGGTGGACATGACTATGTTCTCATAGCAACAGACTATTTTATCAAGTAAGTGGAAGCCATTTCAATCAAGCATGCTACTTTAGAAGTGGTATGTAATTTTCTCAAGGAAAATATTATTTCCTAGTTTGAAGTCCCAACTAAGATTGTAACAGATAATGCAACCTATTTCTCTTCTCATGAGGTTACCCAGTTCTGCTACTATTATGGGATTATCCTCTCCCACTCTTCTGAATATTATCTGCAAGGAAATGGTCAAGCAAAATTAAGCAACAAGACCTGGTGACCATTATCAAGAAGCTGGTAGATAAAAATCAAAGAACCTATCATAAATTATTATTTAATGCTTTATGGGCAGACATGATTACACCCAAAAGGGCGATAGGTATGTCACCATTTCAACTTCTATATGGTTTGAATGCAGAGATACCAATCACCCTGAAACTACCAGCACTAAAGTTGGTGAAGGCAGTCGAAGGTCAAATATTTGAAAATTATATCGACAAGAAGATTATGTGCTTGACTAAATTAAATGAGCAATGAATTATGGTGGTGGATCGTATTGCTGCACATCAAAGTCTGGTAAAGAAACTCTTCGACCAAAAAGCAAGGATTCATGATTTTTAGACTGGAGATCAAGTCTTATTGTGGGACAAGAGGAGAGAACCAAAAGGAATGCATGGAAAATTGGATTCCTTATGGAGAGGTCCATTTGCCATTCATCGATTAAATGGTGAAAATAGTTTATTACTAATATATCAAGATAGAATGCCATTTTCACTACCTCATATTGGGTAGCATCTGAAGCACTTCAATCCTTGAAGTATCAGATAAGTCTAGTTGTATATTTGTATAGTTTTTATTTATTTTGTGTTGTTCATTTAGTTTTTAGCATCTTTCTTCTTTTGGATGGCATGACTCTGAATCCCAATGGCATAGATGAAGGCACTTAGAGTTTGGATTCTACTCCCTTCGATTGTTTCAAAATATAATCGATGGAAGTTCCCCAACTGAAGCCAACTATTGTTCCCAAAATTAGTCACTCATTTTTGTGGACAATCTGTTGACCATTTTGGCCTTACAGGCCAAAATGGTCTATTTCTTTCTCAAAATATTCTAAGCAGTTAAGTTATTCAATTGCACAAGCCTTTTTAACTAAGAAAATCACAGGTTCAAAAAGTAGGATTTCACAAAGAAAAATCTCAAAACACTTGAGGCATTTCCTAAAAAATTATAAGGATGGTTCAACACCGAGGTTCAAATAAAAATGGTTCAACGGTGGGGTTCAATGATATGGAATGAACCATTGAACCATTGAACTTCGCCTCTGAAAGGTTCAAAAAGTTCAAAGGTTCAAAGAGTTCAAGGTTCAAAAGGTTTGAGTGGAAGGTTCGAGTGAATGGTTCAAGCAGAAGGTTCCAGAAAAGGGTTCAACCAAATTACTTAAACAATTGGTTCAACAATACATTGAACTCCTAAAGAAGACTAAGTGAATGCGGCTCTTTGAAACATTGAACCATCAAACTTTGAACCGTTGAACCATTGAACCGGTGAACTCCAAAAGGTTCAAGGTTCAAAATAGTTCAAGTGACTAGTGACGTCTCTACGAATGTCAAATTTAGGGTAATGGAATAACTGTTAATTTTCAAATAATGCAGACCCGAGGAAAAACTTAGCTATCTACTGAGAAAGGAGTCGAAGAAGCTGGCAGAAGGTGATAAGATAGCCCTGAGAGCTCGGATCACTAGGAAGAAGCAAAAGGTAGCAAGGAAAGAGGGAAAGTTATAGAGAAATCCAAAAATATCTATAAAAGAGTTATTCCATTAGGTGGAACAGTCCACTAGGTGGATATCAGAGAGTGCAAGCATTCAATGGCGTGACTTGTTTTTATTCATTTGAGTAAAGAAAAGTGGATAGTCCTATAAGTATTATAACGAGGAGCGGCCTTACCTTTCAGAAGATCAAGCGACCCATGCTTTGGAGAGGACATTTGATATGATGGATCTAGCATGGCCCCTGCATAGAACTTCCTCTTTCTAATGCATTCAATGCAATATGGGCCATTTTATGAAAACAAGTGCAAAAGTCTTTCTTTGGAGGCTATATATTGTAATTTTTTTATTATTAGAAGTGGAGATCTCTCTGCTATTATAAGCAAAACTCTACCCAAATTAAAAGGCATTCCTGAGACTTTGAGCTCAAATTGTTAATCATATTTTATCAGGGGAATGAGAAAGCAAGTGACCTTTCAGACTTTATGTTGAAATAACTTGTGTTATCTAGGAAATAATTTGTATGTATTTTTCCTAAATAAAATCTTGTCCATTTAATCAAATAAGTAGAATAAGTGGAAATAATCTGGAAGATGTCCTGAAGTTGACTGTAGGAGACTTTGTGCTGCCATAATTATCTTTAGTCTATGTGTTTTATGGTTCAATATATTGGAGAGACTTTGAACTCCCCTCATCCTTCATAATATTTTACTCTATTGTAGTTTTAGGTGGAGACTTTGGGCTATGCTTAATCCTACTGTGTTACTTTATCCTAAATCAGTAGGAGAAACAATGAAAGACTTTGTGCTTTTGTGACTTTCTTGTGGATCTAGTTACTACCCAGAAAGTTTTCTTGCTATTTGCTAAACATCATTTCTGAAAGAAGAGAAATGCCTCTAGTAATTACACAAGAATTCTCCTTTACCTTGTGAACATCATCTCTTAAAAAAGAGAGATGGATGGTATGATTTCACCCTTGAGTCTATTTTCTATTTATATTAGTATATTATAGTTTATAGGGAACGTCCCCTTGTTGAGAGGAGAGATTTATCTCATTATACTGTGGTAGACATACCCATTTTGCTGTATAAATCTCATTATGCTGTGGTTGATATACCCATTTTATCATCAGTTAGTTGATGATAAAATATTCACCCAATAGGTCCATCGACCCAACCTGAACTAACAAAACCACTCACCTAGATCATAAATTAGGCACCACTTGATAGGATGACATAAATTATAAGCATGGGAAGGGATACTAAAGAATGGTTAGAGGAGATCATCTCTAAAAGTAATAAGATTATTGATATGATAATGCATCATTAGACAGTTCTGAGAGAGAGAAGGATAATCTTGAGAGGACTGGTCAACTAATATGAGGGAGAAATAGAAAGTTTGAATCTTTACTATCCCAAATGGATAGCTGTAGACTTGATTAACATAGACATCCTCCTTGCTGAAAAGATACTAAAAAATGATGGAAAGAAAGAGGAATTAGATGGAGCTACACAATTCAGGATAAAGTTGCTCAAGCATGCTACACATAAGGCCAAGGTTGTCCATGACAAGGTCATTGACATGTTGTATGACATCAAAGAATTATTGAGTAAATTGTCATGTAGGACAATATATTATAAAGATAACCTAATTTTAGTAGAAGAGGTTTAGAGAAAATACAAAGAAGTAGTAGAAAAGGAATTTGCTAAAGATACAGTCTTTACCTTGAGTTCTATCCACCTCTACATCAAGTATCATAAGACGCTGAATAAGATGGGTAAATATATGCAAGAAATCAAGACTTTGAGGAGGGAAATTTTTGACACATGAATATATTGTGAGATTACCAACCTATACTCTTTTAGCATAGATGAAGAAAGAATCTATAAGATCTTCAAGGCTTTTGATGCATATGTTCATAAATTGTAGGTTGAAAAAGATAAAGAGGTAGAGGAAGTATTAGAAATTGATTAATTCTTTCTGTTGAAAATATTCTCATATATTTTATTTTCATTAGTGTAAAATATTATAAATTTACATCTTGTAAATTGTAGAGTAAGTTTTTACTCTACGTTGCATTCTGATTTTCAGTCGCGTGACTGAAATTTTTGTTCAGAAACAGAACGCTGGTTCTATTTCCCTTTTTGTTTCTTTTGTTTTATTTTTTGGCTAAGTGTTGAAATCAAGTGGAAGCTGCAAAGTGGTGTCATCTGAGGCACCTTTCATTTTTCCTACAAGTTGGTCGAGACATGCCACGTGTTCGATAGAAACTCAGCAGAAAGCACCACGTGTCAGCATCCGTGTTTCATATCGACACCCACGTTTCTTTTATTTTTCAGCGAAAGTCTTCAACAAGCTAAGTATCAAGATCAGGCAGAAGGTGCCAAGTGGCAATCACAAAAGGCTCTGGATTATTTTTTAAGAGAAAGCATAAGCAACACGTGTCGGCATCCAAAATAAGGCAGTTCAATGCCTTGGTTTAATAAAGCAGTTCAATGCCTTGGTTTAATACCTCGAGTTATATGTAAATGGCGCGTAGTGTTGAACCATTGAACCATTAAACCATTGAACCATTGAACCATTTTTGGTTCAACGGGCAATTCAAAGGAGCGTCCCAAAGACCAAAGGACAAGTGCCCTTTCGGAGGGCAAGTAAGGTGCAACCAAATCATTCAAGCGGAGGCCGCCAAGTGTCATCAATGGAGCCCCTTTCTGCTCCATTCTCAGAAGTAGTGGAAGATGCCACGTATCTTCCAAGAAGCAGTGGAAGCTACCACGTGTCAACATCCGAAAGATCTGTTTCAAGTTTCATTGCCGAATAAAGACTATGGTGGGTCTCGGGTTCTTTTTTTGAAGTCTGCGAAAGCTGCCAAGCGTCACCATCCGTAGGAGCCTAGCATGCGTCCCAAACACTTCCAAAACATAGCAAAAAAAGTAGCAGCGATTGACACATGTCATTTGTTGAAGAGAAGCGAAGGTTGCCACCTATCTCCATGCCCCTTTTAAAGGTTGCCTGGGTAAGAAATGTGGTGAGTCTTATTGCTTTAAGTCGTTAAGTATCAAAGAAGCATATTGTGATAGGTGTCAAAGGCGAAACGTTCCTGAGCATGATATAGTAAGAATATAGGGAAAGTGAAAAGTGCTGCATGTTTTTGATAAAAGTTGCAGAAAGTGCCAAGTGTCATTCTCCGATGTCTCCTAAGAAATAAACAAATTTTTGGAAAATTTACTAAGTGTCCTCTTCCATTTCAACAGAACAGAGGGTCCTGTATAGACACTTCCAACTCAGTTAGAGTTTAGTTTGAGCCGTAAATTTAGGAATGCGTGATCAATCTAGAGAGAAACTCAGCAGGAGTTATTTCCAGTAGATGGAGCAGTTCACCGAGTAGATTTTTGGGGCCGGCAAACATTGAAAGCGCCATCTGTTTGTCCCCTGTGAGATAAAGGTAGAATAGAATTGCGCGGGAAAGGAGGTGATGAAATGAGAAATTCGAGGCTATAAAGAGGAGAGCAGGGATCACCAAAAAGGAAGATCACCAAAAAAAAGGGGAGAGAGAATTTTTTGAGAAAATTATTGTAAAGAGTTTTAGACTTTCTAGAGTTGTGATTAGGAATATCATTTGCCTTTATTCTATTTTTTTAAGTTGTGAAGTTTATGTAACTGTGCATGTTTATGTGCCTTTTACATGGCTGAAGAATTAATGAGAAGACAAAGTTCTGTGCCTTTGTTGATGTTTCCTGTATCATTACAAAAATAGTCTAAGTTGTGAGCCTCTGTTTCTATTGTTTCTATCTTTTACATTGATCATGCCTCGTCTGCTTTTTAATGTAATTGAATCTTACATATAGTTCCACTGTGCTTAAGATTAAGGATCAAAATTACACTCAGGCGCATCACCATAGTTAGATTTTCTTTCTTTGCATTTACGTTTCTATTTAAAATTCCTATCCCTTTTCCCCCCAAACACTTAATATAAAGAAGAGACCAGCTTCTTAAAAATTTGGAGGTTGTTTCAAGTCGCATGCCCCACATCTTGAAACTTCCCATTGTTGGTGTCTGAAACAAATCACAATTTTAAACATCAACATAAATTACAACTATCTTTTTTATATCTCTTTTTGAGAAGGATCCATGTGTATTTTACACTTTCTATTTTGATAGGTTCGAAATTGTAAAAATCAGATTTGCAAATAATACTTATCATTTTGACAAGTTATAATTGATTGAATTATAAAATCACATATTGAAAATTGCAATTCCAGTTTTGACAAATTGGTATGACTTTCAAGTTGTAATAGTCCCCCTTGAAAATTCCAACTCAGGGTTTTGCAAAAAAGCAATGTAAGTTATTTCTTAATTATCTTTTGTTCAATGGATGAGTTTCACTTTAGCACACCATTTGCATGAAGATCCATTTGTAGCTACATGAAGGAAAAAGAAAGGTGTTGCATGAAGTTTTCTCAAGTCTATCTATGCCACACCAAGTTCAATATCATGTCTAGCTCTTGCATGCTCTCTTCCAAAATATTTATTAGTGTAGGTTTTTATTTTTCCTTATTTTTTAATTAGAAAAATTATATTTTTGTGCATAAATGGAGTTTTCTTACATTTGTGGGATAGGCTAGCTTATGTGGAGGTGTGTGTCATAGATGTGTCATAGGTGTCATAAAAATGTCATAAGTAACTCCCTTGATGAGAGTTACTTCTCTATTATTAGCACCTTGTCACCACCTTTCATGGAGGAGTTACAGTCTATTCTTGGGGTGCCTTGACCACCTTTTGTGGAAGAGTTACTTACATGCTCTCCTATATGTATTCCTCACTTTGGCCATCTCATGTTAATCATATTTTAGTTTTCTCCATTTTGTCTTGTGCAATTTATCTTCTTGTATAATTTCAAATTGCTTTAGCATCTATGTGGTGTGCACTTGCTTCATCTCATATGATCACGTCTCCATTGCATTCACATTATCCATATTCTGGCAACAACTCCGATATGGTATCAGAGCCACTCTGGTAATCGTGTGTTTGGTTATGCTATTCTGAAATTCTTACTTTGATTTCTTAGTAGTTTTTTTTGTTTAACTTCGTTGCATTTGAGAGCTTTGGTAGGGTTTCTTGAAAAATCATGCAAATCCATACGGAAACTTGTTTAAAAAAAATTACTTTTGAGTTAGAATTTGCCAAGACATCTTGTCTAGATCTGTTGTGGCTTTAACAAAGGCAGTATAATTCCTTTTCTTTTGGTCATTCTGTAGAAAAAGATAGATCTCTGCAATCTGGGTCTACTTCTTGGACGTTGGAGGCGCTGACTTTGTTGCAAGTTGCTGGGCGCCATTGTTGTGAGCAGAGGGAGGAGCAGCATCAGCCATGCCATCAGAACTGTGTACTTTTTCTTGGTGAGAGGTGCCGCCTTTTGCTGTGTATGCACCATCTCTCCTTCAAACGGTGACTGCAAACATTTAGCAACAACGACGCCTTCAGCAATAGCCATGCCATTAGACTGTACGACGTCCAGCGTGCAGGTCTACAGTTTTTTTTCATTTGTTTTTTCTGCAAACAAGAAATCAGAACTGTGCCTTTTTTGAAAAGTTGCAAGGTAAACTGGGGCGCCACTGCCTGCATTTTTTCAGTTGCAAGGTAAACTAGAAGTGTGCCCTTATTTTTGGTGAGAATATTCTACCACACCTGTTATTTTTCTTGAAAATGGCGCCCTCTTCTTGTTTGGCGTCCCATGTGGCGACTTGAACTGGGCATTGGTAATTGATTTTTTAAATGTTTTCTAACTTTAATCACTTCACAAGTGTCATTTAGTGCGCTGGAAAACAAGTAAGTTGAAAACATTTTTAAAAAAGAGCAATTTAGAGGTTTTTAAAAACTTGTATCTTCAACCTACGAAGACGAAGGGTGAGGCCCGGGTTGGTAGGAGGCCAATTCCCCCTCACACAAACCTCCTTTGGATTCCTAATTCTGTGACAAATCTAAAAAGTGGTTGGAATGCCACTTTCTCTCTCAAAACAGGTATTTTTTTAATGTTTTAGTGCTTTTTTTCTTTCAAAAACACTAGTTTACGAGAAACTTGAACCTTTAATATCTTGCAAATGGTAGCTCGGATTTGGGTGCCATTTTTTACAAAAGTATTTGTAATTCAATTCTCCATAGTGTAGGCTTGTTATTTTTCAAAAATGCACTAGTTTATAAATTGCCTAAAATTTGGGTCTCCCGAGATGGATTTTCGGCTAAGTCCGACGTCCTGTTTGCTTAAGTCTTGCATTGATTTCTCTAAGACACATTCTTGGCTGAGCCTGACATATTTTAAGCATGCACTCGCATATTTGAGTTGGGCTCAATATTTCAGGGGGGGTGTGATTACTTTTCACAACTTGCAATCTGTGCTTTCATTCTCGTTTCTGCATAAATTCACAACTTGTAATCAACACAACTTCACCTAAATTCAGCTTAAAATGGATTATTTTCAACTTAAACCCCTAACACCCTTCAACTATCATGAATGGAAGGTTAAAATATTAATCATTCTTAGAAGCAAAGGGTTTTATAGGATCACCATGGGTACTGAAGTAGAACCCAACATTGATGCTGAAAAGGTCAAGTGGTACAACCGTAGTGATGAAGTCTATGGATTACTGAGCTTGTATGTGTCTCCAAAACTTTTCTTCCATTTAGAAACCTCCAAGACTCCCAAAGACATATGGGACACCTTATAACTCTTATTTAGGAAGCTTGATGAGATGAGAGGACATGAGCTTGAAAACGAACTCATAAGTCTAAGTCCTAGCAACTTTGACACCCTACAGGACTTCTTCACTAAGTTTAAGGCCCTTAGATTGCAATTGAAAGAATGTAGGATAGATAAGAAAGATGATCAACTCATCTTATCTATTCTCGCAAAGTTAGGTCCAAGCTATTCAGTCTTTGTCTCCACTTTCCATGCCACAAAAAGTGCCCTTGGCACTACATGGAAAATGCCTTCTTTGGATTCATTCATTGCCGACTTGACTAGGGAGCAAGATAAGCTAATTCAAATGGGCACAATGAAGTCTACTCAACCGCAAGCTTTGATAGCTGGAAATGGTAAGGATAAGACTTCAACAAAGGAGAAGAAGAAAAAGAATAAGGACCAGGAGAAGAAGAAAGAAAACAACAATCCTACCAAAAACAACACTGAGTCTTCCTCCTCCAATGCTAAACCTAAGAAGGAGAAGGTTAAGTGTGCCTATTGTAAAAATATAGGGCATGATGAACACAAATGCATGAAGAAATAAATAGATCACCTAACTCATCTTCTAGAGAAGCACAACATAGGTGTTCTTGAGTCCATCAAGCAGAATTCATCTACCCAAAATTCTACCAAGACAAAAGGCAAGGGTAAGGAGAAAGAAAATGGCAAGGCCCTTGTAGCTACTATAGCTTCTACATCATCATGGGTCATTGATTCAGGTGCTTCTCACCACATGGGCTCTTCACTAGTTGAGTTTTCATCTTTAGAGCCTTGTAGCATGACTTCAATTAGTTTGGGTGATGACACATCAATTTTTGTTGCAGGGAGAGGGTCAGTTGAAATGGAAGGAGGAACATTCAATAATGTTCTAAGTGTTCCTTCTCTTTCAACCAATCTCCTATCAGTATACCAAATCACTCACATTAGTCAGGGCATGAGAGTTGAGTTTTCACCAGATTCAGTGGCGATCAGGGAGTTGCATAGTGATACTACAGTGGTAGTGGGTGGGGCAGATCACCAAGCAAGGTTATATACCTTCTCACATTTTTCACCTAATTCTTCTCCAACAACATTGCTGACTCATTCAGATGGAGTTAGAAAATTGTGGCATGAGCGGTTTGGCCACCTTAACTACTGCTACCTTGAGTAACTTTGAAAAAATGACATGGTCATTGATTTGCCTCGTGTCCAATTCTCAAAAGGACTTTGTGAGGGGTGCTCCCTTGGGAAGCATCTCGAAGCAAAATTTGACAAAGGCAAAGCTTGGAGGGCTTCACAACCTTTGGAGTTAGTCCACAATGATGTATAGGGACCCTTTCCCAAACCATCTTTCACAAGGGCCAAGTACATCCTCACTTTCATTGATGATTTCTCTAGGTACACTTGGATATATTTTCTCAAACAAAAGTCTGAAGTGTTTGAAAAATTTCTAGACTTCAAGGCTCTTGTTGAGAAATAGAGTGAGAAATCCATCAAGGTTCTTCAAACTGATAATGGAGGGGAGTATGTCAGCAACATGTTTGAGTAGTTTTGTACCATTGAGGGGATTGATTTGCAGTGCACAATCACTTATAGTCCTTCACAGAATGGGGTTGCAGAATGCAAAAATAGGTTCTTGAAAGAGATGGATAGTTGTATGATTCACTCCAAATCCTTAGCACCACAGTATTGGGCCGAAGCCATCAATTGTGTTTGCTACATTCAAAATAGGGTTCCTCACAAAGCTTTGAAAGGGATAACACCCTTTGAAGCTTGGCATAAAAGGAAACTTGATGTTGAGCACCTTAGGGTTTTCAGATCCCTAGCCATGGCCTACATTTCAAAGAAGAAATGCAAAGCTATGGAATGTCAGTCCAAGCCTTGCATCTTTGTAGGATATCCGGATGGTATTAAGGGGTATCGCCTTCTAGATCCAGTCACTCATGAGTTGTTCATTGAGAGAAGTGTCTATTTTCAGGAGAGTCCTAGAGACTCAACACTTGACACTTCTTCTCCCTCATCGGATCTAATTCTTCATGATGATTCCTCATCAGATTTAGATCAACCATAACAGGTTCTTGAGTCAGAGACATCTTCTTCTTCTTCAAGTTTAGACAGCGAGGATAGTGATGCAGGGTCATCTACATCTAGTCAGTCAGAGGATGAGGAGTTAGCACCTGACTCGCCCACTTTTGGGCCACTTTGGGCCAAAAAGACACTTGAGAGTGCTGGTACTTGGGCAGGAGATCCCATAGATGACAAACGTACTAGGGGGATTTTTAGAGAGATCTACATGCCTTCTTTGCTTCAGTTCTAGATCCACGCACTTTTCGAGAGGCATCAGGGGTACCTGAGTGGGATAATGCTATGGAGAAAGAATATTCTTTCTTAATCAAAAATCACACTTGGGACTTGACTTCACTTCTTAAGGGAAGAAAGATGGTTCGATGTAGGTGGATATATCAGACCAAGTTTGTAGCAGATGGGTCAGTTGATAAGTACAAGTTGCGATTAGTCACCAAGGGTTTCTCACAAGTGGTAGGCATTGACTACTTAGAGACCTTTGCACCCATTGCAAATATGACTTCTATCTGACTCACCTTGGCTATTTCCACAACACATGGTTGGGATGTGCATCAGATGGATATGAAGAGTGCCTTTCTTCATGGAGACCTAGAGGAGGAGATCTACATGGAGTAGATGCCAGGATTTGTTCAAGATTCTTCCTTAGTATGCAGACTTAGGAAATCTATCTATGGCCTCAAATAGGCCCCTTGGGCATGGTACACCAAAATGGATTCATTCCTTCTCACAACAGGTTTCACTAGGTGCCATTCTGACCCCAATGTCTACTTCTTATGGCAGGATGATTCACTCCTAATTTTGGTTCTATATGTTGATGACCTTTTGATCACCAGAGTTCTTCATCAACTATTACAGTGGTGAAGGCATCTCTCCAGGATAGATTTGACATGACAAACTTGGGTTTGTTGCACTACTTCCTTGGCATTGAGATCTCACAGTCAGATTTAGAGATTTCTCTTGCACAACCTAAGTATGCTCTTGACTTATTGGCTCGGTTTCACATGGCTGATTGCAAGCCATCTCTGACTCCCTTTCTATTAGGAGTCAAGCTTGAGGCTGACTATTCTTCACCATTGGTTTATGCCACTCGGTATCGACAACTTGTTGGTAGTCTCATCTACTTGACTCACACCAGGCCTGACATATCATATACAGTGGGACTTGTCTCAAGATTTATGCAGGAACCTCATGAGCTGTATTGGAAGGAAGCTAAGAGGATCTTGCATTACATACAGGGTTCACATAGATACGAGATTCATTACAAATTTGGCATAGAGGTTGACTTGGTTGGATATACAGATCCAGACTGGGCTGGTGATTCACAGACTCGCAAGTCAACTTCTGGTTACAGTTTCTCTCTAGGTTCTGGTCTTATCAGTTGGTCTAACAAGAAGCAGAATACTATTACTATATCATCCATAGAGGCATAGTACAGGGGAGCTATTAATTTATCTACTGAGGCTATTTGGATTCATGGAATTCTTTTTGAGTTTGTCATTCTTATCAGGCAACCCACTATCATTTATTGTGATAACCAGAGTACCATTCAGATTTGCGAGAATCTAGTTCAGCACTAGCGGACCAAGCACATAAAAATTCACATGCATTTCATTCAAAAGCTTATTCATAGTTAGGTCATTGACTTGATATTTTGCCAATCTTCGGAGCAAGTTGTAGACATCTTCACCAAACCTTTCACTGAGAGCAAGTTCATTCATCTACGAGCTCTTTTTGGGGTGCGATCTACATCTGCAGCAACATCATCTTCAGGGGGGGCCTTCTAGCCTCTTCATTTCTTTTATGTCTCTCTTTTGGGGGGGGAGTTTTTTCCTATGGGTTTTCTCCTTTTCTCTATCTTATGAGAGATTGCATTTGTACATGGGTACCTCATTAGGCCTAGTTGCTGGGACCCATTTTATATTTCCACACTGCCCACCTAAGCTGCGCTTATGGGGGGGTATTAGTGCAAGTTTTTATTTTTCCCTATTTTTTAATTAGGGAAATTATATTTTTGTGCATAGATGGAGTTTTACTACATTTTTGGGATAGGCTATCTTATGTGGAGGTGTGTGTCATAAATGTGTCATAGGTGTCATAAGAATGTCATAAGTAACTCCCTTGATGGGAGTTACTTCTCTATTCTTAACACCTTGTCACCACCTTTCATGGAGGAGTTATAGTCTATTCTTAGGGTGCCTTGACCACCTTTTGTCGAGGAGTTACTTACATTCTCTCCTATATGTATTCCTCACTTTGGCCATCTCATGTTAATCAGATTTTGGTTTTCTCCATTTTGTCTTGTGTAATTTATCTTTTTGTATAATTTTAAATTGCTTTAGCATCTATGTGGTGTGCACTTGCTTCATCTTGTGTGATCACGTCTCCATTGCATTCACATTATTTGGATTTTGGAAACAAATCTGATAAATGCCTCCAGTAATTACACAAGAATTCTCCTTTACCTTGTGAACATCATCTCTTAAAAAAGAGAGATGGATGGTATGATTTCACCCCTAAATCTATTTTCAGTTTATATTAGTATATTATAGTTTATAGGGAACCTCTCCTTGCTGAGAGGAGAGATTTATCTCATTATACTGTGGTAGACATACCTATTTTTTTGTATAAATCTCATTATGCTGTGGTTGATATACCCATTTTATTGTCAGTTAGTTGATGATAAAATATTCACCCAACAGGTCCATCGACCCAACCTGAACTAATAAAACCACTCACCTAGATCATAGATCAAGCACCACTTGATAGGATGACATAAATTATAAGCATGGGAAGGGATACTAAAGAATGGTCAGAGGAGATCATCTCTAAAAGTAATAAGATTATTGATATGATAATGCATCATTAGACAGTTCTGAGAGAGAGAAGGATAACCTTGAGAGGACTGGTCAACCAATATGAGGGAGAAATAGAAAGTTTGAATCTTTACTATCCCAAATGGATAGCTGTAGACTTGATTAACATAGACATCCTCCTTGCTAAAAAGATACTAAAAAATGATGGAAAGCAAGAGGAATTAGATAGAGCTACACAATTCAGGATAAAGTGGCTCAAGCATGCTACACATAAGGCCAAGGTTGTCCATGACAAGGTCATTGACATGTTGTATGACATCAAAGAATTATAGAGTAAATTTTCATGTAGGACAATATATTATAAAGATAACCTAATTTTAGTAGAAGAGGTTTAGAGAAAATACAAAGAAGTAGTAGAAAAGGAATTTGCTAAAGATACAGTCTTTACCTTGAGTTTTATCCACCTCTACATCAAGTATCATAAGACGCTGAATAAGATGGGTAAATATATGCGAGAAATCAAGACTTTGAGGAGGGAAATTTTTGACACATGAATATATTGTGAGATTACCAACCTATACTCTTTTATCACAGATGAAGAAAGAATCTATAAGATCTTCAAGGCTTTTGATGCATATGTTCATAAATTGTAGGTTGAAAAAGATAAAGAGGTAGAGGAAGTATTAGAAATTGATTAATTCTTTCTGTTGAAAACATTCTCATATATTGTATTTTCATTAGTGTAAAATATTATAAATTTACATCTTGTAAATTACAACTATCTTTTTTATATCTATTTTTGAGAAAGATCCATGTGTATTTTACACTTTCTATTTTGATAGGTTCGAAATTGTAAAAATCAGTCTTGCAAATTACACTTTTCATTTTGACAAGTTATAATTGATTAAATTATAAAATCACATATTGAAAATTGCAATTCCAGTTTTGACAAATTGGTATGACTTTCAAGTTGTAATAGTCTCCCTTGAAAATTCCAACTTAGGGTTTTGCAAAAAAGTAATGTAAGTTATTTCTTAATTATCTTTTGTTTAATGGATGAGTTTCACTTTAGCACTCCATTTGCATGAAGAGCCATTTGTAGCTACATGAAGGAAAAAAAAAGGTGTTGCATGAAGTTTTCTCAAGTCTATCAATGCCACACCAAGTTCAATACCATGTGTAGCTCTTGCATGCTCTCTTCCAAACTATTTTACCAAGTCAAAGGATGCTAGAAGCTTAAGATCATGCCTCTTTTTGCATGAAGTTCCAAATTTGCATGATTCTTCTCCTGGGCATTGAAATTTATGATAACTACATCTCATCTATGAGATATTTTTTATAAACATGGGCAAGACCCCATCTCAATCTATCTTTTTACGGTTAGTACTATTATTCTACATTTTGAATGTATTTTCTACAAGCTGTAACTTAGAGAATGAAAAATAATTAAAGATTTACCTTTCTTGTCTAAAAAATCCCTATGTATGCAAGTTATTTGAGTATTTGTGGACGTTTAATTCTTATGTTAGTCACAAAAAATCATTTGTGGTATTTTATAGCCTTCTAAAATATTGTTTGATTAAAATAAAAAAATGTTTTCCCTTTTATGAAAAATAATAAAATATTACCTTTGATTTTCCATTTGCGTGAGTTTGTGCTCAAACAAATTTTAATCAATCTTTTGTTCTATTGTATTCATTCAAGAAAGCATTAAAATCCATTATAAAATTATTTGGTGCAATAACCATTTTTAGTTTTTCAAATTTCATTCTTAAACTCTTTTCCTTGGTCAAACCCTAGTTTAGGAGCAAGAACACTAAAGGAGTAGAATTTTTATAAAAATGGTATTTTATTAGTTGTAATGGATTTAGTAAAAATAATCTGACCTTCTCTGGAGCTTAACCTCAATGCACCAAGGTCCTACATCTTGGAGGTTTTCCCATTGTATCAATAGATCTTTGCACAACAAACTACTACCTATGCTTAGATAGGATAAATGTTTTTGTATTTTTTAAATGTTATGAATGTTTTTGGATTTTTAAGGTATCTTAACTCATTATAGAATGAAAATATACCTACTCACAAAATGATGAGAGCATTTAGCTTAGGTTGCTCACAAAATGATGAGAGCTTGGCATAGGATTCTCACAAAATGGCAAGAGCATGGCTGGAAAGGGGGACTGAGGTGACCTCAACATAGATTGAGCATGACCTACATAGTCCTAAAATAACCTCATGTCATAGTAATTCCATCCACCTAAAAGGTAAGGAAAAGTCCTAACAAGTTCTCAAATTTGACAAATGACTAGTCAAATGAAAATAATGATGGCAAGGTGATATGGCAATTCATGGTAAATAATTATTGCCCTTAGATTTTATATAGGTAGTTATAACTAGGATATAATAGATCAGGTAAATGATACTAATATTCCCATAGGTGGTTATAATTAGTATCAAGATTGGTGAAACATTAATTTGCCCATAGGTGGTTATAATCAGGCTCACATAAACAAACTTGATATAGGATGGAAAATGAACGACATCTTGCCAAATATATTGTCACACTACTTTCATGGACTATCATTGAAACATGAATTTTATAAGAGTTGAAACTTTATTAGAATCCTTCCTCAAAATGTGCAAAAAAAACCAAGATCAAAACAAGATTGGATAGGATGACTAAAAATAGGGTTTGGTCTAGATAGGAATGGAATGGTAATATGGCACGGTCTTACTAAGGATAATAATGGTTTTTGATAAAATGGTAAGAGGGTTGCCCCCAAGTGATAAGGTGAATGGAAGGAATATGTGATAATGACAAAAGGATATATAACAATGGCAAATGGATATGCGACAATGACATGGTATGGTACATGTTTTTGGTGGGGTATGGTAAATGGCATATGATTTTATTATCCTTGCTAAAGTGGAGAAGCATGCCTTAATAAATAATTAATATAAATATAATAATCGATCATGTTAATTGGTAGCCCACACCTCATCTGAATAACTGCTCTGTCAAAAACTGACTATAGATTTGGATGTCAAAAATGTCATTGTGATCTTTGTTGGTCATTGATTCTAATTCCTTTAAGCTTTGAGACAAGGTATCTTTGTAGCCTTTGTAAAGGAAAGTGTGACTATGGATGGTAAACACAAATAAATAATGGATGGTAGGTTTGTTTGTGAAATGGAATGGCAGATGATAATATAATGTATAATGGTGGGGAAATAAATGAATATTAGGACTTTCAGTCACATGTAATGTTGCTGATGCCAAATTTAACATAATTTTGGTTATGACAGGGCTGAAGACGTATTCTCTCAATAAGACCACCATATTTTTCTATTGTTTGATCTTGAGAGTAGCTACCATCCAATTAGACTATAGATTGGAAGCTATTATGATTTGATATTTGATATTATCTTCATCAAGCAGTGAAGAACTTTTGTGCTCAACTATTGGCACCTCGAAGAGGTTTTCACCAATTAAGTTGTCTTGATTGTCCCATAACATATCTAAGAAGGTTTCACTAATGAACATTAGATTTTGACTTTGATTTTATTCTAACACTTCCAAAAATGTTTCACTAGAAGGTGCTGAATTTGAACTTTGATTGTTTCCTAGCACCTCTAAAAAGGTTTCATGCAGAGAGTGTCTTTCTGCTATCTAACTATGGTCTTGGCCTCCTTGTTGTTATTCAAACACTATATCACCATGGATGTATTTCAATAGTGTGATTCTATCAGTCCTAATCAACACTTATGGGAGGTGGAATGTCAATAATATGGCCATTTTGGTTAATGGTAATGCCCTGTGGAATGGTAATGGAATGAGGGTTGGTAGCACAATCCTCATAGAAGATACTAGGAGAAATAGTGTCGATGCTAAAGTACTCATCCTCAAAAACCATAGAAGGATCAAAAATTTATTCAAATTGATCTACTAGGTATGCATAACCAATGTTGTAACAACCATGAATGTATTCTATTTCTAAATTTGATTCCAACTCAATGGACTCTGAATCTGATGTCAAGACTAAGCTTGATTCTGATGCTAAATTAGATGTTGGTTTAAGAATGAAACCTAACTCTAACTCTGATTCTTCATTGATGGTTATTCTATTACAATGATGTCTTGTTAAATTTTTGGTATTGGACAAGTAATGGCCTGTGATGGCATGGTGGGCTCCATAAAGACTAGTTTATCAAAGTGAGACTCCTCAATGATGGGAAAAAAGTCAAGAGACAACTCCTTAGAGACTAGCTTGTCAATAGGAGGCTCTTAAAAAATAGGCATATAGTCAAGGTAATGATTTGCCTAAAGGTAGTTATAATCATTAAAAAGTGACTCAGTAAAGATTGACTCATCAAAGTGAGACTCCTCGACAACTGGGATAGGATTGAAAGATGATTCATCACAGGTTGAGTTATCACAAATGGTTGGTTTAATAAAATCATCTTGGATTGGTTGGTTCTCTTGGCCTTGGTTTCCAATCAGTTGGAAAATAACATTTTTGAACATAACTTGGTCTTCAAATGATTGTATTAGTTGAGGTTATGATGGGATTGGTACTGGATGTAGAATGGACTATAGTTAGATAATGGTAGGGCATTATGGAGCTTAATTTCTCACACAAGCCAAAGGATGAAGTCTTGAAATGGTAATGATAGGGTGGTGTGGAGCTTGATTGATCACACAAGTTAAATGATGAGGTATTAGAATGATGAAGGGGCATTGTGGAGCTTGATTTCTTGCACAAGCCAAAGCATCTAAGTCTTCTTCATAAACCATATCATCCCAATCTCAAGTTGGATCATAAGCTAGTTTTTGACTATGTTCCATACACTAATTTTTATAAAGAGGGTATGGATCCACATTTCAAACAACATTATATGTAGTTGGGTCTTAAATGTCCTTCTCACAAACCTCTTTATACCAATCAAGGTCTCGAGTTGGATCGTAAGCTGGTTCATGACTTTGTTCTCATGAATGATTATTATGAGGTGGATAGAAATCTATCTCACAAACCATATTATCATCATTGGGGTCTTGAATAAAGCCATAAAAGTCATTTTGTGTAGCCATTCTATCATAAGTTAGATTATACGTGACTCCACCATAAGTGTAGCTAGACATATCCATATAAATAATGAAAGCTCTAAAATAAAAAGGCTTAGAGTTCTACAAACTCTAAAAAACTATGTCTAAAGGACAAATGGTTTAAACTTGGTCTAACTTAGTTGAAGGTGGAGTTGTATCTCTAACAATGTTTTGATCATGGAGCTGTATTTCCAAAATGTTTTGTGCTAAGACTTGGCATAATATAGTCTAATGCCAAATATCTAACGTCAAATGTCATATGCATAAAAGGTCAAGCATCTGAATAAAAATCAACATGTCAAAGTGTTCCAAACAAGGTCTAAACTAGGAAAGGAAAAAGAGTCACTAGGTATTTTATTCAAATGTGGAGTCAAAATATAGGCTCAAATAGGTTATGTTAGGACTTTTGGTCGAATGACATCAAAAGCTAGACTTGAAATAAAGGCATGATGTGATTTAATTTAATCTAACAAGTTTGGAAATAACTTCGACATAGAGTTGACACATGGAATCAAACATAAATATGATTAGTTGGCATAAGGCATGAGGCAAAAGGCTTTTAGAGAAAGTCTATGTTCTCCCAAATAAAGACACAAAAAATGATGAGGATAGGCATTGAACAAACGAACCATCAATAGTTTTCAAATTTGCGTAATCGATTAACTAAATTTATGCAACCCAAAAGATAAATATCTATGTATCAACCCCATAAATTGAGGCCTAAACGTAAATCAGTGTTTTAATCCAAACTTGATAAGGTTAATTAAAAACTCAATGTTGAAAACTAGGTTTTAACCAAACAAGCTAGACAAGATTGGACAACATGATGGTGCATAAACAAGGTCCAAATGACTAATGTGACATGGTTTGAAACAAATGGTTTTTGATATAATGGTAAACAAGTCTTGAAATAAATTGAGAAGCCTAGTAGTGTAAGCATGCTCGAATGATGTGATCAATGTTATGTTTCAAAGACTCAAAGGTTTAATGGTTTGACATGTTTTGAGCAACATAACGCTACCCTCCTCAACTCAAATACACACACACACACAAACAATTTTAGTGAAAATTTCAAGGCACAAGTATGGTTTAAAATGGCTAGCATAACACCTCTTTAAATAAAAGAGTGGCGTATAAACAAATTATTTTGGACATGGATTATAAATAAATAAACAAGTCTTAGTCTCAAAACACCAAGAAATGATGACCAAAATACACTAAGTATAATCATCCAAATCCTAACAAGGGTATGGTAATGTGGGGTTGACTAAACTAGCAAGTTTTCAAACATTTCTAGGGGGATAAATTACACAATGAATTTCAAATCATAATGCAAAAGAAAATCATGTAATTGGTGTCCATGGCACTTGGCTTGTTGTAAAAGGGTCTTGTTCTTTTTTCAACCACTACATTTGTCACTTGCTCAGTGTAATGTGATGTCCAAAGTACAAATACGTCCCATGTGTAGCTCCAACAATAGAAGGTGGTTTAACTACTTAAACCTCTGACCCTAGTGGGAGTGGTTGAAGTTAGTGCTAGGAGATGAAACCTCAAGTCAAAGCTTCCTTAAATAACTTGTGAGAGGTGATGAAGTCCCCCTCGCAAGCCAAGTTTGCATAAAAATAAATGACTAATAAAAAAACTTTAGGGTCATTTTCAAAATCACCCAAACTATTACAAGTTTATGGGGAGTGCTTTAGATGACATTCTTTCTATGTCTTAGACTAGGAATGTTTGCAATAAAGACAATGCTTTTGATTCCAAAAGTTCCCTAAAGAGGATGGATAAAAGAGCATACACACAATGCCCTCCTCTTTTCTAACCAAATTCTAAGTTTAAACAATTTTTGAAAACAAAAATTTGATAAGTGAATTTAATTTTAAACACCAAATGAAAGATTAGGTGGTTTTATTTTGACCGCTTGGTCTTAAGTTGTAACTTTGAAAGCACAATTTTTCAAATCATTTACTTAAGCATCTAAATTATTTATTAAACACTAAAAACAAGGTTTCTAATCCATTTTAAAATTTCAAAAATGTCTAAAAATCATGTTTTGACAAATTCCAAGCTGACCTTTTAATGAAAAAGTTAGAGTGTCCTTTAGCTTTGAAACTAATTTGCAAATGAGTGAAGCAACTTCTCAAAATAAGCTCTCTATTTCAAAATCACTGTTACATATTCAATCCCACTGTTTCTCTACAAAATCATAATTACAAACAACAATATCACTATTATGGATTAGTTTGATAGAAAACACAATATCACTATTTACTTATGAAATCATTGCTAACTTTAACAATATCACTGTTATAAAACAAAATCTCTACGACTAGATAGAAAACACAAAAAACACAATATCACTACTCTCTAAATGAAATCATTGGCCTAAGAATGATATCATGCCTAAAATGATGAAATTGCTACCCAAAAGGATGATATCACTGCTCAAATGATATCACTACTTAGGTATAAAATCACTACTATGTGAGTAATGATATCGTAACAGAGAGCAAAATTGAGGCTTCTAAGAACAAGAATGTTGTTATCAAAAAAATGGAATTTTGACTTAAAACTCCACTTCTTTGGCTCCTTCACTCTACGATTATGCATAAAATTGGTTAGTAGGTTGCTTGAAAGAGCCTTTATGAGCAAATGTGTGGGGCTAGGGTCCCACTAGGTGTGTCATTTATGAACATAGGATTAAAATAGGGGGAGATTAGTATTATGTTAGTGAATAAAATAAATCAATCAAAAACACACTAAACTAACACCCTAAACCTATCTCAAAGGGGGAACTTAGTTAACAAAACAAAAATGGAAAATACAACTAAAACATGAAAGAAATACCTTCATTCACCTTCCTTGGATGCTCCAAAAGGCTTGTTGTAGTGGCTTGTTTGGTTTGTGTTCATGAAGTCTACATCGATGAAGTGTGGCTACCTCTATGTATCCTTGGCACCTTATTGGGCTTTGACTTGGTTTGGCTTGGATCAATATTTGGGCATTATAAAACTAAGATGCAATTATTTTTAATGTATTTAGGAATTATAAGTTTGGCATAAAAGAGCTTCAAATTCAATAGGTAAGGCCTCATATTTATAGACTTTGCAAAATGGTTATAATTGATCTGAACTATCCATCTCAAAATGGATATATGTGGCTAAGGATTAGTTTAATTATGTAATTAAAATTCATAAATAGGCTCATAAATATTTGGGATAGAGGGGTAATGAATAGGCATAGAGGGTCTTAATAAGGCATGGGAGGGGTTAACCTTGATATTTTATGCATTTATGGCCTAAGGATGTCTTCTGAAGAAATGATGTCCCCAGATGCAAATATTCAATATTCATTTACAAAAATAAATTATTCAACAAGTTTTATGGAATTTTTAATTAGGCTCATGATTTGGTTTAATTATCTCTTAAGCATGATTAAGCACTTTGATGTAAACCTTGGCTTTTTGTGCACAAATTAATCAAATTGGTCAAAATGGCTTGTTCTTGGCCCAAAATTTGACTAGATTAGAATTTGAAGTCAACATAAGATGAGTTAGATCCATTATCCCATTTAAGATGTTTCCAATGCAAAATAACAAAGGCACATGTCTTGTGCAAGATATTTGATAGAAAAGAGCAATCCAGAGCACCCAAGTGTGAAATTGCCATTTTAAATCGAAATGATCTAATCAAATTTTGCTACTTTATAAATTCTATTACCCCATTTAGTGACACTTTGACCAAAATCGACACTTGAATATGTTATTTTCAAATCTTTTAATGTGTTTTAGTGTTTTAAGACCAAATTGTGCATTTTGGTGAAAATTGGTAAAAAGTTTGGTTAGAGGTCATTGGTGGCCAGATTTAGGTGTCTACAATATGTATACACATAATATTTTCAAACTTTATTAATTATCGATGCTTTATATCTTACAGGAACCCATCGAGTCTCAATCTATATGAGTGCATGCCTTTAAGAGTGCACTGAGAAAGGGGTGGGTAGACCATTAGTGCTTCACCAGATTATTGTCCATTTACTACCCTTTGATATCAATCCAACCATCTCCTTAAAACATTTCCCTAAGCTTTACTTCCTATTTTACACCCTCCTCTAGTTATTTTTCACCTTCATTATCCCTTCCCTAGCCTAAACTCCTTTTTAATGGTTTACAATACAATATCGGTCCCATCGACCCTATACTCTAAATGATAAAACTCATTTAGGGTCTAGGTTAGCTCTTGGTCAAAACCTAATTTGTTTTTGTCAATAATGATATAGAGTTGATTGGGATGACCCTGTCGGCTAAAATTTCAAAAAGGACTAGGGTTAGATTTAGCTATATAAACACATTTATTTATTTCTTAAGAAGAGAAGAGAAGAAGAAGATATATATATATATATATATATATATATATATATATATATATATATATATATATATATATATATATATATATATATATATATCCACCATTATACTTGAGGAGCATAGCCTAGGGTTTCATTATTTATTTGAAGATACAGATCTTGTCTTGTGGAGAAGTATTTTGGATGCATAGATAGGTTACGTAGCCTAGAGATGACTTGTCTTTGTTATCCTTACATACCACAATAACCTCTTATGAAACAACTTGGCCAAGGAAGAGATTGAGGCTTGGTGGGTTCATATTTAAAGGTTAGTATTTCTAAATTTGTTCCTCCTTTGGATAGATTTGCATTTATAATTCTCTCCCATGTATTAAGATTTTGTATACATTGAGGTGAGTATATGTATTTTATGCATATTTATTTTTAATGTTTATTAACCCTACTTTGTGCCACAAGATTTGGTGAGTACTAGATTAAAATTTTACTTTACTTGTCATTTACATTTGTGAACATGAAAACATAGGACCTAATTAGGGTTGTTGCATAATTTTTCTTGACTGGAGGATTTGGAACCCTCCTTAGTGAAATTATTGTGGTAAGATATCCCTTGGATAGGTATAGTGGATCCATCTTGGTCATGACCCTAAATATTAATGTATCAATAATTAGAAGTGTAAGTAAGATTTATCTTCTCCAAACTAAGATTAATTTATAGATTAGTTACATTTTACTTTGCATATAATGGGTAATCATAGTGTGACGGAGGAGGATGTGCGTCAAATACCATTTGCACATTTACATCCTTCTTATAAAGGTATTCAAAGGATTGTTAAATATTTTTTATTTTTGGTGATCATGAGGTTGTGAACTTGATTCCTTTATAGGATCATCGAATGTAATATTTTGGTCATCGATGAGGTCCTCTATATTATTCTTCAATGTAAAGCATCTATTCATAGAATGCCTAAGGCATTGGTGATATTCATAATAATCATTTGCATCATATCCTTTGGGTAGAGGCTGACTCATATCAACCTCTATAGGAGGATGGAGAGATATAAGATGGCACTCTACTAATGACAAGACTAATGATGTATGAGACTCAAGTAAATGTGCAAATTATCTCCTTGGTGTATTATATAAAATAAGTCTTTGGGATACTATGAAATTGCATTAACTGTGGTGGTTATTTCCTTTTTAGGATTGAGTGGTTTTACCTTATAACTTTATTTGATTGTAAACTTGGTATTGGATGTAGATGTAGTCGGTGTGTTAGCTATACACTTAAGATTCTTCAATGAAATAATCTTCATTTCATGGTCCCAAAAAACATGACATTAATCATCAAAGGATTTGAACTTTTTGAGAATGATGGACTCATGTAAGGGAGTAAGCAAACTCAACTTGAATATGTCTTGGAGTTCTTTATTTTACATAGGATTGGTCATTTTATCCAACACTATCTTGTACCTCAAGACATATTCATCGATAAGATCATTTGTTCCTTGTCTGATTTTTTCAACTTGGGCATACAAAACCTTGTTAGTAATATTAATATAAAAGTATGCAAAAAAATGATCTACAAGAGGCTTGGATGCTTTCACGAATTGGAGAGATAAATCATAGAACCAATCCAAAACATATTCCTTGAGGCTCATTGGAAATAATTTGGTTAAAATTTTACTAATAGAGGTATAATCAAGGCATGCCGCATAAAAAGATCAGAGATGCTGCTTAAGGTCACCCTTACCATCATAAAATGGGAACTTAGGTACAATAAAACTAGTTGAAAAAGGATGTGAAGATATCTCAGGTGTAAGAGGATTATGTAATACATCTTGGGAATCAATATCATGAGAATGATTTAAATCCTTTTGTTTAATGTTTGTAACATTGTCCTCCAATTTATTTATAACTTGAAGGAATGTTTACATTATATACCCATTGGGATTTACATTATCAAGTTGAGTAGTTATTATTAGTGAAAATTTTGGCTACCGTTACCTAGGTTCACAAAAAACTTGTATGTCATGCCTTTTGACTTTGTTCATAGCCCATTCCTTGATTTATGAGGTCTTAAAAAGGTCATCCTAAAGTCTTATTAGCACATGTTAAGGTTATTCTGACAAAATTAAGGTAATCTCTTATTTTTGTCTTATGCTAGTCTAGTCATAAAGTGAACATGAAAAGGTGGATCCTAAGGGTATCATAGGTTCATAAGTGTCTCTCAAGGTCATATCATGCTTTGACCACATTTCATGAGTATTTTAAATTTGTTTGGAGAGGTTAAAGTTCTATTGTGAAGATTAAGGTAAAGCGCCATACAAAGGAAAAGTGCATATAGCCAAATTCAACACATGACAAAGGCAATAAAGAATCAAATATCTATATAATACACTTTTTAAATCTTTTAAGGTAGTTATCTAACTTTAATACATGTCAATGATGCTAGATTAGGTCAATTTTGTAGGTCTAATGTCAAAATGAAGGCAAATCACTCCAAAGAGGGCAGTTATAGGCACTTTTATGGACTTGGAAGATTCAATTTAAGTTAAAAACATCTTCACCTTTATAGAGATATATCCATGCATATAAATATTTTATAGGTCTTAAAATACAACCTTTACTTTAGAACCTCTATCAACCTCTTGGTAGACTAGGAAAAGGCAATTTCATATGCTTAGTATGGATAGAGGACATAGAGTAATGGTATGAGATTATGGGAAGTGGAAGGGGTCCTAATAACCTTTAGTTTTGTGGAATTTTTTCTTATATTGGTACCTCCATATTTATGAACAATTGTTAATACCAGTAGGTGGTCTTAAACCTCACTTAAACCCCACAAGCCTGATTTTGTGTAATTTTCATTCAATTTGGAGTTCTTTGGAGCATGGTATGCATGGTTTAAGGTCTATATGGGTATGTAAAACCCTTTAATATACTCTTACATTAGGTTCACACATGTGAACAATCAATGTCCAAGAAGAGCTTCCATGTGAGATAAGTTACAGGATTGCATTTGAAGATTTGGAAGTTTTTGTAGGTTTCATGCATACAAGTGGTTTTAATTTATTCTCAATAACTACATAACCATTCCATAATATCAAATTTAAATAAATGATAATCTTGATCCCTTATAGGCCCCAAACCCCTCATAAGTTCATTAACTTCTTTTGTTGCAGGCCTCCAGAAGCAGAATTATAACTTTAGGACAAGTTTTTGATAAAGTTGTTGATGAATGATTTAAAAAAAAAAAAAAACAAACCTTATATAAAAATATTTAACATTTACAAGGCCAAGATAAAATTTTTGGGGTGGAAGTGGTCATAAATAAGCCTTATGGAAGGCTTAGAGCAAGAAAATATAGACCTACATGTTTGCAGACATGTAGGTCTCATTTTCATGAGAAATGTGATGAATATAACATTGTAATATGTATTTCAGATAATCCTAAAACTTATAAGGTACATCAATGAGATAGAGACTCCATTTGGACCCTAAATAGGTCGTAACCCACTCAAAACATCCTTTCTAAGAACTCACCATGTAATGAATTCCAACTGCCACCTACAGTTCAGTCTTGGAATTTGTGAGGAAAATGAAAACTTAGTGGTGCTTGAGATGCCTAAGGGTTTTATAAGGGGTCAGAGAAGAAAATATATCTTGGCAACATCTTTCATGATATCAAGGTGCTATGAATAAGAGACCTAGACTACATACCCATAGGCTTGTTATAATGATGATGACATGTGAAGTCATGGGGTCTAAAGAGTGGAATAAATACCCACATGTCATTTCAAGATGTAACATGATTTTCATATTATATTCAAGGTAAATTTAAACAAGTCTCAAAGATGGAAAGGTTTGTTTAAGCTTACTAGGAATCAAATTACACACACAGGCCTATGTGTAAACTGATGTAGAATTTTATCTCTTACGATCAAATATAAACACAAGGGATCAAAAAAGAGTTTGGGGACACCCAATTAGTTTTAAATAATATCAAAATGGTAGGATCTTTATTTAAATGTCTCTATCCCAAGGAGCAATCAAAACACCTAAATGTACACCTACAACCAAGAGTGTTTTGGCACAAACAGTGAGAGAGGATGTAATAAGTTTTATAGAAGTTGGGTTTAGATGGATATACAAGTTGAAAAAGTCACTAAAAGTAAAATTTCCCTAGGAAGATATATGATAGTGATCAAAACAAAGTCACTTTAAACCTTATAGTCACACAAGCCTCTGTGTGTGAGATTGAGAAGAAGGATGTTTGTTTAAGGTGAGATGAAACCAAAAGTGCTCAAAGAAGATGATGATGAATTCAATGAAAAATTCATGAGGTCTTAAAATTTTTAAATAATTAGAAAAGGATCAATTTGTTTACTAAGAACACACACAGATGTCCTCTTGCATCCACACACAATTAATGCTCCAACTAGGCCTAAATGAAACACTCATAGACCTATAAATGAGTGAGGAAGAAAACTAGATGTTTCAGGTGTTTTATCCAACTGAGGAATGAATTTTTAGGAGTGATATGTGTTATAATGGTTTCATGAATTTGGGAGCCACTAAGAAAGGGTAAACACAATCATTAGGGTTAATTGGATTAGTGTGTTCATAAACCCTAGTGTGAACTACTGGGTTTTATAGGAGACCTGTGGAGATAAATGGAAAATAAAATAATTAGAACAAGTAAATATAGGTTTCATAAACCTATTTTATGTGTTTTAAATCAAAACCAAACATCAAAATATCACTTTCAGGCCTGCATTCTCTCTCCACCTCACCAAACATTGTCTTATCAGCCTGAGAAGCACTTTATCAAGATTAGAACAAAATGGAAAAGTTGCATGGGATCCCAATATATTTGGATATTTTAGGGGGCCTTTTACACCTATTATTTTTTATATTTTTCATTTATTAAGTCCCCAAGGTTTATGAATCAATGTTAAAATGATAAGCATATTTTTGGCTGCCAAGAAGACTAGTAATGACCAATTGAGAAAGATTGGATTCCAAAGTGATAGAGATGAAATGTATTGACCTTGAAACAACTTATACATTGTTTATGAATATAATAAGACTATAAACATGACACTTTCATGTATCTACAACTGTACAAACTCATTAAATGTTGTGTTTTTGTGAGTTTTTAGGCTCAAAATAAGGTATTTGACTTCATTGGAAGATGAAAACTATTGGAGAGTATGGATTGAGGTTAATTATATCCTATAAAGCCCAAAAATATATACATTTAACTTGAAAGTGATCCTATATTTCTGATTTTTGAAGGCAGTGTGAAAAAGGCTTATGAAAGGCTAGTTTTTTTTGCCATTTCATGTTTCACCTATTTACACAAGGTATCAAAAGCCCAAATTTGGTATGGATAATTTTCATAGAGTATGGAAAGTGAATCAAAAACTTAATATAATTTTCACATGTGTGGGAGGTATGTGGAGTAAAATCTTAGTTTCTAGGCCTAGAGGCTTATAGGAGGTCTAATTGGAGAAAAAAAATAGGTAAATAAGTGCACTTCCACTTAGAGTTGGGTCATTAAATTTTGAATGGATATGTAATGGAATACTAGGTACTAAAAAATATTCCTAGTTTCCAAGGATCATCCATACATTCTTATACACAAGGAACTTTATGTGTTTTCAGGGCTATAAGGAATTGAGTGCAAGTGAGAGCTTTAAGTGGAAAATGAGGTATTTGAAAGTGTTTGATGGATCCAAATGGGTTTATTAAAGTTTTTTATGACTAATATAAACCTACCATACAAATATATTTCATTAATTAAGACAAAATCAAGTTTTGAGCTTTTGGACAAGAAAGGTGTAGTGAGACCAAAGGGGTTTCAAGACACCTAAGGAGTTATGATCATCATTGAATGCTAGTATAATATGAATCCTAAACAAGTGAAAAGTGGAAAAGATTAGAGAAAGATTAAACTCAAGATAAATTGATGACCAAGGAGTGCCACTTATCACTCTCTAATCCAAGAGAAGGGTAGTTTAAAAAAGAAAATCAAGGTGTTAAGCAAATATGAAACTCCCATGCCATTTGGAAGAGGAAAACATCTTCAGGAGAGTAACATGTAGTTGGAGATCTGATGGGACTATTTCCAACTCCCTTCTTGATTTTAAATATATTTCTAGACACTTTTCATGACTCACTTTTATGCCTCTTTCTCTTTTCTACTCTCACTTCTTTAAAAATTCAGCCTTGATTGTCTATATATTCATCCTCTACCTAGGTATGGTGAAGCCTTGCCCATTTGTATTCCTTTGATCAATGAGAAACTACTATTTTTATCTCCTTCTATGACTATACTTAGTGTGTGTGTATGAATAGTTGATCTTGTCAAGTGATTTGACTAGTATTCCTTGGCATGTTATCCTTTTATAACACCTATATGCAATTTGAGAGATTCTTTTACAGGGCATGTGAAGTGTTCAAGTAAAGTATAAGGGTTGAGTGAGATTGTCTACTAATTAATGTCATTCTATGACCTCTTGATTAGTCCTCCCAAGCATCTATCATAACCTCCACATTGAAGTTCTTATGCGAGAGATTTAGATTAGGAGTAGTGTATGTGAAGGTTAGTTTCATGGTCTATAAGTGCACATGTAGCCAGTTGGTAGTGATAAGCTAATTTAGTGTATCACCCCCTTAGTTTTGTTTCAAGTTATCCTCATCCCTTTTCCTTGAAAATTAGTGGTGTAGAAGAGCCTAATTGATACATCAAGGAGAGATAGCCCTATAACTTAGAGGTTTGATCCACCTAAAGGTCACCCATAGCCTAGGATAAATCCCATTGCATAGCTCAAATTGAGAGGGTTTAAATCACCCTTTCAAGGGTGCATTTTTGAGCTATAACAGTTCTGGCATGCCTAGTGGGATTAGATTACAATTAGTTAAAGAGTTTTTGGTGTTGTTATTTAATGGAAAAACCTTTAAAGGTAGTTTAATAAACATCAACAGTGACTCTAAATGCATTCAGCTAGTTATAGAAGCCCAAGTACCATTTTAAGCAAGTTTTCTTTCATTTTTGCCTTTCTCATGAGGTTTCATTGCTGGGTTTGATGTTGATTTTTATTTTACAAAAGTTGAAGAGCTATATCAAATTCATGTTCAACCTTGTTAGAAGTTTGTTGACCCTTATCAGTAGTATGTTGAACCTTATCAGCCTTGTTATCAAAAGTATTACCCTCATTATTTAACTCAATATTCATACTAAGATAGTCCATCTCTTTGTCAACCCTTTCATTCCTCTAATCAGCTTTCTCAAGACCATATTACCCATAGTCAATATAGCCATATTTTAAATCAGTCTATCTTAATTTTTAAACAAACCCTATTGGGTTATGAAAGGTATATGATAGGGATTAACACACAAAGGGAGTATGGTCAAAATGTTCCTAATCATCTCATGCATAATGTGAGAGACTCATTACAAATGATAAAGAGAGAGTGGGAATGTATTGAGAGTGCAAATTGGCAAAGATGCACAAGTGATATTATGGACATAAGTGGCATAATTCAAGGCATATAAGTTAAGCTAAGAGTTCATAAAGGACAAAAGGTTCAATGATATCAATGCCATGTGCCTTCATCTATACCACCTCAACCCTCTTATGTGACATCCATTCTCACTTAAAATACCATTTAAAGTAATCTTCAAAGTCTCCCAAACCCTTCACATACCCCTTAAGCTTTCCCATCTTGGAAATAAATCCAAGAGAACAACCAAAAGAAGAAAGGGGTTGTTTTTGAGTAGCCTATTATTGAGAAGCAAGATAAATCATAATTGGAGAGATTTATTTCTATTTAGAGGGAAGTTAATGAAGCTATATTGACACAAAACTCCACTCCTCTTCCTCAATAATCCCCAAGAAGTCTTTTTAGATCCCAAGTTAGAATCAAGTGGTGAAATCATGGGATAAGCAAAGTGGAATAAGCATAGATTGAGGAGTTGATATTAAGGAAAAATATAAACCTATTCAAACCCCTCCCATCCCTCCTCAAGAGCCTACATCCTTCCCATCTTGGAAGTCTATTCAAGAAGGAATGCAAAGTAAACAAGAGATCCTTGCTGAAAATATTGAAAAACCTAAGAAGTTTTCATCTTGGAAATCCATTCAAGAGGGTATTAAAATGAAGAATTATTCCCTTTTAGATAAAGTCAAAACATTCAAAAGATGAAAGGATTCATTGGTGAATGGAGGGAAGAGAATAACAAGCACATTGAGCATGAGAATTCAAAACTGGTTTGTGAAGATATGCAACCTCTTCCTGAGCAAAATAGTCAAGTTGTGACTAAATATAACTTTTAATAAGGCTATGAAGATGATATTTAAAGCATATGTGAGGAGGATCTCATCATTGGAACAACTCTTAATCAAGAAAGATGCCAATCAACCTTTGAAGTTCAAGAGAAAGGTTGCTTTGATGGAGTACAAGCTGATTAAGTTGATATGACAAAAGAAAAAGATTCTAAGGATCCATTAAAGGTGGAAAATGTTTTTTTGATCCCTAAAATCATGATCAAATAGGTAAATCTTCTAATTCCTTCTCAAATTTTGTTGTGACTACTTCTATACCAGCTCCTATCAAGCTTGATGAAGGTCTAAGTGAACTAGAACCAAGTGAAGATCAATTGAAGGAATTTTTTGAGGTCATAAGAATAGGCTACACTCTTCCAAAGACATGTTATGATATGATTTATATTAAAAAAGGGAGTTTTATCAAGCAAGAGAAAGGCAACTCCCCAAACTTGCCATTCCAAGAGGCTATTCCATTTGAAGATGACTTGTTTGATGTTATTAAACAAGGTTATCAACATCTCATTCCATTTGAATGTGCTTATTCACTCTTAGAAAATGAAAATGAGCTTCATTGGCCTCATAATTTAAAGAAGCAAGATACACTTCTCCTTGGCCAGCACTATAAGCATGCCAAGAGATCTATCTAAAATTATTTAGCTTGATCAAGAATAACCTATGGATAAGGTAGAAATGAGATTGTTTGCATCAAGCAAACAAGTTTGGAATGTGTATGATTTAGTATTTGATTCACATAGTCAGCCTATGTATAAGGTAATGAAGCAAGAAGGTATAGTTGTTAGTCAAAGGGGCTATGAGCATGCTAACATCTCCAAATGTAAGAAGAAGCCTCCACTCCATGAACCATGCCTAGTTAGACTCTACTCCACATATGAAAATATGATTCCATGGTGTTATGATTATCTAAATAGATTCCCATTTGACCCTGGAAGAATAAGAAATGTTAAGGTAATTTGTGTATATTTATTTATGCTTTGTGTTACTTAAGTGCCTTTGCACAAGTGTGTGTTTTATTTTGTTTTATTTGTTGTCTTTGTGTGTTGTGTATTTGGAGGTCAAGTCATTTGTTTTATCTTATTAAAATTAATTTTAGGTCTGATTTTGAGTAGTATATGACTCCATTCCCAATGGATGGACTAGGAAGCTAATCTATATGCTTAGCAAGCAAGCATCCCCATGAGACTGCCAAAGATGTTAGCCAAATTTTTGGCTACCATTACCTGGGTTAACAAAAAAATTGCTTGTCATGCCTTATGACCTTGCTCATAACCTATTATATGCTTTATTATGTCTTAAAAATGTCTTTCTAAAGTCTTATTAGCATATGTTAAGGTTGTTTTGACAAAATTAAGGTAATGTCTTATTTTTGTCTTATGCTAGTCTAGTCATAAAGTGAACATGAAAAGGTGGATCCTAAAGGTGTCATAGGTTCATAAGTGTCTCTCAAGGTCATTTCATGATTTGACCACATTGCATGAGTATTTTACATTTGTTTGGATATATTAAGGTTATTTTGTGAAGATAAAGGTAAAGTTTCATACAAAGGAAAAGTGCATATAGTCAAATTCAATGCATGAAAAATCCAACAAAGAATAAAATAATCATACAATACACATTTATAAATATTTTTAGGTAGTTATCTAACATGCATACATGTCAAATATGTCAGATCAAGTTATTTTTTTAGGTCCAACATCCAAATGAAGGCAAATCAATCCAAAAAGGGTAGTTATAGGCACTTATACAGACTTGAAAGATCCACTTTCAGTTGAAAACATATTTATAATGTCTCTTCACCTTCATTAATATATATACATGCATATAAATATTTTATATATCTTAAAAGTCCAAAATTTTCTTCAGAACCTCCATCGGCCTTTGGATAAACTAGCAAAGGGCAATTTCATATGCTTAGTACAAACATAGGAGAGAGAGTCATGGTTTGAGATTATGTAAGGAGGAAGGGGGCATAATGAAAATTAGTTTTGTTTCATTTTTTATTATATTGGTGCCTCCATCTCTATGAATAATTTTTAAAACCAATAGGTGGTCTTAAACCTCACTTAAACCCCACAAGACCAATTTTGTGCAATTTTCATGCAATTTGGAGCTTATTGGAGCATGGTATGCATGGTTGAAGGTATGCATGTATATGTAAAAACATTTCACACACTCTTCCATTAGGTTCACATGTGTGGACAATCAATGTCCAAGAAGAGCTTCTATGTGAGATAAGTTACAAGGTTGCATTTGACGTTTTGGAAGTTTCTACAGGTTTCACGCATACAAGTGGTTTTAAATTGTTATCCATAACTAAATATCCCATCCATAATCTCAAATTGAAATCAATGATCATATTTATCCTTTATATACCCCAAACCCCTCATAATCTCATTAACTTCTTTTGTTGTAGGCCTTCAAAAGCTGTGTTAAAACTTCATGACAAGTTTATGATAAAGGTGTTGATGAATACAAGTTATAACACAAGAAACAAACCTTTTATAAAATTATTTTACATTTAAAAGACCAATATAAAAATTTAAGGGTTGAAGTGATCATAGACAAGCCTTATGGATGGCTTAGAGTAAGAAAATATAGACCTATAGGTTTGTAAACTTGTAGGCCTCATTTTCATGAGAAATGAGATGAATGTAACATTGTAATATGGATTTAAAATATTCATACAAGTTATAAGGTACATAAATTGGATAGATACTCCATTAGGACCCTAAAGAGGTCATAGCCCACTCAAAACATCCTTTCCAAGAGCTCACCGTGTAATGAATTTTAACTACCACGTACAGGTTAGTCTTATCTTTTGTGAGGAAAATGAAAACTCAGTGGTACTTGAGATGCCTAAGGGTTTGATAATAGGTCAAAGAATAAAATCCATCATTCCATCATCTTTGATGATATGAAGGTGCTATGAAGAAGATACTAATATTGCATACCCACATGCATGTTAGAATGATAATGACATGTGAAGTCACAAAGAAATGAATGACATGTGAAGTTAGGAAGTATAAAGAGTGGAGACATTACCTACATCTCATTTAAATATGAAACATGATTCTCATATTATATTCAAGGTAAATTTAATCAGGTCTCAAATATGGAAAGGTCTGTTTGAGCCTACTAGGCATAAAATTACACACATAGGATTATGTATAAATCGATGCAAAAGTTTATCTCTTGTGAGTAAATATAAACATAAGGTATATGAAAAGAGTTTGGAGGCACTCAATTATCTTTCAATAATATCAAAATTTTAGGACTTTGTTGAAAGGTCTCAATCCCAAAGGAGCAATCAAAACACCTAAATGTGCACCTACAACCAAGAGTGTTTTGGTACAAATAGTGAGAGAGGATGAAATAATGGAATTTGGTTTTGGATAGATATATAAGGTGAAAAAATAAATAAAATTCAAAGGACCCTAGAAATATTTGAGATATTGATAAAAAAAAGTCACTTTAAAACTTACAGTCAGATAGGCCTATGTGTGCAAGATTGAGAAGAAGGATGTTTACTTAAGGTGGGATGAAACATAAAGAGCTATAATAAGATGATGGCGAATTCAAGAACATCAATGAGGTCTTTAAATTTTTAAATAATGATAAAAGGATAACTTTGTCTTCTAATAACACACACAGATGTCCTCTTGCATCTACACAAAGTCAATGCTCCAAGCAAGCCAAAATGAAACACTCATTAACCTATATAGGAGTGAGGAATAAAACTACATGTTTTAGGTGTTTTATCCAATTGAGGAATAAATTTTGAGGATTTATGTATTATAATGGTTTTTTGAAGTTGGGATCCATTGAGAAAACATATAAACAATCATTAGGGTCAATTGCATTAGTGTGTTTATAAACCCTAGTGTAAACTAATGGGTGTTACAAGAGGCTTGTGGAGATAAATGGAAAATAAAATCATTAGAACAAGTAAATATAGGTGTAAAAAACATCTCTGAGGTGTTTGGAATCAAAACCAAACATTAAAATAACACTTTTAGGCCTGTATTCTCTCTCCACCTCACTAAACACAGTCTTGTCAGCCCGATAAGCACTTTCTCAAGCTTAGAACAACATAAATAAGCTAAATGGGAGCTAAAGATCTTTGGATATGTTAGGGATATTTTCCACTTGTATTTTTTGGAATTTTATCATTGATCAAGGCCCCAAGATTTATGAATGATCATTAAGATGATAAACACATTTTTGGCTGCCAAGAAGACAGTGAACTAGGAATTTGACTAAGAAGAGGAGATTAGTATCGTGTTAGTGAATGAAACCAAATAAAACACACACTAAACTAACATCTTCATGCCTAGTTACTAGGGTAAGATTATTAACAAAAAGAAATGACAAACACAACTAAAAATTAAGGAAAAAAAAGAATTCCTTCACCTTCTTTGGATGCTCCAAATGCTTTTGTAGTAGTGGCTTGCTCAGTTTTATGCTCATGATGTCCTTGGCAATAGAACCTGGGATACCTCCATCTCTCTTTGGCACCTTTGGATTTGGCTTGGCTTGGCTTGGAATTAATGTGGCATGGTAACACTAGTTTTAATGAAGCTTTTGGAATCAATCCTACATTATATCTTTTCATAAATTAAGCTTAAAAATGATGTTCATGGCCTCTCTATTTATAGATTTTGAAAAATGACTAGAATCAACCATGACCATCCATATCAAGATTGAGATGTGTGCTCATAGATTAATTAAATTATGTACTTAAAATCCATAATTATCTTCATCATGAATTTGAAATAAGGGACATTAATGAGGCATGGGAGGTAATAAAGAGGCATGGGAGACCCATAATCTTGATATTTGTGGCACTTATGGTCTAGGGATGTCTTCCCAAGAAATGAGGTCACTTGATGATGCAGATATTCAATATTCATTTTTAAAAACAAATTTTTAATAAGTTTCCATGTAATTATTAATTAGGCCTTAATTTATATTAATTAGATCTTAAGCATGATTAAGTACTTTGTGCACAAATTATTCAAATTGATCAGAATGCCTTGTTATTGGTCTAAAATTTGACTAGATTGGAATTAGAAGTAAATGTTAGATGCATTAGATCTGTTATCCCATTTATGATGTTTCCAATACCAAATATCAAAGACATGCATATCATACAATAAATGTAATAGAAAAGAGCAATCCAGAGTACCCAGGTGCAAAATTGGTATTTTGACTCAAAATGATCTAATCAAAGTTAGCTAGCCCATAAATTGCATTGCCTCATTTAATGATACTCTAGCCAAATTTGGAACGTGAATATATCAATTTCAACTCATTTAATGTGCTTTAGTGTTTTTTGGCCAAATTGTGCACTTTGGTGGAAATTAGTCAAAACCCTGGTTGGAGGTTATATGTGGCTAGTTTTAGGTGTCTATAGTTTGCCCTTATTTGGGAAGATGTTGCAAACCATAGGAAAAGAAATGTATTCTCAAATAATGAGAGATGGTTTGTATACCAAAAAATAAGATGATGGTTGAAGAACAAAGCTCTAAATAGTTTTAGGAAGCCTATGATGATTCCCCCTCAACGGAGTGGTCATCACATTTATTGATGGGTGGTCCCTAAAAAAAAGCAAGAAGAAATGTGGAATTAACTCATGGTTGAGATTAATCCAAATGAGAAAATTCTTGTATGCATCGATGTAAAAAGGATATTGATTTTCCCAAAGGTGGTTATAATCAGGAATAAAATTCAAAATAATGATTTGCCCATAGGTGGTTATAATCATTAAGAGGACCTAGATTAGCTAAAAATGATGGTACCCCAGTTAAGGATGATTAACAAGCATAACTCAAGGATATAACCTAAAATATAGATTAAAAATGAGTGGGTGCAAAGTGATGAAAGAGATAGATAGAGGAATAAGATTGATCATTAGAAATGATTCAGTGGTCCTTGCCAATGAGGTGATGCTCACCCTTATTAACAATGATACAACTAGAATGGTCAATGGGTTGATTTGATCAAGGGCAGAATGGAAGGATTTGCCAAGGTGCCAAGGAGAAACTTTTGTGGCTCCATCAATTGTAGACCTTCCTGAAGCTGATTTTTGTTATAGCATGTGATGGTAGGATTCATGATAGAACACCATGAAGACTTGGCTAAAATATGTGTAAGGACTGACTTCCAATCCAAAAAACACTTGAAAATAGTGAACCAATGATAAAAACCATGATGAAAATGTTGACGTATGAATATGGATAGACTCAAGAATAATGTGCTCGAGGAATCACCCAATGAATGCATAAAGACCAAGTCAAGGCAACAATATTGAAAGTAAACAAATAGGAAAACAAGCAAGAAAACAAACAAACAGAAAAATAAACAAATAAATAACCTAAAATAAATAAATAAATAGAAAGCTTGAAAGCATCCTAATAATGAACATGCCCCAGTAAGGTGGATCAAGGATAATTGATAAGACTTAGACAAGAAAAATGTTTTTAGATTTTGAAATATTATGAATGCTTTTGGCATTTTGAGGTATCTTAACTTGTTAGAGAATGACAAGATATCAAATCACAAAACAATGAGAGCATTTAGATTAGGTTGCTCATAAAATGATGAGAGCGTATGGAAAGGGTGATTGAGTTGACCTCAACAAGCATCGAGTGCTATCTACATAGTCCCAAAATGACCTCAATTCATAGTAATTCCATCCACATAAAAGGTAGGGAAAAACCAACTAGTCCTAATAAGTTATAAAATCTAGCAAATGGCTAGTCAAATGAAAATAGTAATGACAAGGTGATGTGACAATGAATGATAAATAGGTGTTGCCCCTATTTTTCCCATAGGTAGTTATTACTAGGATACAACAACATAGGTCAATGATACTAATTTGCCAATAGGCAGTTATAATTAGTAGTAAGATTGGTCAAATACTAATTTGCCTATAGGCAGTTATAATCAAGCTCACATAAACAAACTTAATTGGATTAAAGATATCTGGCTAGATCGACTGTCACACTAATTTCATAGACTATCATTGAAACATGGATTGGATTGATTGTTGAAACTTGATCAAAACCTTCTCACAAAAGGTGCAAAAGAACCAAATAAACCAAGATCAAAATAGAATTGGGTAGGATGACTATAAATAGGCTTTGGTTTAGATAGGAATGGAATGATGGGATGTGTAAAATGGTAAGAGGGTTTTCCCCTAGGTGATAGGGTGAATATCAAGAATATGTGACAATGGAAAATGGATATGTAACAATGGTAATGGCATGGCAATGTGAAATAACATGGTACATGTTTTTGGCGTAGGTGTGGTTTTTGATTCTATTATTCCTATTGATAGGGAGATGCACATCCTAATCAACAAATGATATAGATAGAATACTTGATCATGTTAATTACTAGCCCACACCTCATCTGAATAACTACTTTGTCAAAAACTAGCTCTAGATCTGGTTTTCAAAAATGCTTTTGTGATCTTCATTGGTCATTAATTCTGATTCCTTTAAGTGTTGAGACAAGGTATATTTGTAGCCTCTACAAAGGAAAGTGTAGCCATGGATGGTAAACAAGGATAAATAATATATGGTAGATTTTATTGTGAAATGGAATGGTAGATGATAATGGAATGTAGAATAGTTGGGAAATAAATGAAGATTAGGATGTTCAGTCACACATAATGTTCTTGATGCTAGATTCAACATAATTTTAGTTGTGGTGGGGTCAAAGACTTGTTATCTCAATAGGACCATCATATTTTTCTATTATTTGGGCCTGAGAGTAGCTACCATCTGATTAGGCTGTAGATAGAAAGCTATTTTGATTTGATTTTTTATTTTATCTTCATCAAGCAGTGAAGAAATTTTGTGCTTAGATATCAATGCCTCGATGAGGTTTTCACCAATGAAGTTGTCTTGATTATCCCATAGCACCTCCGAGAATGTTTCACTAAGGAATTTTGAATTTTAACTTTGATTGTCTTCTAGCGCTTCTAAAAAAGTTTCACTAGAAGATGCTGAGTTATGACTTTGATTATCCCCTAGTGCCTCCAAAAAAGTTTCAATAGGAGAGTGTTATTTTGCTATATGAATGTGGTATTAGCCTCCTTGCTCTTCTTCAACTTCTTATTTTAATAAAGTGTGATTTTATTGATCCCAATCGACACTTGTGGGAGATGGAATGTCAATGATATGGCTATTTTGATAGATGGGAATGGCCTGTGGAATGGTAATGGAATGGGGAGAGGCTACATAATCCTTGTAGAAGATACTGGGATAACTTGTGTCAAAGATAAAGTACTCATACTCAAAAACTATAGAAGGATCACAAATGCATTCAAATTGATCTTCAAGGCATGTGTAACCAATATTGTAACAACCACAAACATATTCTTCTTCTAAATCTGATTCTAACTCAAGGGACTCTGAATTTGATGTTGAGATTGATGTTGATTTAGATTTTGATGGTAAATCTAATGTCAGTTGAAGAATAAAACTTAACTCTAACTTTGATTCTTCATCTGATGGGTACTCTATTACAATGATGCCTTATTGAATATTTGGTTTTGGACAAGTAATATCCTATGATGGTATAATGGGCTCCACAAAAACTAGTTTGTTAGAGTGAGACTCCTGTAGGATGGGAAAAAGGTCAAGAGACAACTCCTCAGAGACTAGCTTGTCAATAGGAGGATCTTGAAAAATAGGCACATGGTTGAGGTAATGATTTTCCCAAAGGTGGTTATAATCATTAAGAAGTGACTTGATAAAGACTGGTTCATTAGTGTGAGACTTTACAATAACTAGTATAGGATCAATAGGTGATTCATCATAGGATGACTTATCACAAGTGGTTGGTTCAAAAAACATCTTGGATTGGTTGGTTGTCTGGGCTTTGGTTTCCAATGAGTTGGAAAATACCAGTTTTGAACATAGCTTGGTCTTCAAAAGATTAGATCGATTAAAGTTTGGATGGGATTGGTTCTAGATGAGGAATGGCTTATGGTTGGATAATGGTAGGCCATTGGGGAGCATGATTACTCGCACAAGCCAAAGGATGAAGTCTTAAAATGGTAACAATAGAGTGGTGTGGAGTTTTATTGCTCACACAAGTGAAAGGACTAGGTCCTAATATGATGAAGGGGCATTGTGGAACCTGATTGCTTGCATAATCCAAAGCATCCAAGTCTTCTTCATAAACCATATCATCCTAGTTGTGAGCTAGCTCATAAGTTGGTTCTTGACTATGTTCCATGTAATGATTATTGTAAAGAGGGTATGGATCTATATCTCAAACAACATTATCTATATTTGGGTCTTCAAAGTCCTCTTTACAAGCCTGTTCATGCCAATCAAGGTCTTGATTTGGATTTTATGGATTTTGACCATGTTCCCCATATAGAGTATTGTAGGGAGAATAATAAAAATCCTTAGAAAATCTTTATCTGTAGTGGTTCCTAGTGGGATTTTGTGTGGCCATTCTATCATAAGTTGGATTGTATGTGACTCCACCATAAGTGTAGTGATACATATTCACATAAATGATGAAATATCTAAAACAAAAAGGCTTAGAGTTCTACAAACTATATCCAAAAAACAAATGGTTCAAGCTTGGTCTAACTTGGTCAAAAGGTGGAGCTGTATCTCCAATGTGGTTTGAAAGTGGACCTGTATCTCCAAAATGATTTGTGCTAAGACTTGGCATAAAACAACCTAACATCAAATGTGTAATGTCAAATGTCAAATGCACAAAAGGTCAAGTGTTTAAATAAAAAATAACATGTCAAAGGTCTAGGTCAAAGTGTTCCAAACAAGGTCTAAACTAGGAAAGAAAAAAGTTGAGTTACTACGTCTTTTATCTAAATAAGGAGTCAAAAGATAGGCTCAAACAAACATGCATACACTAAGAATTTTGGCCAAATGACATCAAAAGCTAGACTTGAAACAAAGGTTGATGTGATTTGATTTAATCTAACAAGTTTGGAAATAACTTTGACATAGAACTGACACATAGAATTAAACATAAACATGATCAGTTGGCATAAGGCATGAGGTAAAAGGATTTTTGAAGAAAGACTATGTTTTCTGAAATAAAAGCACAAACAATGATAAGGATAGGTATTTAGCAAACAAATCATCAATAGTTTTCAAATTTGGGTAATAGATTAACCAAAGTTACGCAAACCAAAAGAGAAATATCTATGTATTAACCCCACAAATTAAGGCCTAAATAGAAATCAATCAATGTTTGAATCCAAACTTGATAAGGCTAATTGAAAATTTAATGGTGAAAACTAGGATTTGACCAAACAAGCTAGACAAGATTGGACATCATGATAACACTAGATAAAGGTAAATGGTATACATAAAATAGTTTAAAAAAATGGTTTCTAATACAAGGTAAAGTAGTCTTGAAACAAATTGAGTAGCCTAACAGCATAAGCATGCTTGAATGATGTGATATATGTTATGTTTCAAAAACTCAGAAGCCTCAAAATGTTTTGACATGATTTGGGAAATATAACACTACCCTCCTTAACTCAAATACATTGTTTTGACATGGATTATGAATAAACAAACAAGTTTTAGTCTCAAAACATACCAAGCAAAAATGACCAAAATACACTAACTATAATCATCCAAATCCTAGCAAGGGTATGTCAATGTGGGGTTGACTAAACTAACAAGCTTTTGAACATTTCTAGGGGAATCAATTACATAATGAATTTCACATAAAATGATGTAAAAGACAAGCATGGAAATTGGGTGACCATGGTATTGACTAGTTGTAAAAAGGTCTAGTCTTTTTTACAACTACTACATCTTGTTGTTTGCTCATTGTAGTGTGATGTCCAAATGCAAATATGTCCCATGTGCAACTCAAAAAGAGTAAGTGAAGTCAATACCAGGAGATGAAATCCCAAGTCAAAGCTTCCCTAAATAAATCATGGGAGGTAATTATGTCCCCCTTGTAATCCAAGTTTACATGAAATAAAGAAAGCATAAAATAGAAAGACTTTAGGGTCATTGTCAAGGTCACCCAATACTTTTGTGAGTTTTTGGGGAGTGTTTTAGATGACTTTATTTCTATGCCTTGGACTAAGAAATTTGAAAATAAGGAAAGCACTTTTGATTCCAAGGGTTCCTTAAAGGGTAAAAATGGAATATCATACATTAAACATCCTTGTATTTTGAAAAAATAAAATGCTAATTGAAACAATGAAAACAAAACTGATAAGTGTGTTCAATTTCAAGCCCAAATAAAAGATTTGGTGGTGTTCATTTGACCCCTTGGTATTAAGATTGTAAATTTGAAAGCCTAACTTATCAAAACATTTAATTAATAACCTAAATGTTTCATTAAGCACCAAAAACAAGATTCTTAATTCATTTTAAAAGCATGCAAAAGATGGTCTAAAACATGTTTTAACAAATTTGAAGTTTGTTGGTTACCTGTCTACCCTTAAGGCATCACCCCAAAAGTAAATATGTTAAGCTATAAAATTTTATAAAAAATATAAATAAAATCTTAAAAAAAATAATATTAAATATATAAACACCTGCAAAAAACAAATTAGAAGGCTAAAAATAAAATATAACACAACACAAAATCCTGCACATAAAATATAAAAACCTGCAGTTAGTATTTTTAACATAATTTTTTAAATATAAGTCAGTTTCCTATGAAATTTTGAGAGGTTGTCAATAACTATAGGATGCACGTGCATGAAAAATTTTAGATGCAAAAAGTCAATACAAAAAATTTATCAACTCTGTTTTAACTATTTTTATCAAAAAAAATAGAAAGTGATAGTTACTAAAATAGCTATAAATTCTAAAATATAAATAATTTTTTTATGAAATTTTTAGAGAATATAAATGGAATATTTAGATATATGTATAAAAAAATTTAGACAAAAATATTAATTAAATAAAATTTTAAGACCTATTTATTGTATATTTTTACTCAAAGCAAAAACAAAAAAAAAAGAGAATCAAAATTATGAAACAAAAAAAAAGTTTGTGGATTGCGCTCTCATGAAGATCATCCCATCGGGCGTGCCAATATGTTAACTAATAATTTTAATAATAAGAGGAGATTAGTATCATGTTATTGAATGAAACCAAATCAAAAACACACTAAACTAACATCTTCATTCCTAGTTACTAGGGTGAGCTTAATAACAAAAACAAATGATAAAAACAACTAAAAAGTAAGGAAAAATAAGAATTCCTTCACCTTCCTTGGATTATCCAAATGCCTTTTTAGTAGTTGCTTGCTCGGTTTTGTGCTCATGAAGTCCTTGGCAATGGAAGCTTGGATACCTCCATCTCTCTTTGGCACCTTTGGCTTTGGCTTGGCTTGGCTTGGAAGCAATTTGGCATAGTAACACTAGTTTGCATGAAGCTTTTGGAATCAATCATGCATTATAAATTTTCATAAATCAAGCTTAAAATGATGTTCATGGCATCTCTATTTATATATTTTCAAGAATGACCATAATCAACCATAACCATCCATCTCAACACTGAGATGTGTGGTCATGTATTAATTAAACTATGTAATTAAAATTCATAATTATCTTAATCATGATTTTGAAATAAGGGACATTAATGAGGCATGAGAGGTAATAAAGAGGCATGGGAGACCTATAATCCTGATATTTATGGCATTTATGGTTTAGGAATGTCTTCCCAAAAAATGAGGTCACTTGATGATGTAGATATATTCAGTTTTAAAACAAGTTTTCAATAAGTTTCCATGGAATTATTAATTAGGCATTGATTTGGATTAATTATCTCTTAAACATGATTAAGCACTTTGTACACAAATTACTCAAATTAATCAGAATGCCTTGTTTTTGGTCTAAAGTTTGATTAGATTAGAATTGGAAGTTAATGTCAGATACGTTGGATCCATTATCCCATTTAGGATGTTGCCAACACCAAATATCAAAGACATGCATCTCGTACAAGAAATTTTATAAAAAAGAGCAATCTAGAGCACCTAGGTGCAAAATTAGCATTTTAACTCGAAATGATCTGATCAAAGTTAGCTAGCCCATAAATTGCATTACCCCATTTAATGATACTCTATTCAGACAAAAAAGGTGTAGTGAGATCAAAGGGGTTTTAAGACACCTGAGGAGTTATGATCATCATTGAATGTCAGTATAAAAATATTCCTAAACAATTGAAAAGTGTTAAACAATATATCAAGATGATTTGATGACCAAGGAGTGCCACTTGTTACTCTTCAAGCTAAGAGAAGGGCAATTTAAAGAATAAAATCAAGATGTCAAGCAAATATGAAACTCCCACACCATTTAGAAGAGGAAAGCATCTTTAGGAGAGAAACACATGTCTTTAGATATATGATGGGATGATTTCAAACTCCCTTCTTTATTGTAACTCTCTTGATAGACAATTGTCATGACTAACTTCTACGTCTCTCTCTCTTTTACTCTCATTTATCTGTAAATTTAGCCTTGATTGGCTATGTATTCATCCTCCACCTGGGTATGACAAATCCATACCCATTTGTATGCCTTTAATCAATGATAAAATAATGGTTTTAACTCCTTCTATGATTTTACTTAGTGTGTATGTATGAATAATTGATCTTGTCAAGTGATTTGACTAGTCTTCCTTGGCATGTTGTCCTTTTCTAACACCTATATGCATTTTGCAAGCTTATTTTATAGGTATTGTGAAGTGTGAGGGTTGAGTGAGTTTGTCTACTCATTTAGTGTCATTATATGACCTCTTGATTAGTAATCCTATCCCAAGCATCTATCACAACCTCCACATTGAAGTGCTTATGTGAGAGATTCAAATTAGGAGTAGTGTATGTTAAGGTTAGTTTCATGGTTTATAAGTGCACATGCAGCCAATTGGTAGTGATCAAATGATTTGATGTATCAACTACTTAGTTTGATTTCAAGTTATTTTTATCATATTTATTTATAATTTAGTATTGTAGAAGAGTCTAATTGATACATCAAGGGGAACTAGCCTATAAAATAGAGACTTGATTCACCTAAAGGTCACCCACAACTTAAGATCAATCCCATTGCATATCTCAAGTTGAGAAGGCTTGAATCACCCTCTCAAGGGTGAAAAATTGAGCTATAACAGTTACCAAGGGAGATGTAAACATAGTTTGAGTAGCAATAGGCATTAAAACTAGTATTTGAGTTGAAATAATTGGTAGTTCCATGGTAGATGTAGTAATGGTAGTTTCAAGAAACAAAGGTTTAAAAACATAACCCAAACCCTGAATAGATGTTGGGAGGTTGATTGGTACATAACCAGTTGTAATATACTCTGAGGATTCACCATTACTAGGTGATGAAGCTTTTTATTTAGCAAGCTTACTGATTTCATCTCTTATAACATATAAATAGGCATCCATTAAGCTTTTTCTGTTATGGAGATGGGTGATTAATGCTTCCTTATCCTATATTTGGAAATGATTTTTTTGATTAACATTTTCCATTGCTTTTAGAAATGAAAAGTTCATAATTTGAAAAAATTATAGTAATCAAGAACATAGGAAACAAAAAACTCCTAAGAATAAAAAAAATTATATTCACATAGATTTGGTTCACCAAATTTTTAACCCTAGGTTTTGGATATGAATCCTATGAAGATAGATAGGGTTAATAATATATAAATGAATAAACACAAGGGCTATAAATAGATTTATAATAGGAAAATTAATTTACAAATGCAAATAAACAATATTTCAAATTAAATGCTGAGATATACTAAAAATAAAAAGTACAACTATGCTAGATATTACAATGATAATTAAAATAAAATATTTAGTTGGTTCTAATGCTAATACAAATTTGGATCTGGAATAGGCAGGATACATAATGGAAGGGGATTATGAAATAGTCACCAAATTTTAGATTAAGTTCCTTTGGAACTATGGACACATGTCAACCTAGGATGGCTATGTTGATGCTACTTTTGGATTGGACATAGGTGTCCAATATAGAATACCTACTAAAATTAGATAAAAACACCTAAATGATTTTGGATTTTTATTGTCTTTGCTTTTGTGCATTTAGATTTGGGACATGGACTATCACTCCTTATCAAATATCAAAAACCTAGTTCTTTGTCTTCATAGTAGCTATGGAGAAATATGGTTTAGTGGGCACATGGTGTCGAGTTACTCTAAAGACCCCTCTATTAACGAGCATGACCTATATAGCCAATACTCTAAAGAGGGCCTTAAAATTATATATTTCTCCCCTACATGTTGGATTATGTGTACATAAGGATATAATATGTGGAAAGCACATACAATAGTGACCTACATTGTAACTTGGAAAATCAGGATCTTGAGATACTCCCTTTAGTAATTTAGACCTATATATGTGTTATTCCTCTTGTCTCCAAATCTTACACCCTAGAAGAGGGCTGTTCAGGCCTCCTCCAAATTTGGGCAACATTGGGACATTTCTAGGCTTGTGGGTGTGGCTCTAAGTGGAAATGAACCTCTAGGTTGAAAGGGCTAGCTCCCTATATTAGTTTTTAATGTAATAATCTACTGAACCAATTTGTATCAGTGAAAAGAGTCAAAAGTTTTCATAAATGAAAATTCTAGTCTAAGATGGTGATACACCAAAAATTAGTATCCCTATGTATGCCCTATACTTATGCACAATACAATAGAATATAGTCTATAACTCAAGCTCTAGAATATTTCAACATAAATATTTTAATGTAGAGACAAAATGAATGAGATCACACAAGGTAAATAACTAGAAAAGACAACTTATACAGTCCAAAAAAAAGGTTACACATGTGCAAAATCTCATACAACTAGAATACACTCTCCATGACCTATTGAATCAACTCTTTACTAAAAAACATGAAGGATAGAGAATAGAAGGATAAAACATCTCTTACTGCCACTCTGTATCTCTTGCATGACAAGGTAAATGTCTAAAACTTGAAAAACAAACTTATGCATCTTTGCTCAAAAGTAAGAAAATGGAAAAACATTCCAATATGGCTTCATCTTACTATCTATGGATGATAAAATAAGAGCCCAGGGGTCCTATTTATAACAAAAGAGGGAGAGAAGAGAGAGCTCTTAGGTGCCAAAATAGAAGATTCCAAAATGTTTTATAGTCACCATCTTGGTAAAACTAATTTCAGCTATTCTCTCATTCAGTTGGAGTTTGTTCTTCTCTTTGATTCACCCTCTTGAAATGACTAGGATCGTTGAAAATGTCAATGGTGATATGACCCTCCATAATAAATGGATCAGATCACTATAAAATCAATGGATACTTCTTGAGAGCTCCCATATTTTACACTGTAAACCCAATCAGGTTTTCCAAGTGACTTTACTTCTACTTGCTAAATTCATAAGTAAATATCTTTTGAAAACTTGAAAAGCATTGTCTTTTCCTTTTCATGCTTTTTGATTGCTTTTGCTTATAAAAGTCATAAGACTTGCTCCTTGGAAAACCTAATTTGCACCATCTTTACTTAAGACCTTGTTGGGTTTTCTGAATGTCTTTACTTCCTACTTGAAGACTTTAGGCATGAATTTGATGTCTTATGGCACGTCAACTTTAAATTTCAATGGCTAGTTGGCCACCCTAAATTTGACATCCTATGGCACGTCATGCCTTTAAATCCTAACAGATAGTTGGCCACCCTAAATTTGACATCCTATAACATGTCGTATTTGTACCCTAATGACTAGTTGGTTGTATTAAACTTGATGTCCTATGGCACGTCATTGGGATCCATTGGGTTTATGTTTTAGGAAATTTTCTCAAAGTAATTCCTTCAGACAATTTATTAGAAGGAATTATTTTAAGGATTTTGCCTAAAAGGCAATGGTTAGTTCCATTGGGAACTTTTCCTAAAGGACACTTGGAAAAGTGTCCTTCAAAAAAGTTTCAAGGGACACTTGGGGAAGGCACAGGGTCCCTTCAAATGTTTTTGAAGGGAATTTCTAAAGGAAATGGCCTTTTGAAACTTTTCTGAAGGGTATTTCCAAAGACAAAGTGCCCTTCAAAAAAGTTTGAAGGGTCACTTGGGAAGAAAAGTGCCCTTTAGAACTTTTTTGAAGGGTCACTTGGGAAGAAAAGTGCCCTTTAGAAAATTTTTGAAGGGTCACTTGGATAACAAAGTGCCCTTCAAAAAATTCTAAAGGGACACTTGGGCTAAGAAGTGCCCTTAAATTTTTTTCTGAAGGGTCACTTAGAAAGAAAAGTGCCCTTCAAAAAAGTCTGAAGGGACACTTGAAAAAAAATAAAGTACCTTTAAAAAAAGTCTAAAGGGACACTTGGGAACATTATCAAGACCATTTTAGGTTTTCCAATTGACTTTGATTATAAAGTCATAAGCAAATCTCCTTGGAAAACTTGAAGTCATGCATAGTTGAAAACCTGTAAAGCATTGGAAGGAGTAGTTTGAGTTTGTAAACCTAGATTACGTCTACTCATTAAATTTTTATAAGTAGAGTCATTTAGGGAACCCAACTTGGTCTTGATAATGTAATTTAGGTTTACGAGGGGCCAAGACTTGACTTGTGGAGAACCTGACATACACTATAATGGAGCTAAAAAACCTTAGCCTCCTTGAATTGCAATTTTAGACCTCTGAAATGACATGTTCTTGCAACTGCTGTTCGGCTCTCTATGAAAATGGTTGAACAAATTGTACTAAGATGAAATTTGGTCAACATTCTTAGCAATTATGAGGGGAGGCATGCCTACTATGTCAAAGACCAACTACCTAAATCCTTCCATTGGGTATGGAGTCATGCATATAGGCACTTCAAAGAGAACTAAACAAGCTTTAGTTCAAAAACACACTAGTTGGGTTGATTACACACATAAGGCAGATATGCACACCAAACAAAGGGAAGGAAAAAACACCTATGCTACAAAGCACTTAGGGAAAACAAACACAACGAAGGAAACACACCAAAACAAAGTATATACAAGACATGGCCAGCAAGGGTAAAAAACAAGGCTTCAAAAGGATTCCATTCACTAGAATAGGCAACTATTCTCCATCCATTTTGGATAGCTGAAAGGAGTTCCTTTGCTTGCACTTGTTGATAATGTAAGGACCACTCCAAAAGGTATCAAAATTTGTATGTTTTCCTGGTTTTGATCTATATTCATCCCATTTCAAGACCAAGTCACCTTATTTGAACACTCTTGCCCTTGCCCTTTTGTTAAAGGATTTATTCATGAGGACTTGATGGTGTTCCAAAGCTTTGTGTGCATCATCTTTTGCCTCTTACAACTGCATTGATTCTATCAATCTAACCTCCAGGGGAGTGTTTTCAAGTAATTCTAGCTATTGTGTAAGTTCCAAGGTAGGGATCTCTTGTGATATGAACAACCTAGCTTCTCTCCCATAGATAAGTACAAAGGGAGAATTACCAATTAAATTCTTGAGAGTGATTATATTTGTCCATAAGGCTGTCTTCAGCTTGATATGCCATGCTCTTTGATTAGTTTCCAACATTCTCTTGATGATCTTGATGAGGTTCTTGTTGGTAGACTTAGCCAATCCATTACCTTGAGGGTAGTAGTTGGATGAGGTACTCAAATGAACTCCACTCTTTGTTGTACAATCAAAAGTTTTAGCACTTATGAAAGCAAGTGCATTATCTAAGATGATGACATGAGGAGATCCAAACCTTGTTATAATTCTTTCATAGAACTCCAAGATGGAATTTTCATTTGCTTCTTTTAAAGCAATAACCTCTACCCATCTTGTGAAGTAGTCTATAGCAGTCAATATCCATTTGTGTCTAGTACTTGATGGAGGGTTGATCATGCCAATGAAATTAAGGCCCCACTGCATGAAAGACTGGTCCACTTGGATAGGATTCAATAGAAGGGTAACACACTTTTTTTTGCCAACAAAGAAAGCACATTGAGGACAAACCTTGGCCCAATGATAACAGTCTTTAAAAAAAAACTAGGCCAATAGTAATCATCTCTCATTATTTTTGTAACTATTGTTCTAGGAGAGAAGTGACCACCATCTGCACCATTATGGAACTTTTGTAGCAGCATATCAAATTTGTCATTATTAATGCATCTTAGCAACACATTGCTCACATCTTCCTTAAAGATAATGCCATCCATAAGATAATAAGGAATAGCTTGCATCCTAAAATACCTTCTTTGAGATTTGTTCAAGCCATTGGGACACTCATCATTTTGAAAAAAACTAATGATGGCTTGTGTCCAACTTGGATTCTGCATTTGATCAGCTGGCTAGTATTGAACTTGATTCACCAAGCCTTACTCTTTTGGCTCTTGAAATTCAGATGCTAAGTGCTCACATAAACCTCTTCCTCTTACTAGGTTGGTTACCTTGATGTCAATGTCATATTCCATCACCTTAGTGATCTATCTAACTTTCTTCTCATTGAGATCCTTGCTTAGGAGAAACTCTTTAGTGCTAGGATGGGAGACCATGACATGGATCCTATTGTTCGAAACCATATGCATAAATTTTTTCAAATCTCTAATGATGATTAAATCTTACTTCTCAATAAAAGAATATCTCACTTCATAGTCTTCTAAGCCTTGGCTAAATAAAGTAATTCGCTGTTCAACATCTTCATCATTATTTTGCATAAGAATGGATGAGATTGTGTCCAGATTAGCAAAAGTATAAAGAATGAAATCCTTATCAAAATTTGGATTTAAAAGAGTGGGAGATGCTGCAATTACTTGCTTGATTGCCTCAAAGTTGCCTTTACCTTCTTTTGTCTAAGTAAAAACTTGGTTCTTTTTTATCATGGCTGTGATAAGCTTTACCATAGTTGAAAAGTTTGGGATAAACCTCTTTACAAAGTTTATTTTTCCTAAGAAACTTTGCATCCCTTTTTTGTGTTGAGGAAAAGATAAGCCTAAAATAGCTTCAATCCTTTCAGGGTCAATAAATAAGCCTTCTTTTGAAATAATATGACCCAAAAGCTTACCTTCATGGACAACGAAGATGCACTTCTTTGGATTGAGGGATATCCCATACTCTCTATGCTTCTCAATCCCTTAGATGTTTTATATGATTATAAGAATCCTTTGAAAAAGTGATTATATCATTAATGTAAACAAGCAAATATTTATTTATCAAACCTTTGAAATCCATGTTCATTGCCCTTTGAAATGTAGCTCCAACATTGGATATAGACCAAATGACATCTTCTTATAGGCAAATGTCTCCAACTTGGTGGTGAAGTCTGTCTTGAATTGATCCTCTTCATTTACCAATATTTGATTATAACTTGAATAACCATCAAGAAGTGAGAAATGTTGAGAACCTGAAACAACTTGCAAAATTTGTTCCATGGAAGGGAGTGGGTAATGATCCTTGAGAGAAACTTTATTTAGATCACACAAATCCACACAAAGTTTGATTTCTCTATTATTCTTTTGAACCAGCACAAGGTTGGCTACCCAAATTGAGTGCTTGATAGGAAAGATAATCCTAGATTCAATCAATTTGGTTAGCTCTTTCTTCACGAGTTCCTCTACCTTGGGGTTGACAGACCTTTGATTTTGTCTTACCATTTTAGCTCCAAGTTATAACTCAATGGTGTGATGAGATAGAATTGGATTGAAGACCTTTAATTCCTTATATTCCTAGGAAAAGATGTCATGAAACTCTTTGCATAATTCAATAAAAGCTTGCCTTTCTAGCTAAGAACAAGCCTTGCCAATCTTCAAAAGTTTGTCCTTGACAATCAGAACTCTCTCATAGTTCTCTTATTTTGTTGACATGCTCATTCTTTGGTTTTTATTTTAATCATCCTCATTGAAGAAACTCTTCAATTTAATCAACACCTTGTGTATTTTTTTTGTCTTCAGTTGTATAATATGCTCTTCATAATGATCATGTAACTTCTTTTGATTTCTTGAAGAGAAGCCTACCTCATTTTTCAACAAGTGTGCAATGTGTTCATCACTTTCAAACACTTTCCATGACACTTAATTATTTAGAATGGAAGGTCTCACAATGATCTTGATATGAGATTGATCTTTCTCTTGTTCAATGTTAGTAGCTGAGTCAAAATGTGCTCCTATTGCAGCCAATCTATCCGTGTGCTTGTTTAAATATCTTGGTATGGGTTGGATGTTGAAGGCATAAAAATCCTCAAGTAGATCCCATACCTTATGCTTGTAGGACTTGAGAAAGGGGTTCTTGGCTGTAGCTTGACTTCTCACTTGATGAATGACCAGCTCATTATCTTCATAGACTTTCAAAAGCTTGATTCCTCTCTTTTTTTCTCATTAGAGACCATGAACTAAGACTTCATATTCTACCACATTGCAAGTGCAGCTGAAGTGAAACTTATAAGAAGAGTAGTAATGATTCTTTGATGGGGAAACCAACATGACACCAGATCTTGCACCTAATTTGCTCCTTGAACCATCAAAGAACATTTCTCACACGCCATCAAGCTTATGATTGTGATCTAAGAATTTGACTCAAGAGAGGATGGTTAGTATGGTGTTAGTTTCAAAATGAAAAAAAATGAAAGAAACACACTAACTAGCATAACATCTCTAGGCCTAGACACTAGGGAGAGCTTAGTTAACAAACATGAATGTAACACACAACTAAAATGTAAAAAAAACCTTCTTTTACCTTCCTTGAATGCTCCAAAATGCTTGTTGTAGTGGCTTGCTCAGCTTGTGCTCATGAAGTCCTTGGCAATGGAAGCTTGGATACCTCCATCTCTCCTTGGCACATTTGGCTTGTGGCTTGGCTTGGCTTGGAATCAATTTGGAATTATAACACTGATTGTTTAAAGCTTTGTAATCAATTTTGAATTATAAATTTGCATAATAATGTCTTTGAAAGATATTTGAGCATAATAACTTTGCACCAAAATATCTTAGAAATGATGTGGTAAGGCCTCTTATTTATAGATTTTTGAGATTGATCAGAATCAACCTGAGCCATCCATCCTAAGATTGAGATGTGTGGCTAAAAATTAATCCAATTTTGTAATTAAAATTTATAAATAATCTCATCAATATTTGGGATATAAGAGAAATTAAGAGGAATGGAGGGTTTTGATGAGGCTTGGTAGGCATGAATCCTGATATTTGGGGCATTTATGGCATAGGGATATCTTCCCAAGAAATGAGGTCACCTGATGATGTAGATATGAAATATTCATTTCCAAAAATAAGTATTCAACAAGTTTCTATGGAATTATTGATTAGGCCTTGATTTGGATTAATTAGCTCTTAAGCACGATTAAGCACTTTTGCACAAATTACTCAAATTGATTAGAATACCTTATTATTAGTCCAAAATTTGATCGGATTGGAATTAGAAGTCAATGTCAGATGCATTAGATTCGTTATCTCATTTAGGATGTTATCAATAGCAAATAACAAAGGTACACATCTTATGTAATAGATTTGATAGGAAAAAGCAATCTAGAGCACCCAAGTGCAAAATTGGCATTTTAACTCAAAATGATCTAATCAAAGTTAGCTGGCCCACAAATTATATTACCCCATTTAATGAGACTTTAGCCAAAATTAGCACTTGAATATGTTAGTTTCACATCATTTATCATGTTTAAGTGTTTTTAGGCTAAATTGTACATTTTAGGTGGAAATTGGTCAAAAGCCTGGTTGGAGGTTATCAGTGGCTAGTTTTAGGTGTCTATAGTTTGCCCTTATTTGGGAAGATGTTGCAAATCATAGGCAAAGAAATGTCTTATCAAATAATGAGAAATAGCCTGTATGCCAAAAAGAAGATGATGGTTAAAGAATAAAGCTCCAAATGGTTTTGGGAAACCTATGATGATGCCCCCTTGAGGGAGTGGCCATTATATTTATTGATGGATGGTCCCTCAAAAAGTAACAAGAAGAAAGGTGAAATTAACCCGTGGTTGAGATTAATCCAAATAAGAAAATGCTTGCATGCATTGATATAAAAAGGATGCTGATTTGCCCAAAGGTGGTTATAATCAAGAATAAAAGTCAAAATAACGATTTGCCCATAGGCAGGTATAATCATTAAGAGGACCTAGATTGGCTAAAGATGATTGTGCCCCAGTTAGGGCTGATTAGAAAGCATAACTCAAGGATATAACCTAGAATATAGATTAAAAATGATCAGGTACAAAGTGATGAAAGAGATGGATAGAAGAATAAGATTGATCAATAGAAATGATTTAGTTATACCTATCAATGAGGAGATGCTCATCCTGATTAGCAATGATACAACTAGAATGGTCAAATGAGTTATATTGATCAAGGTGGGTGGGAGGATTTTCCAAGGTCCCAAGGAGAAAATTCTATGGCTCCATTGATTATAGACCTTCCTGAAGCTAATTTTTGCTATAGCATGTGATGGTAGGCATCATGATAAAAAACCATGAAGACTTGGCTAAAATATGCATAAGGATTGACTCTTGATATCCAATAAACACTCAAAAATAATACACCAATGATAAAAACTATGATGATTATATTTACGTATGAATGTGGATAGACTCAAGAATAATGTGCTCAAAGAATCACCCAATGAACACATATAGACTGAGTCAAGGCAAAAGTGCTGAAATTAAACAAATAGGCAAGCAGACAATCAAACAAATAAACAAAAAATAAACAAACAACTTGAAATAAATAAATAAATAGAAAGCCTAAAAATAAAAGCAAAAGAAAACATCCTAATAATAATAATGCCCCAGTATGATAGATCAAGGATAACTGACTAGGCTTAAATATGATAAATATTTTTGAATTTTTAAAATGTTATGAATGTTTTTGGAATTTTGAGGTATCTTAACTCGATCAAGATGATAAGATACCTACTCGCAAAATGGTGAGAGTGTTTGGCTTATGTTGCTAAAAAAATGGCGAGAGCGTATGGAAAGGGGGACCGATGTGACCTCAACATGAATTGAGCATGACCCACATAGTCCTAAAATGATCTCAAGTCATATTAATTCCATCCACACAAAAGGTAGAGAAAAATCAACTAGGTCCCAACAAGTTCTCAAATCTGGCAAATGGCTAGTCAAATGAAAATAGTAATGGCAAGGTGATGTGACAATGCATGATAAATAGGTGTTGCCCCTAGTTTGCCCATAGGTGGTTATAAATAAGATACATGACATAGGTCAATGGTACTAATTTTCCCATAGGTAGTTATAATTAGTAACAAGATTGGTGAAACATTGATTTGCCCATAGGTGGTTATAATCAGGTTCACATAAACAAGCTTGATACAGGGTGGGAAATAAAAGATATCTTGCTAGATCAACTGTCACACTACTTTTATAGACTATCATTTAAACATAGACTTGATTGATTATTGAAACCTGATTGGAATCCTCTCATAAAAAGTGTGGGAAGAACCAAAGGAACCAAGATCAGAATAGGATTGGGTAGGATGACTAAAAATAGGCTTTGGTCTAGATAGCAATGGAATGATAGGATGGAATGACATTGCTTTAGGATAATGATGGTTTGATAAATTGGATAAAATGATAAGAGGGTTTCCCCCAAGTGATGGGGTAAATGGCTGGGATCTATAATAATGGTACATAGGCATATATAGCAATGGCAATGGTATGACACTGTGAAATGGTAAGGTACATGTTTTTGGCCTGGGTGTGGTTTTTTGGCTTATAATTCTATTTTTCCTGTTGAGATGGAGATGCATGTCCTAATCAACAAATGATACAGATAGAATACTCGATAATGTTAATTTCTATCTCACATCTCATCTAAATAACTACTCTATCAAAAATGGCCTACATATTTTGATGTCAAGAATGCTTTTATGATCTTCATTGGTCATTGATTATGATTCCTTCAAATGTTGATACAAGGTATCTTTAAAGCCTCTACAAAGGAAAGTGTGACCATGGATGGTAAATAAGGATAAATAATGGATGGTAGGTTTGATTATGAAATGGAATGATAGATGATAATGGAATGTGGAATGGTTGGGAAATAAATGAAGATTAGGATATTCAGTCACATGTATGTTGCTGATGCTGGATTCAACATAACTTTGGTTGTGATGGGGTTGAAGACTTGTTCTCTTGATAAGACCACCATATTTTTTTGTTGTTTGATCTTGAGAGTAGCTACCATCTGATTAAGCTATAGATTGGAAGTTATTTTGATTTGATCTTTGATTTTGTCTTCATCAAGTAGTGAAGAACTTTTATGCTCAGCTATTGGTGCCTCAATGAGGTTTTCACCAATGAATTTGTCTTGATTGTCCCATAACACCTTTGAGAAGGTTTCACTAAGGAATGCTGATTTTTGACTTTGATTATCTTCCAACGCTTCCAAAAAAGTTTCACTAGAAGATGCTGAGTTTTGACTTTGATTATCCCTTAGCACCTCTAAAAATTTTTCACTAGGAGAGAGTTATTCTTCTATATGAATGTGGTCTTGGCCTCCTTACTCTTCTTCAAATTCTATATCACCATGGATATAGTTCAATAAAGTGTGATCCTATCGATCCCAATAGACACTGGTGGGAGATGGAATGTCAATGATATGGCTATTTTGGTTGATAGTAATGGCTTGTGGAACAATAATGGAATGGGTGTTGGCATCACAATCCTTGTGAAGATACTAGGAGAAATTGTGTCAAAGTTGAAGTACTTATCCTAAAAAACTATAGAAGGATCATAAATGTATTCAAATTGATCTGAAAGGCATGCGTAACCAATGTTGTAACAACCATGAACATATTTTTCTTCTCAATCTGATTCTAACTCAAGGGACTCTAAATTTGATGTTGAGACTAATGTTGATTTTGATTTTGATGCTAAATTTGATGTCAGTTCAAGAATAGAACATGACTCTAAATCTAATTTTGCATCTGATGGGTACTCTATTACAATGATGTCTTACTAAATATTTTGTATTAGACAAGTAATAGCCTATGATGGTATAATGAGCTCCATAAAAACTAGTTTATCAAAGTGAGACTCCTCTAGGATGGGAAAAAGGTCAAGAGACAAGTCCTCAGAGACTGGCTTGTCAATAGGAGGCTCTTAAAAAATAGGTACATGGTTGAGTTAATGATTTTCCTAAAGGTAGTTATAATCATTAGGAAGTGACTTAGTAAAGAGTGGCTCATCAGAATGAGACTCATTGATAACTGGTATAGGATCAATAGGTGATTCATCACAGGATAACTTATCACAAGTGATTGGTTCAACAAAAACATCTCAAATTGGTTGGTTCTCTTGGCCTTGGTTTCCAATGAGTTGGAAAATATTAGTTTTGAACATAGCTTAGTCTTCAAAATATTGGATTGGTTGAAGTTTGGATGGGATTGGCACTAGATGAGGGATGGTCTATGATTGGATAATGGCAGGGCCGTGGAGAGCATGATTTCTCGCAAGAGCTAAAGGACGAAGCCCTAAAATGGTAATGATAGGGAATTGTGGGGATTGATTGCTGGCACAAGCTAAAAGACTAGGTTATGGAATGATGAAGGGGCATTGTGGAGCTTGATTGCTCACACAAGCCAAAGGATGAGGTCTTAGTATAGAAATGGCTGGGTGTTGTGGAGCTTGGTTGCTTGCACAAACCAAAAGATGAGTCTTGGTATGGGAATTGTGCAACATTGTCATCTTGGAATAAAAATGGTATGATGTGGGGGAGATTGATTACTTGCATAAGCCAAAGCATCCAAGTCTTCCCCATAAACCATATCATCCCAGTCGTGAGTTGGCTCATAAGCTGGTTCTTGACTATGTTCCATATACTGATTATTATAAAGAGGGTATAGATATGTATCCCAAACAACATTATCTATAGTTGGGTCTTCAAAGTCCTCCTCACAAGCCTCTTCATATCAATCCAGGTCTTGAGTTGGATTGTGAGTTGGTTCGTGACTTTTTTCCCCATATGGAGAATTATAGGGAGAATAATAAAACTCCTTAGAAAATCTTTCTTTATAGGGGTTCTTAGTGGGATTTTGTGCAACCATTCTATCATAAGTTGGATTGTATGTGATTCCGCCATAAGTGTAGTGAGACATATCTACATAAATGATGAAAAATTCAAAAATAAAAAGGCTTAGAGTACTACAAACTCTTAAAAATGATCCAAAGGAAAAATGGTTCAAACTTGGTCGAAGGGGTGGAGCTGTATCTCTAATGTGGTTTGAAAGTGTAGTTATATCTCCAAAATGGTTTGTGCTAAGACTTGGCATAAAATATCCTAACATCAAATGTCTAATGTCAAATATCATACACATAAAAGGTCAAGCATTTGAATAAAAGTTGTCATGTCAAGGTCTAGGTCAAAGTGTTCCAAACAAGGTCTAAACTAGGAAAGGGAAAATTTGAGTTGCTAGGTCTTTTATCCAAATGTGAAGTTAAAATATAGGCTCAAACAAATAGGCATATGCTAGGAATTTTGGCCAAATGGCATAAAAAAATAGACTTGAAACAAAGGTTGATGTGATTTGATTTAATCTAACAAGTTTGGAAACAACTTTGACATAAACTCGACACATGGAATCAAACATAAACATGATCAATTGGCATAAGGCATTTTGAGAAAGACTATGTTTTCCCAAATAAAGGTACAAACAATGATGAAGATAGGCATTGAAAAAAAATCATCAATAGTTTTCAATTTTGGATAATTAATTAACCAAAGTTATGCAACCCAAAAGAGAAAGATTTGTGTATCAACCCCATGAATTAAAGCTTAAATAGAAATCAATCAATGTTTGAATCCAAACTTGATAAGGCTAATTGAAAACTTAATGGTGAAAACTAGGATTTGACTAAACAAGCTAGATAAGATTGGACAACATGACAACACAAGACAAAGGTCTAAATGGTATACACAAAATAGTTTAAAATAAATGGTTTTTAGCACAAGGTGAAACAAGTATTGAAACAAATTTAGTAGCCTAATGATGTAAGCATGCTCGAATGATGCAATCTATGCTATGTTTCAAAAGACTCAAAGGCATAAATGGTTTGACATGATTTGGGTAGTATACCACTACCCTCCTCAAGTCAAATACATTATTTTGACATGACTTATGAACAAATAAACAAGTTTTAGTCTTTAAAACATACCAAATGAGAAAATGATCCAAAAATACACTAAGTATAATCGTCCAAATCCTAGCAAGGGTATGGCAAAATGGGATTGACTAAAAATAGTAAGGTTTCAATAATTATAAGGGAATCAATTACATAATGAATTTCATGCCAAATAATGCAAAAGACAAACATGAAAATTGGGTGATCACGTCATTGGCTAGTTGTAAAAAGGTCTAGTCATTTTTACAACCACTACATCTTGATATTCACTTAGTGTAGTGCGATGTCCAAATGCAGATACATCTCATGTGTAACTCCAAAAGAGTAAGTGAAGTCAATGTTGGGAGATGAAACCCCAGGTCAAAGCTTCCTTAAATAACTTTTGAGAGGTAATGACGTCCCCCTTGTAAGCCAAGATGTAATGAAATGAAAGACATAAAAATAAAGACTTTAGGGTCATTTTCAAGGTCACCTAAACTTTGTCGAGATTTTAGGGAGTGATTTAGATGACTTTATTTATAAACCTTGGACTAGTCTATTTGTAATAAGAATGGCACTTTTGATTCCAAGGGTTCCCTAAAGGGGAAAAATGGAAGAGCATAGATGCAATACCCCTCTTTTTTCCAAACAAAAATTAGATCAAGCAACTATTGAAGACAAAAATCTTGGAAATATGAGTTCATTTTTAAGCCCAAATGAAAATGAGGTGGTGTTCATTTGACCCCTTGGTCTTAGATATAACTTCGAAAACTAATGCTAAAAACTCACTTAAGCACCTAAAATAATGTTCTTAATTCATTTTAAGCATGCAAAAGGTGATCTAAACATGCTTTTAGCAAATGTCAAGCTTGTTACTCTAACAAAAATGTTAGCATGTCCTTTAGCCTTGAAGCTCTTTTAGGTTTGAAATAATGAGCTTTAAAATAATAGCTCTCAAGTTTATGTTTTAAGAAAAACACAATGACTAATGTCGGTTATATAACTGATGATGGTTACATTTGCTAACCAATGACAGTTATCTAACTGACATCAGTTATACCAATGTGACTGACGATAGCTATCCAACTGATATTAGTTTTACTAATCGATGTTGGTTACTGTGTAAACCCATGGCAAACAAAAAATGACAAAACAAAGTTAAAAAATTAATTTTTAAGATTTTTAATGATCCAAATGAAGATTTTAAAGCTTTAAAATGATCTTCTTCATGTGTGGGATGCATCTTGTCCCACTGGTCATGCCATATGTGATCTAGGAATTTGACTTAAGAGAAGATGGTTAGTATGGTGTTAGTTTCAAAATGAAAACAAAATGAAAGAAACACACTAACTAGCATAACATCTTTAGGCCTAGACACTAGGGAAAGCTTAGTTAACAAAAATGAATGAAACACATAACTAAAATGCAAAAGAAACCTTCTTTTACCTTCCTTGGATACTCCAAAATGCTTGTTGTAGTGGCTTGCTTGGCTTGTGATCATGAAGTCCTTTGTAATGGAAGCTTGGTTACCTCCATCTCTCCTTGGCACCTTTGGCTTGTGGCTTGGCTTGGATTGGAATCAATTTGGCATGGTAACATTAATTGCTTGAAGCTTTGTAATCAATTATACACTATAAATTTACATAATCATGTATTTGGAAGATATTTGAGCATAATAACTTTGAACCAAAATAGCTTAGAAATGATGTGGTAAGGCCTCCTATTTATAGATTTTTGAGATTGATCAGAATCAACTTAAATTGCCCATCCTAAGATTGAGATGTGTGGCTAAGGATTAATCCAATTTTTCAATTAAAATTGATAAATAAGCTCATCAATATTTGGGATAGAAAAGCAATTAAGAGGCATGGAGGGATTTGATAAGGCATGGGAGGCGTGAATCCTGATATTTATAGTATTTATGGCCTAGGGATGTCTTCCCAAGAAATGAGGTCACCTGATGATGTAGATATTGAATATTCATTTCCAAAAATAAGTATTCAACAAGTTTCCATGGAATTATTGATTAGGCCTTGATTTGGATTATTTAACTCTTAAGCATGATTAAACACTTTATGCATAAATTACTCAAATTGATCAGAATGCCTTGTTATTGGTCCAAAATTTGACTGGATTAGAATTGGAAGTCAATGTTAGATGTGTTGGATCTATTATCTTATTTAGGATGTTATCAATAGCAAATAACAAAGGCACACATCTTGTGCAAGATATTTGATAGGAAAGAGCAATCCAGAGCACCCAGGTGCAAAATTGGCATTTTGACTCAAAATGATCTAATCAAAGTTAACTGGCCCACAAATTGCATTGCCCTATTTGATTATACTTTAGCCAAAATCAGCACTTGAATATGTTAGTTTCACATCAATTAACATGTTTTAATGTTTTTAGGCCAAATTGTGCATTTTAGGTGAAAATTGGTCAAAATCCTGGTTGGAGGTTATCAGTGGCCAATTTTAGGTGTTTACAATGATCTTCGTTGTTGAGTGAAGGAATTAGGATCTTTCCCTCATGCATGCAATAAAATCCCAATTTAGTTTCCTCAATGAAATTGTAAGGATCAAGGCATGTGTTTTAGTGCTATACTTGTCAAGATAGAGGTCAAACATACCTTCAAGAGGAGAAGATGTTTCACTATTTAGGACTATCTCTTATTCCTTGCTGATCAAACAATTTTGATTTGTCATTATCTCCAAGTATGGCTCAATGTGGTACCCTGCTAAGGGCTGAGTCCTTATGGTTACCTTGGTTCCATACCTTGTCTTGAAATCTAGAAAGGACCAATCAGAAGAAAGGTATCCTCCTATCTTGGCTATAAAGTCCCTAGATAAGCATATAAAAAAGTGTGTTGGAAGGTCTACCACCACAATATCTTACATGATAGGGAAGCTTGGGCAGCCATGCAAAAACACTTTTAGACCTTTGACCAATCTTACCATCTTGGTTGGAGTTCCATCCAGATGTAACACATATTTACTATATGGCTCATAATTCAAACCTAGCTTATCAACCACTACTTTAGGCATAACAGTAGTGCTTGCTCCACTATCCACAATATAATTGTGGACCAACCTATCTCCTATAATGAGTGTGAGGTAGATATGTGGAATATTTTTAGATTTAGTGGAAGGATCCAAAAGATGATTTGGAGAATTTGTGAGAGTCACACTATGATGCCTTGAAGATTGAGGAGCCACTTGCATGCTTGCTAACTGCTCTTGCAAAATATCCTTTTGACTAGGTATATGTAGAACCTCCCAAAGGGATAAGCTTGTCTTATTTCTATTTAATGAGTCCATAATATTTAGAGATGGAGTATTCACTTTCTCCTATATTTTTGATGGTAATAAAGGAGCTATTGCCTACTGTGTTGCAATCTTGGTAGCTGTATTTACATTCTGATTTTGTTGAGGAACATGGCTTATAGAGGTGCAACACTTTGATCAGAATTTTGTGGCCTTGAAGAGGCATCACTTGGAACTATTCATTGCTCCTGGCCTTCTCCCAAGGCTCTCTTCTTTGACCTTATATTAGCTGCAATTGACATGCCTTGAGTCAACACAAAATCATCCTTTTCTTGAAAGTTCATCATCCCCACACTTGGGCTGAAATTCTCTCCATAATTATCTCTTTGGCTGGGACATGCTTCTTCTACTATCATGTAAGGAGTAGCTTCTTATTATGTAGTCAAAGTGTAACTGATTCATCTATCATCATGTGTAAACTAACCTTGATGCTACCCCTATTGGTCCACATGATCTTCTCCTTGTACTAGATTTGCATGAACTGGAACAACAACCTTTATAGGAGGAGTAGAATTTGGATTATATGCATTGGGCTACCTACTGTAACCTTGTTGATTTTGTCCTCTCCCTTGATAATTATATTGGGATGAAGCTCTATATCCTTGTTGAGGATAGTATTGTGTATTAGGAGGAGCACTTGCTTGATATTGATCTCTCAATGATATGATTTCTTCATCCTTATCCATAATGTTATCCACCTTCTTGGGAAAGGTTCTTGGCTTCACATTGGCATTGGGAACCTGAGACATGATTGGAGCTTCAACCAAATTGTGGGACAATAAAGGCATGGAAACTCTTGAAGGGAGTCTTCTAGCCTAAATCAAGCTATTCTTAGCCTCAATTGCTAGCTCATATGCACATGGAAGAGTGAATCCTCTAATTGACTGCAGCATAACAACAACATCAGTACCAATCCCTTTGAGGTATGTTGGGAACACAAAGCTAGGAGGAGGTCTCATGATTGGTGGAAACCTATACCATGTTCTTTGAAATCTCTCATTGAAATCTCTTATGGATTCATTTGGACCTCTTCTTATTACATTCAGCTGATGTATTAAGGAAGCATGATAACTCTTATTTTCGAATCTTATCACCAATATGTCTCCAAAACCATCCCAACTTATAATGTAGTCCCCTTCCAATGTTATATACCAATCAAGTGCTTTGCCTTTTAAAGACATATCAAACAGCTTAATGGCTATGTTGGCCCTAATAACATTGTGGAAATTGTATAAATTAGAGACATCTCTAATATGTTTAGATGGGGTAATAAGACCCTCTCCATTGAAACTAGGAAGATTTTTTGTAGCATTTAGAGGGATGAAGTCATATGTAGGAAGCTCTATTGGGTTTTGGGTATTAAAATTAGGAAAAGGTTGACACCTATCTATCTCTCCCCTTTCTCTCATTTCTCTTCTTCCTCTATGATCCTTTATTTATTCTTCTTCTTCTTCAACTTCCTCCTCTCCTTGAACTTCTTCAACTTCTGCTTCTTCCCCAAAACCTCCCTGCCAGGGATTTAATAAGGCTAGGAGTGGTTCAGGGTTTTGTTCTTCAGGAAAAGCTTCAGATAAAGGGGCTTGGTAAGAAAATATTAAGGAACTTATGGGGACCATGTAGGATAATGTATGAAAATTGGTCTACAACCAGGAATTCACACCCTTTTGGAGTCACCAAATGTTTGGTTAGGGGTATTTCTACTACTTAGGCATGTCAAGACCAGCATTCACCTTGAATTAGAAATAATTTGGGTCCCACTGGGCATGCCATAATTGTTATCTCTAAATCTTGCACCCTAAAAGAGGGTTGTTTAGGCCTACTCTAAATTTGGGCAATGTTGGGACATTTCTAGCCCTGTGGGTGTGCCTATAAGTGGAAATGAACCTCTAAGTTGAAAGGGCTAGCTCCATGTATTATATTTGTATACAATAAGCTACCGAACTATTTTGTATGAGTGAAAAGAGTTAGAAGTTTACATAAATAAAAATCCTGGTCTAAGATGGTGATACACCAAGAATTAGTATCCACATGTATGCCCTATACTTATGCACAATACAATAGAATATAGTCTATAACTCAATCTCTATAAGATTCCAACATAAGTATTTCAAAGTAGAGATAAAATTAATGAGATCATATAAGGTAAATAAGTAGAAAAGACAACCTATACAGTCCAAAAAAAAGGTTACACATGTGCAAAATCTCATACAACTAGAGTGCACTTTCCATGACCTATTAGATCAAATCTTTGATAAAAAACATGAAGGATAGAGGACAGAAGGATAAACCTCACTTATTATCACTCTATGTCTCTTACATGCCCAGGCAAATGTCTAGAACTGAGAAAGAAAATAGACTTATGCTTCTTTGTTCAAAGGTAAGAAAATGGCAAAAATTCTAACAAGGCTTCACTGTACTATCTGTGGATGATAAAAAAAGAGCCCAAGGGTCCTATTTATATCAAAAGAGGGAGATAAGAGAGATATCTTGGGCATGAAAATAGAGTCCTCCAAAATGGTTTACAGTCACCATCCTGGTGAAACTGATTCTAGTTGTTATCTCATTTAGTTAGAGTTTGTCATTCTCTTTAATTTTCCCTCTTGAAATGACCAAGATCACTGCAAAAATCAATGGTGAGGTGACCCTCCATAATAAATGGCTCAGATTACTATAAAATCAATGGATTCTTCCTAATAACTCTTGCATTTTGCACTACAAACCTAATTAGGTTTTCCAAGTGACTTTACTTCTACTTGCTAAAGTCATAAGTAAAGATCTTTTGAAAACTTGTAAAGCATTGTCTCTTCCTTTTTGGGATTTTTGATTGCTTTTGCTTATAAAAGTCATAAGATTTTCTCCTTAAAAAACTTGATTTGTACCATCTTTGCTTAAGACCCTGTTAGGTTCTTTGAATGGCTTTACTTCTTACTTGAAGACTTTAGGCATGAATTTGACATCCTGTGGCATGTCATCTTTGAATCTCAACAACTAGTTAGCCATCTTAAATTTGATGTCCTATGGCATGTCATGCCTTTGAATCCTAATGGCTAGTTGACCACCCTAAATTTGACATCCTACAACATGTCATCTTTGCACCCCAATGGCTAGTTCGCTGTATTAAACTTGACATCCTATGACACGTCATGGGGATCCATCAAGTTTATGTTTCGAGAAATTTTCTCAAAGTAATTCCTTCAAACAATTTGTCTGAAGGAATTCTTTTAGGGATTTTGCCTGAAAGGCAATGATTAGTTCCTTTGAGAACTTTTATAGAAGGAAACTTGGGAAAGTGTCCTTCAAAAAAGTTTCAAGGGACACTTGGGGAAGACACAAGGTCCCTTCAAAAAATTATGAAGGTCATTTATAAAGGAAATGGCCCTTCAAAACTTTTTTGGAGGGCATTTCCAAAGACAAAGTGCCCTTCAAAAAAGTTTGAAGGGTCACTTGGGAAGAAAAGTGCCCTTCAAAACTTTTTTGAAGGGTCACTTGGACAACAAAGTGCCATTTGAAAAAGTTTGATGGGACACTTGGGCTAAAAAGTGCCCTTTGGAACTTTTCGTAAGGGTCACTTAGAAAGAAAAGTGCTCTTCAGAAAAGTCTAAAGGGACACTTGGGAAAACAAAGTGCCCTTCAAAAAAATCTAAAGGGACACTTGGGGGGGAACATTATCAAGACCATTTCAGGTTTTCCAATTGCCTTTGCTTATAAAGTCATAAGCAAATGTCCTTGAAAAACTTGAAGTCATGCATAGTTGAAAACTTGTAAAGCATTGGAAGGAGTAGTTCAAGTTCGTAAACCCAGATTACTTCTACTCATGAGACATTTATAAGTAGAGTCATTCAAAGAACCCAACTTGGTCTTTATAATGTAATTTGAGTTTACGAGGGGCCAAGACTTCACTTGTGGAGAATCCAACATACACTACAATGGAGCCAAAACACCTTAGCCTCCTTGACTTGCAATTTTGGACCTCTGAAATGACCTATTCTTGCAACTACTGTTTGGCTCTCCATGAAAATGGTTAAACAAATTACATTGAAGTGAAATTTGGTCAATAATTCCTAGGATTGATATGAAAATAGAATAAAATAGGAAATATTTGTTCACTCGAATGCTCTTTTATATGAATGTTAGGTCTTTGATGGGATGAGTTTAGGATGAGAGTTGATCTTATATTTATACCAACTCTATTAGGAGAATATCTCACTTTAAGGTACTTAGGCCAACCATGGGTATACATTTCATTTGTAAAGTGGATGACTTTAAGGCATTGGACACTTGCGTAAGGGTAAGATATTTACATCAATGTAAGTATCTGTATAGGAAACAAATGTCTGGAGAGCATGAAAATAGATACATGTCCCAAACTTGCAGAGATGGATACTAAGCAGGTTAACAACATTCTAGGCAAGATAGAAGGCATGGGTCATCAAAATGATTTTGGTAAGACTAAGAAATAAGTAAATAGGCATAGAGGGATAGTAGATGTGAGCTTACAAAAGTGAGAAATATATAGAACTAAGAGGAACAATCAAGGTTTTAGTTTTCCAATTGTACACAACTAAGGTGCTACATAATTCATATATATCATCTACAGTGTAAAAAGTAATATATTACAAAATTCTAAAGATTTAAAATAATTAACAATTCTAATTTTAGAAATTGATAAATATGGAAAACTATTATTTTAAGAAAAATAATAAGAATAAATGTACTTAATTCAAATACATATTTATATTTATTGTCTCAAATATCTAATAGTTTAAATCAATAAAAAATATGATCATGCATGCTCAAGGTTAGGAAAAAATCTGAACGTGTTTCTAGATAGGACCACTATAAGTGGACAGGAGCATAGGTCGCTCGAGTTTATTGACTACAAACTTGTTCTAGTTGAATCTGACTAATGACTGATAGGAAAATATAGAAAGAATTATAACTCTGATAGAGACAAATAAAAAGTAAAATATTATAATATTATTAGACAAGATTGTTATAGGTGGAAAAAAACACACAAGTCATTTAAATCTATTGACCATATTTTTGTTTGAGTTGAATTTGAAAAAAGTATGACTATTGCACCTTTTGTGACTGTGTCTACTGGGTAGGTTGAGATATTGTGATTCAGATCATATCACAAATAAATTATTATTTTATCTTTGAAACTCTAAGGGCACTTTGAAATCTTGAAACCTAAAAAAAATAGGGGAGTGCCATGGTCTAAGTTGACCTCAATCACCCATTAATAATTGACCATTACCTATGTATTCAATACTCTAAGGAGGGAAATTGAGCCCACATAGTTTTCCCACCTAGAGTGATTGTGAAATTGTGTTCCTTGATTAAGTGTATGTAGCTAGAAATATGTCTTTAATTATTACAAATTATTTCTCTTGATTTGAGATGATTTATACTTGGCTCATGGCTACTCATGGATGATCTTGAATCTGGGAAGAGTAGGGAAGATTTAATCAATATATAATAGTGTGTAATCTAGAGTCAAGTGGTGATAATTAATTACCTTTGATGTGTATTTATAGGTGAACCTTTTGAAAATTTACTTATCTAACCTTATGAAATGTGTGGGAAGACCCAAAATATTAATTATAAATTTGTAAACTAGTTGTTATTTGGCATAGGACATAATTGATCTGTATGCATAGGCATGCAACAAGGGTCATTTTCACCTAGCACGGACTTGTCCCAGAAGATTAAGGACATATGACTTTAGTTGGAGACATTTTGATGATAGTGTGAAGCAATTTGAGCATTTTATTAGATAATTTTTGTATAGTAATGATGACAAACATGGGGTCAAGCCTGCATATAAATAAATGGCTTAGAGGAATGGTGAATAATAGTCATGTATTACAATTCATGTGGTTTAAGACGTGTCGAGAATTAAAAATGTTGTTAAGTATCTATTGTCACTTAGATTTTCACCATTTGAGGAGATGTCTCAACTCTCCTCATCTAAGTGGCACAATTGAAACACCTCTAGACTATGGGTGAGCCTAATAATGAGGTGAATCTCTAGATAAGGTAAGCTCCCTTGATGTACCACTTTTGAATCACTACTACACCTATTCTTGCAAGGGAAAAGGGAGAGAAAATTGAAAGTAAACTATCCTAAAGGTGGTTATACACCAAATTGATTGATGACTACCAACCAACTGCATGTCACACATGAGACTGAGAGACTAACTAAACATATACTTCTCTAATATAAATCTTCTCACATTGGTATTTCATTATGAGGTTGTGATGAATGTTTAGGATAGGAGGACTAAACAAGAGGCCTATAATGGCACTATTTGAATAGACTAACACACTCAACCTTGACACTTCATAGAACACTTCACATGACCTGTAATAAGAAGCTTTCAAAATGCAAATAGGTGTGAGAATGAGACAATAATGCTAAAGAAACAATAGGCATCACTAAGAAAGATCAATAATTAAAGTGAACACACTATGAATAGTCATATAAGAGGTAAAAATCAATCATATTTATTGATCTATGGTATGAAAATGAGTAGGGTTTCACCATACTTAGGTGGAACATCTTTTATAAATGCCGAAATGGCTAGTTCTTATAGAACTTGAGAGAGAAGTGAGAAAAGAGAAGTAAAAAAGTCATAAGGGAAATTTTCAAGATGATAAAATGAGTTACATGTGCATGAGAAGGGAATGTGAAACTAATCATGAAAATTTAGGAAGCAGAAGTGTCACTCCAAGTCATGAAACTCTTAAAATGTGGTGTAGGAGTTCCCATTTTGCACAAAAAATTTTCCTTCATCATTCACCCCTATTTGAACATCCCAAAACTAACTAGGGATAGGTATAATGATTTTAATGAGAATAAAGGGTTACATACATTATTCTTCATGCATTGGTTTCATTCTTAGTCATCTAGAATCTTTTTAAAATGAGCTATCACTGCTTGCACTCAAAGAAAACTCCTCTTTTAGTCACCCTCACACTTGCCTTAAAAAAAGGCATCAATTTTTGATGAAAATTCATAAAATTGAGTGGATGACACTTTTAAAGACTCTCCATGGACTTAGAGTCATTAGGTACACCTGAAAATTAATTTACTTGAAGCTTTTCACCCTTCTCACTATCATGTTCACTATGCTAGCTTTGATTGGATGAGATGAGAGCTCTAGTAGGCACACTTAGGAGTTTTTAAGAAGCATGAAATGGACATGGGGAGTTATATTAAGTCTCTATATTACTCCCAAAGTTGATTTCATCTCTTGAAACCTTTTAGAACCTATATAATGCATAAAATAGTTAAAAGAACCAATTTCATACCCTATCTGTACAATTTCATATAATACAAAAAGATGGAGAGTATCCCTAAATATTCCTATAAAACATCCAATCATTATTTTTTTAAAATTATTCCATTTAGATGCATTAACTTATCCATGTTTTCAAACTAGTCACTAGCAAGGGTTTTGGTGAGTTTAAGCCTGTTTTACCCTCTTAAGCTTTGTTCATAAAAAAATGATGTTAAAATTTCAAATCAATTCCAAAAATTGTTTATCAAGACCTTATCCAACTCATACAATCTTCTCGAGTCTCCATGCAAATCATCAAAGGAGATGTGAGCGTCCAAACCTCTCCTATCAAGTTTGTTTCTCCACTTTGCATAGGTTTGAGTTATCCTAAAGCCAAAAAATGGCTTCCTCATGGATTATCCTACATAATAATAGGTTATAAATATATAAATTCATCCTATAAATATTATTAAATAGGGTATAAATCTCACTAAGGGCTATAAGTGAAGTTGAACCCCTAATTGGGCTCTAGGCCTCAAACAAACATATCTACATACTTGGTAATCCAAACCATCCTATTGGGTTTCCTTATTTTGTGCTAGGTTTATCATGTTTTTCCAGGTGTTATTCAACTCCACACACATCCTTTTAATGTCCAACCAGCCCTTAAATCACCTACCCATTGACATTCTCAAAAACTGTAGGGTTTGTGTATAAAGGGAAGTACCCTCTATTTGAGACAAAATAAAGGGTACTTACCCTATTTAATAAAACAAGTAGAAAGTCAGAGGGGATTATTCAAGTTATATATATGATATTTACCAAGTTTCATCCCTTTGTCATATCATTTTACCCTCCAAAAACATTAAAACCCAAGACAAACTTATATACTCAGTGACTATCTATAGGGTCTTTACTATGAATTGTGTATTGCCTTGCATAACCCTTTCTATACATAATTTGTGTTATATGAGAGTGTATTAATGATATAAAAACCTTAAACAAGGTGTATCAAGCCATTAAATTACCTTAAACTCTCACATACTTTTCATGCTCCTTGCTTGGTCAAGACCAAGTATAATTTTTTGACTGTGTTTGCTCCAAGGCAACATACCTATAGACAGAATTGCATGGTTTAGATTGAAATAATGTCTAAGACCTTTATTTAATATTCCATGATAATTTAACAATTATTTTGACATTTTTTCACCTTTATCTTAGCAATACGAACACCTATATGCCATGTTTCAATTCACTATCTGCATACAATCACTTACAACTGACTGTGTTGGAGCTATCAGGTCTTGTAGGTGTTGATTTTACATTAGAAAATATGTTATGTTATTTTGGAGAAACTTTGAAAAAATTTAGCAACATTTCATATCAGGGTTTTATTTATATAGGTTCATTATCCTCCAATTTTACCTTAAGATATCTATGAGCACCTATAGGCAGGTTGTAGGTAGCCTTTTCTAGGTCATTATACATCTGTAGATGAACATCTAACCATGACATTGCACTTTAGTCCTCTTCCAAGTCATTGATGTAATTTTTAAATTTTTTTAGGACTCTTGAAACATGATAATATGCTTTGAATTACCACCCTGGGAAGTGGAGTTCCTTTGAGGTTCAAAATCCTATAGATGTTATTGACTGAGTTTAGTGTATAAAAGGGTAACTTTGAGCCTTTAAACAACTAACCTCCACTAGTCATCTTCCCTTAAAAATTTTCATAGATATTTTAATATGTTTGGGATGAAATACATACACATATAGATGCTTTAAATCCTTTAATACCCCTATTAAAAGATATCAACAAAACATCAAGGTACTCTATTTTGCACTTTTGGGGATTTGATCCCTGATTTAGTCATTTAACCTTAAAAGGTGATATAAACTTTCACCTTGATAATTTGACACTCAAAATAGGTCTACCATGTTCTCTACACACATTAGGACTTCAATTTAAGTTTCTCCATGTGATTAAACACTCCAAAATAACTCCTCAACTCTCTGTTAAACCACCTATAGGTGGTCATTCCAAAGTGTAGGTAGTGAGGATGAGTAAGTTGGTAGAATACATGATTTATGAGATTAAAATAATTTTTGAGCTCTTTAAATTATTAAAAATATACTCCTTTCATTACCAAGACCCTACTCAGCTCAAAATCTCATTTTCAACATGATTAGTCTTATGAGGGCACCTGAAGGTGTGTGTTAATTGTAGGAGACTCTGAGTTTAGGTAGTGAACAAGAATATGAACTTATGACCAACTCGTTGCTCTTCCATAGGGATTAAATTATATATGGTGATATAAAAATATTGAGGTAGGTTTATATACCTCACTTTCAATGTAAGATAGCTTCATACACATAATTCACCATCACTGACTGTGTATGATAGCCATAGAGTAAACTGACTGCATGATTCTTTATGACTGCAACCTTATGGAGAATTTATTGGAAAATGAGCCTAAAATTAAATGAAAACAAAATTTGAAACATTATTATAAACTGTCACCATCATTTAACACCATTACCAAGACATGAAGATCTTGGAAGTGGTGGAAACCTGCCTGCTACATAGAATGGGAATAATATGCAAACTTGAGATGATTGGCTCATCAAATCAACTCCAAACTTGAAAAAAAGGATGGGGAACATTTGAGAGTAGAGTAAAAGTAATTTGGAATCAATATTAACATTTGGATTGTATGTCAAGGAAGCTGGTGAGGGCACTGAGAATGAAACCGATTGGAAAACTGAAATTGGGGCCCTGAAGGACCGCATTCAGAAGCTAGAGAAGGTCTTCACCAAAGGGCTTCATAATAAAATTCTACTGAACATGTCTATGATGGAAGTGGTGGGTAATACTAGGTATGTTGTCAATGCAGAGAATGAGAAACTCAACGATCTTATCAAATCAATAGTATGTAAGGGGAGACCTCTCTGACTCTGGTCTTCCCATGGCTTGTGTTTTGTTTCTGTCTGTTGTTCTCGGCTATGCCGTCGTCTCTCTGAAAGCATTTTTTGTTTTTTTTCCTTCTTGTCTTTTTTGATTGTATAGGTTTTGGCCCTTGGTTTGCCGCCTTACTTTATCAAAAACATTTGGATTGTAAGGACTTCTCCAAACCAAGGCAAAACCTATACGGTATATAGATTAATAAGAAAATTAGATAATATAATTTATTAGGAATGGTTCATAAGGCACATACCACCATTCTTATACCAAAAAACATCAAATTTAAGTTGACTGAGTCTAGAAGACAACCTCAAGAGCATTTTTCTTGAAACCTCTCTTGCTGACCATACCAAGTATAAATCTGAGGGCCATTCTTGCTTGCCAAGCCTAGTGGAAGAAGAGAGAAGCAATTTTATTAATTTCTTGAAGCTTCTAAACAAACTGATAATTGGAGTAAGTGTATGGAAGACCAAGAGGCACTCTTGAAATTTCATTAACTGTAGGAGTCTGTATAATTCTATACACTTCATTAAATTCTCATTTTTCTAAAAAAACCACCCTTTTTATGAAGAACCTACCACTTTTCAATTAGTAATAGTTAATTAAGACTTATTAGGACACATGGGGTGTGACATCACCTTTTGAAACCTTCACATTTCCAAGGAGTCTATACAACTCATTTAATGCTCCATTTTGACCCCAAAATGACTCAAAAAGACAAATATTTAAAATAACCAAGACCAAGGTGAATGTGACATGAAATGACCTATAATACACCTTATTACATAATATTAGACCCCTAAAACATCTAAAAAACAAGTTTTTACCTATAGGGGTCCCAATTTGACCTGTAGGGTCAAATTTGGTCAACAGTAGCTATGACCAAATTTACATGTCTACACTATGGAAATTGATTGCTACATTGTCATTACAAGTTTTCTTGGATCATCTTGCACATTTGGAGACTTATACCAAAGAGAAAGTGTGTTATACACACTTAGAGATATCTTTATCCTTTTACTCTAGTATTTTCATTACATCATAATACTATAATAAAAAGGGGAATTTTTAGACACTAAAATATGGTATTTGAAACTTGATAATGCTAATCTTAACCTATAATTATCTTACATGACTTATGCATCTCCAAACAATTATCACTTACCATTCACGTATACCTACATGTTAGTTATGAACTTCTCTTCTAGTAGCACTTGAAGGAAGACCTATGAGGTACCCTATGAAAATCATGTAGTTACATCGATACTATACATAAACACATATTCAAATCAAATTAGAAAATATAAAATAATAATTTTATTAATAAAATATAAAAACATTTAAAATAGTGAAAAATAAAAAAATTAGGACCAAAGAATGATATGATTTGCTATATTTCATTATTTACATATGTTATTTATCACATGTTTGGTACATGGCATATTATTTTCATACACACATGTATTTCATGAGGTATATGAGTGCGATGTAGGAATATAGATCATACATGAACATGTAGACGTTGGACATTTCCTATACCTATGAGCCATGCCAATGTTGGGGGCATCTACTTCCATAGGTTATAATATCACATGCTATATATTTATATGACTTTTTCCCCATGTTTAGCTACACACATTACTTTCACATGCCTTTCTAGTTACTCTCTTTTTGCATAGTGCTACATGCATATGCTATTTACTATGTTATGATACTAACATGTATGGATAATGTACAATAGTTTTCACTTATATTATGGTTCAATAATGCTATTATTTTACATTATAGGCTAGTTTTTTCTATTATGTGTAGACCATTGGCCACATTTTTGGTTCCTTAGAATTTTTTTAATGACAATAAAGCCTCTTATTTTTGGATCCTTAGCCTTATTTATTATGAAATTTGTGACCCTTATTTGTCTCTCCTTAATAATGTCTATTAAGTGACATCTTTATCTCCCTTGTTTGTGTCACCTTGGCCTTATTTGTGACATTATATGCTATTGTGTAAAGATAGTGTGTTAAGCTTATTGGGCTTATGTGATTGCTATATTTATAAGTGTCATGATCCATATCATGTAACTCCCCTTTGTGTGTTGTGCCATAATTTACATCATGGACTTGCTTACTGTGTAGTCGTATTCAGTGACAATACTATATGTGCTTTATATATATAAATATCCTTACATACCACTTATATTCCCTTATATTATTTAAGTTACATACATGCCTTTATGTTTTATACATTACTATGATGACATATTCTCTAAATGTTGACATGATTCAACATGAGATTATATTTATACATGACATGAAATTATTCACCTTTCTTTTTATATGAGCGATTTGTATAATCCATTCCTCACCTCAAAAGGGGGGCATATTAGTGGTCTTTTTCATAAATACTACAACCTATATTAGTAGATTTTAACAAATTTTAGAGTTCAGATATTAGATTGGGATAATTATTTGTAGTGTTTGGATAGATTTTAGGCACATATGTAGGGTATATGTACTCCAATTTACACTTCATAAGTGATATATTTTATACTAATACAAATTCAAATAAATATAGGGGTATGTGCAAGGAAAATGTGATCCATTTTACAAGACAAATTCAAGTAGGCATGATGTTGGTTCATGCATACATATATAATATATAGATTTAGTTAGACATGATGATAATTAATGCACATATATATTATTTTAGATTTAAATTGGGCATGATGTTGGTTCATGCACATTATGGTAGATTAAAGTTGGCACCAATTTAGTGGGGCATGATGTTGGTTCATGCATATTAACACATTGGCACATTTATAGTTAAGATATCAAGTATTTTCAGGTGTGGAGCAAACTTGAATATATAAGTCCATCTGCAATGGTTTATTAATGATTTTGAGTCAATATACCTTGAGGTTCAACAATGCTCACCAATAATTGCATTACCCATAACAAACCCATTGTGTGGTTCTCAACTTATCATATTCGAGTTACAAGACCAATGATGGATTAGTTACATATGAGTTGGGGAATTTATCTTTCAATCCATGACCTTTGTCTTAGTTAAATTTAAAATTAGGGATTGGTCACCCTCAAACTCAACATGTTCTACAAGCGCTTTAGCAAGGAAACATAATTCTTCAATGCTTTGATAAGTAAACATCATTTCCAACAATTTATAGGGTAACACTATTTACTCACATAAAAATTTACTCTTTCCTTTCTATTTCAAGTTTCAAGTTTCAAGTTTCAAGTATAATTTAGATTTTGAATTTCATTCTATGGACATTGACTTCTACATTTTCATTGTAGGTTTTTCTTGGAGTAACTTTCACATTTGGAGTTTTCTCCCAAAGATAAAGTGTGTTGTACACACTTATGTATATCTTTATACTTTTTATTTTAGTATTTTCATTGCATTGTAATACTATAATAAAATGGGGGAAATTTTAGACATTAAAATCTAGAATATGACATTGGGAAATGTTAATCTTGACCTAGACTAATCTTACAGAACTTGTGCATCTCCAAACAATTCTCATTTGCCATTCCTATATATTTACATACTAGTTATGAGCCCAATCCATTATAAGTTTCTATCAATCACCTACACAAAATTTTTAATCTATATTAAATTAGTGAAATATCTTAATCAAATATTTATAAAATACCACATTGGCATTTCTGTCTCCTAGATAGTAAGGTCAGGCTCAAATAGTAATTTCCATGTTATTGTCTTGAGTTTGACATTCCTGCTCATTGCCTAGTAATGACTATTTTTCAAAATTAATCCCTTCTGAAAGGTCAGCCCATTCACCTAAAATTTTGTTGGATTGGGAAATTACCCAATTGAGTGCATATAAATATAAGTCAAGGACAAACATATTCAAAATCTGACATCTACAAGTACCTCTCAAGTATACTACTGCACATTAACAAAATCTATCATAATCTTCCTAAATTAAAAATCAAGTACTAGGATCACTTATCAACCAAGTTTGAAATGCACCAATCCAAGTGAAGTATAAACATTATTGAGATCAAAGTTAGATTTTTAGGTGCATTCACATAACAAAAGGTCACAATTGTACATTCATACTAAATAGAAGAACTATGTGTGGTTTAAATTCCATCTTTGGAGTATTGGATATGTATGTAATGTTTAATCATTAACAATGGTGATTAGGGTTAGCTCATCCCAAATACACTCCCTCACTTTGTACATGTTTTCATCCTTCATAATCAGACCCAAGTTTTCAAGGAGAAGAAAGTTGATTTGTGGAGTTGTGCATGTAGTTGAGGGTCATAGATCACAAAATAATAGACTTATAAAATAGGCACACCACATATTACAATCATAAAGAGACAAATTTTATTAGGATAGTAACGTTAACCTCAGTCACTAATGTTGACATTCCTACCTACGGATGAAAGTATTGGCCCTATGCACACAAAGGAGACACATTTCTAGATCTAGATGAATCACATGATAAATTACAATCTATTTCATTATAAAAAATCAATCATATTCAATAAATAAAATAATAAATCTAAGTATCTTAATCTCCTTACTACTTTCCATAAATAAGAAATCTAATTTTCAAGTCAATTCCAATATTGTACATTCATATTTATGCTTGATTGCAATATATTATAATCTAAATTAATTCTAAAAATTGAGCCTATTGTGATTCACATTAATCCAAAAATAGGGTAAAAAATTATATAAATGGATCCAAAAATATCTTAAGCTTCACATTAATTTGTGAAACTAAATCATTCGTAGGTGTATTAACATCATTGATCTCAATAACAATGTTCTCAATTAAATCTTTTATTGTATGTCCCAAACCATAACATCTATTAGTAGAATGTATTTTGCATCAATGCCAATAATAATAATAATAATAATAATAATAATAATAATAATAATAATAATAATAATAATAATAATAATTGATATCATATGTATTAGGTTTTTCCTTTGTCATATCAACCTCCATTAGCAAATGAATATATATGAGATTGCACTCGAGAAACTTTTATAACACCTTAAGAGGAGGTTTTGATATTGTGTAAATTTCCTCCTTTAAAGAGCCGAAAAGACAAGCCTATTAGTAGGTTGTGAAATTGCATTAACTATTATTTTATCCCCATTATTAGTACTATTAGTGTTGGAATTGAAATTTGTATTTCTTTGAAACTTGGCATTGGAATATGTGGGAGGGTTAGTGTTAGATATTCTAGCCACCCTTGGTATCTTGAAACCTGATTTGCATAGGGGTGGATAATTTTCTGTCAAATCCTGCTGAGTATAGTCCTTGTAAGCACCTTCATGATGACTATGTTACCTAAAGAACATGTATGTTGAGATCATTGATGTTACTTGAGCCTCTTACTTCATTAGATAAGGCCTAATAGTCATTTGTTGAGATCATGGTTTGCATTATACCTATAAGAGACCTACTAGAGGAGCTCTTAATGAACAAATATGTGTCTAAGGTCTTCTTGTCTTGTTAGGCCACATTTCATGTCTAAAAACATTCAAATTACTCCCCAATGCAAAATCTTTTTAGAAGATCTAATAGGTCAATCCTAAGCTCATGATGGCCTAATGAAGTCTATTTGATAACTAGAAACATGAAATTATTTTCAAGGGTAAATACATCTAAAGGGTCCTAAAATTCATTCATAAATGTCTTAATAGCCTTGTATAAACCTATTCAAGTATGTCTTAATGTGAAATGAAGAAAAAAAGGTCCTAAAAAGTGCTCGTGAGTTTATAAAGGGCCAAAGGGTCTTGTTTCATTCATTAAAGTCATTCTAAAGGGGATTGATCATTTTATAAGGTATAGTAAAGTCATTTTTGTATTTGAGGACTCTTTAAAAACTCTCTAATTCATACAAATGGTCAAAAATGCATTGGAATTGGTTGTTTCCATCCATTTTTATTTCTTAGTGGCATTCAATTCTCGCAATGTGAGGAGAGTGTATCAAACCATCATCAAACTATTATTTTTTTCAAATATGTTCAGGGTAGTTTTCATTGTTCTAGGTATGCTAAAGAAAATCTTAAGGCCAAATCAAAAAATTCAAGGCATCATCATGGTTTCATTCCCTTTGAAGGGCTAAAGCTTCAAGCACAAAGTTGTAGTCATTTTTTGAAAGGTTTCCTAAGGTTGTAATGGAGAAGACACCATGGTTTTAAGGAGGTTATGGTCTCAGAATCAGGTTTAGGTTTTTTAATAAATAAAATATTCATTCATAAAAGAAACAATGGGTTATAAGGAAGATCACAAGGAAACAAGCCTTGAAGACAAGCCATGAATGAGGAGTTGCAGGTTTTCAAGAAGTCTTGGTTTGATTTGCATGGTCCACCATTGGTATTAAAACACAATATGGAGTTAAAATTGGGTCGCTTCATCATCTTTAGGATTTCACACACCTTCAACGAAGAGAACAATGCTCACAATTTTCAAAACAAGGTAAAACTAGTCTAAAACCTTGTTTGTAGGCACCTATAGGTGAATTTCATGGATGAAATATCTATATTCCTTACTGCATGGTTTAGTAAAGACATTGGAGGACATGATTAAGGTATATAAGAACCATATATAGGTGTTTATGGGTATTGAGTTGAAGATAAGGCGATGAATTTTTTTAACAAGCCCTAAAACTACCTATAAATCACTTGAAAGAGACATAATCAAGGGTTTTTACACACTCCTCCTTTTGCATGCCTCAATTTAGGCAATAGAGAAGGTTAAAAGGTATATAAGGCACCACCCTAAGTCATCAAACTAGATTAAAGAGCTTAGAATCATGTGGATCTACTAAGAAGGTTGTAGCAATATTAAACCCTGCTTAAACCCTAAGAACTCATGAGTGCACTTTTTAGATGTTTTGAGGCTTAAGAAGGTATCAAACATGAAGGTTAAGTGTATATAAGACACCAACATGTTTGTATGAAGTATTATTAGGTTTTGAATGATCAAAAGGTGAATGTCCCTCCAAATCCTCAATACTCTCTAATAAATACAAATGATTTTAGGCTTGTGCAAAGCTTTCTCAAGGTTTCTAAGGTATTCTTGTAGGTCTGCCTATTAGGTTCCATGATTTATAAGAAATGAAATCAAGGTTTAAGATATAAAGTTGAAATGGAGAGAAACAAGTCACAAAAGATAGTTTTTAGGCTTGTTAGAGTGTGAAGTGGAATTCCAAGCAAGGTTTTATTAAGAGAGAGACAAGATCTTGAAAGACATCTTTAGGAGGTTGTAAGAGGATTTTAAGGAGTTATTAGCTACATACCTCCAAGTTATCTATGTTCCATGGTGGTTCATTGACTGACAAGGGATTAAAGATGTTTCCAAAATCCCTCTAATACTTCATTATCATACCCATAGGCATGATCAAATAGCCCTCAAGAGATGTTGTAGGTTTGGTGATTTTGAGTTGCAGGTAGCTTGGTAAAATTTTATGATCTTGCTAAGAGAAAAAACAAGGTGTAGACATGCTTATAGGTTATCAGGAACTTACAAGTCTAAGATCAAAATTTGAGAGTTCACAATCAATTAACAAGCTTATGTATAGGGAAAATAAGGACTTACAATCTTGATAATTCTACAAGTGAAGAGATGAAATCTCATGACTTCAACACACAAATCCAAACATGCAATATATTACAAGAATAATGTCAAGGCCTAAAAAGTGGTAAATATAGACAACAAGCCCTTTTAAGGAGCATATAATAAGCCTATAGTGAATATATATGATTTATAATGCATAGGAATATGATAACAACCTACATTCCACCATCCCTAGCTCTGATATTAGCTTGAATCAACTTTACAAATGCCTTCCTCTATTCTTAAGATTCAATCTTCAACAATAGTAGTTCAACTTCTCACTAGGCTTGATAACATCCTATTGAATGACCTTGTTTACTAATAACCTTTGAATCATTTCTCAATATCCTTAGACCCTCTATAAACTTCATACTCATCCACTCATCTCATTCCATTCATTTTCCATCTCCTTTCATTTTACTCACTCACTAGCTCCAGATTAGTTAATAGCTCCTCAAGGCTCTAAACCTCAAATCATGTTTTAGATCTCATGAATACAAAATTCAATCATTGATGACATCTACTAGGAATAACATACTTTCCTCAACCTCTTTTAACCCTTTACTCACTCTCCAACATTCACTTACCACCTCAAACTCAATAGTGAGACTACTTTCTTGTAGCCTTTTTTTACACTAATCTCAGTTAGTTAGAACATTATCTAAGTCATCCAAAATACCTAAGCCTAGATTTGGTCACCCTCTATCTTCATCCTAATTCTAAATAAGTTTTATAACCTCATTTTTTATGAAAATACCCTTTCTCTTATAACAACCTTGCCAATTAGGCCTCTTAACCCTTCTTTCACTTGCTCAGTCACTAAATCCATACCATATGGTACTATACCAGTTAGAGCATCCTTATCTAAATGCCAAAAAATGCATTATTAAAATTTTTCAAGACATTCCCATGGTTAGAATGAAAGATAATGGATTTTCAAAAATGAAACCCTAACGAGGTTAATGGGCTTGACTGTGTAGGCTGAGAGAGGTAAAAATGCAATATTTTTGGTTTGAGCTCATTTAAAACTAGTTGAAACCTTCCCAATATATGTGATAATAATTTCCACCTCTCTAAATAGCTAATGGTCCTTAATCAATCTTGTTATGGCTTACAATAAGCAAAACAAATAACTTTGAGTCCTTTTGTAGGACTGTGTAATGGTTTTAGTGATCTTTTTCACTTAAAATAAGTTTTCATACTTAAAATGGGATATTATTAAGACATGTTATCCTTCCACTCATTATAAGACTTAAACAACTTATTAACTACCTTCTTTCTCAAATATGCACTCCTTTCTTGCATTTTGATTGAGTAAGAACAAGGGTTTTGACTATGCAAACAAGGTTCTACTTACATGTGGACTATGCATTGAAGATTTGATATTTGTATTGAATCAAAACCATAAAATATACCATTAAAACAAGAATATTCTTACCTACATACCATTTTAAGTATAATAATGATCTTCTTGATATAAATATTTCAAGAAGCATTAAGACACCACACTCTTTAACTGTCACTATCCACAATAGGGTTTTCATCTCTGAGAGATTTTATTTTAGGTCCTTTATATTTGGAATACATAAAATGATAACATGAACCTTATCATTATTTAGATATACCTTTATATTATTAAACAATGTTCTTTCTGTAATGTCCCCAAAATTTTGATAAAGTGATTTAATTAAATTAAGTTGTCCAAAAATTAATATTATTTCAAAAGGATGACTTTAATTAATTATTTTAATTAAATTAAAATGGAAATAATAAAATATTAAAAAGGTCACTTTATTAAATAAGTTTCTTCTAGAAGTTGGAGTTAGTTGCAAGTTGGCTTCTTTTAGAAGATTCCTTGGAGCCTTTAAAAGAAGTTGAGGGCAAAGCAATTGCATCCAATTGTTGAGTAATATTTCTGATGCATTATTGCAAAGCTTGAACTTTGATTCAGCTAAATCTCTGAGGATGAAAACCTTCAACAGATTGGAAAAGGGTTGGAAGAAAACTTAGCTCTTTTCAGGAGTGGATTCATGACAGAATTCAAATTGAGCTTATTAATTTAGATCTGGAGCTTCAAGGAGAATCACACACTATTTGGCTTTAGCTGGGTGTCGTATGAGATTATCCTAGCTGACATGAGAAAAGAAGAGTCGGCAGTTTGCAGAGGAGACAACGCTAGCAAGAAGTCATGGGCATAATAAAAGTCTATGCTACTGATTGAACTTCAAAATTCATGGGACACAGACTTCTATTGCAGCCTTTATTCATGACTGCCAAATATTGATTTGAGGAGCCTGACAAAATATTTGGAGAGGTGATTTTATAATTTATGCATTTGCCAGCGCAACCTTCATGTGGATTCACTATAGTCAATGCAATCAGATAAATAGGTGAGGAATTTGTGGAAGAGTTGCCACTTATATTTAGGAGAATCATGGTATTGGCAAAGACACTACAAACAAAAAATACAAGGTGCCAACTTTAATGTTTTATTTGTAGACAAAGAGGTGGCGAATGAAGATAAATCGAAGGCTTGACAAAAAATAAAACTTCAAGTAAAGACAAGTTAGTGATAAGACAAAAAGAAAAGAGATGCCAAATAAGAAGACAAGTGGTCTTGGGAAGCTGTCAAAGACAGATCACATGAAGATTCAAGGTGTTGGTAAAAGTCAAAAATTGGCATAAGACAAGACAAGTAATGTCCAGTTGCCAACTTATACTCAGAGCACGACATATCAACAGGTTTGAGAATTTGATTATGAATTCCGGTTGCTTCTGTTTCAAATTAGAATAATGATTATACTATGTAAATGCTATTGCAAATAATTCTGAGTCTAAAATCTGTATCTGACCTATCTGGAAACATAAGTCAATTTATGTTTCTATGGGCTGCTATCATTCTGAGAATGTTGTAATCCATCATTGAAGGTTATGCTAAGTTTAGAACTAGTTTGGTAATTATTTTTGAGCAAGTATTAATCTGATATAAATTTTTGATAAGTCTGTGATCTATTTCTGGGTACTGTTACACTTGTTTCTTGCTCAAATCTGTCCAATAACAAGCTAATTTATGCTCAGATCAACATAGTAAAGTCTAAAATACAAAGTAGTATAAATCTCAGTCCAAATAAAGTGAAGTTAACCATATACTTTACCACTCTGAATCTGAGTGTACTTGAAATTTATTATTGAAAGGTTCTTGAACTATAAAAAACTTTGGCATATCTAGAAAGGGATATTACAGTGGTATCAGAGCCATGCTTCTTGCCAGCCTATTGGGGCGAATATATTTTATTTCTATGCATCCGAGAAGAATTGATATAACCCATAGGTATTATACACATAGAAGAGCTCAGTATGAGCATGAGCTTGGAATAGAATAGGAACCTATTATGGTAGAAGAATAGGGGGATGCTCGAAGAAATCAGGATGAGGAAGAGAGAGAGATGGTGAGGACTCTCATCACTACTTAGCCCAAGATTACTCAAAATTTAGATAGATTATAGGATACCTTGGAACATTTGGAGGTGGATAGACACAAAGGAAGGCAGAGTAGATCAGTTTCAATGGCAGGTAGTCATCATAGCCATCAGTCCAGTCAGCATAGCCAATGAATCCCATTCTTTAGTTGGGAGCTCCCTTCATTCCTCTAGGTGGAATTGCCATCGTATACCTACTATGAATAAACCAATGCTTCCTCAGTTTGTACCAGGTGAATAGTGATCACAAGGGGAGCCACTAGAGGTTGGGTTCTAGGAGTCCATTTTGGCAACCATAATTGAGTGGAGAGTTCTACCCCCAGAGGTTAGGGATGTTTTCCCTCTTATCCAATATTGTGTGCAGAATAGAGATATAACTAGATTCAGGGGAGATCATGGTTATAGACCACCCCAGTAGCAAAAATTTAACTTTAATAGAGCTATTGGGAAGATCACATTGGCTACATATGATGGCTTGGGTGATACGAGTGCACGAGCTTGGGTGCACAAGCTGGACATATATCTATCCTTGCAGCCCATGCCTGAGCATGAGGCTATTCAATTTGCTGTGTTGCATTTAGAGGGAATTGCATATGATTGGTGGCACCATGGATTGGTCACCCAGGATCACGCCTTGGTATGATCCTATGCCGAGTTCACTGAGCGACTCATTACATGGTTTGATTGTAAGGACACAGAGCTCTACTATAGAGAGTTAACCCATCTTAGACAGACTGGTCACATAGAAGCTTATATTAATGAATTCCAGTATATTGTGGTTATGGTACCTGATATGCCCCAGAGGTAGAGTGTGATGTTATTCATTGAGGGATTACAGGATAGACTTAAGGGTCTGGTATGTGCTTTCCAACCAGCCACTCTTAAGGAGGCCATTGATGTGACATTGAGACTGGATACTGTTCCCACTTCTTATCAGGTAGATAAGAAACCATTTAGGGACTCTTGTCCTTCATAGAAGGCCAACATGCCATAAAATAAAGAAGGGTCATCTTTTATAACCCCTTGGATGAATCAGGAGATGAGGAATGAATTGAGAAGGAAAAAGTTATGCTTTTCCTGCAAAGAACCTTGGGAACTCGGACACTGCTATATGGGTAAAGGAAAGGTTCATTTGATTGAGGTGACATCTGAGTTAGGGGATGAGGAGGTACCTAACACTGATATTGAAGATAGCATGGAGGATGTTGAGTAGGAATAGACACAATTGGAGTTAGATACCCTTGAGCCCATGGCATCAGTGAAAGTAACTATGGCTACCCTCTCCAATTATCCTAACTTTCATGCCTTTCAGTGAAAGGTACACTTAAGGGCAAGTGGGTCGTGAGCTTGGTAGACACAGGTTGCTATGCATAACTTTATTGACCAGAAGTTAGTGGAGAGGTGTGGATTACAGTATGAGAAGTTTGGTGGTTTTGGAGTAAAGGTGGCAGATGGTGCAGTTTTGGGTTGTACTAAATAGATTTCACAACTTAGTATTCAGATGGGGGATTATACTCTGACCAATGATTTTTATGTGCTTACCTTAGAGGATTATGATGTGGTCTTGGGTATGTAGTGGTTACAAGGTATTGGGCATTACATTATTGATCACCACCATATGCAGTTAGAGTTCCTTTCTAGGGGAAAGAAGACTATCTTGAGGGCAGCGTTAGATGGTGGACCTAAGGAGGTGTCATCTCGCAGGATGGAGACAATTATTAGACATAATGATGTGATTTGGGCTACATATTGTTTGATTAAGTCCAAAACACCCACACCTCAAGATAACCAGGTATTTCATGTTGATATTCAGTCAGTGATGGATCGTCACGGGAGAGTACTTGGTGACATACCTTCAGGGGTACCTCCAGATAGAGGTTTTGAGCATGGTATAGAGATGGAGCTAGATTTCACATCAGATGGGAAGAAGATTGTATTGAGAGCTTTAGCAGATGGTGCTCTAAGTGTTATGACAACAAAGAGGATGGAGGCTCATTTTATGAATGATGAGGTAAATTATTCTATATGTTGCATGACATTTTCACTTCCAATTATGAGTCATCATCCTTATGGGGATTTGGAGAGCATGATAATTAGAGTAGCACAACGGTCTTCTGTGAAGACTAAGGTATGTGATGGTGAGTTTGTTAATTACATATTGAGAATTATCGCACTACTATCTAGGAGAAATAAGGAGAAATTATTCATAGATATATTGCAGCATAGTGTTTCAGATAGTAGAGTTTGCAAATTTCTAAGAATGATATGGGATCCTGGAAGTTGGTGTTGGGTATCAAGTGTGAATTGCTTGAGGATAAGCAATCTCCAGGAAGGGAGGACTGTAATGTCCCCAAAATTATGATAAAGTGATTTAATTAAATTAAGTTGTCCAAAAATTAATATTATTTCAAAAGGATGACTTTAATTAATTATTTTAATTAAATTAAAATGGAAATAATAAAATATTAAAAAGGTCACTTTATTAAATAAGTTTCATCTAGAAGTTGGAGTTAGTTGTAAGTTGGATTCTTCTAGAAGATTCCTTGGAGACTTTAAAAGAAGTTGAGGGCAAAGCATTTACATCCAATTATTGAGTAATATTTTTGATGCATTATTGCAAATCTTGAACTTTGATTTAGCTAAATCTCTGAGGATGAAAACCTTCAACAGATTGGAAAAGGGTTAGACGAAAACCTAGCTCTTTTCAGGAGTGGATTCATGACATAATTCACATTGAGCTTATTAATTTAGATCTAGAGCTTCAAGGAGAATCATGCGTTGTTTGGCTTTAGTTGGGTGTCGCATGACATTATCCTAGTTGACGTGGGAAAAAAAGAGTCGACAATTTGCAGAGGAGACAACGCTAGCAAGAAGTCGTGGGCATAATAAAAGTCTATGCTGCTGATTGAACTTTAGAATTCATGGGACCCAAACTTCTATCACAACCTTTATTCATGACCACTAGATATTGATTTGAGGAGCCTGACAAAATATTTGGAGAGGTGATTTCAAAATTTATGCATTTGTCAGCGCAGCCTTCATGTGGATTCACTATAGTCAGCGTAATCAGATAAATAGGTGAGGACTTTGTGGAAGAGTTTCCACCTATATTTAGGAGAATTGTGGTATTGGAAAAGACACTACAGACAAAAAATATAAGGCACCAGCTTTAATGTTTTATTTGCAGACAAAGAGGTGGCAAATGAAGATAAATTGAAGGCTTGACAAAAAATAAAACTTCAGGTAAAGACAAGTCAGCGATAAGACAAAAAGAAAAGAGACACCAAATAAGAAGACAAGCAGTCTTTGAAATCTATCAAAGATAGATCGCATGAAGATTCAAGGTGCTGGTAAAAGTCAAAGATTGGCATAAGACAAGACAAGTAATGTCTAGTTGCCAACTTATACTCAGAGCGTGACATATCACCAAGTTTGAGAATTTGATTATGAATTTTGGTTGCTTCTGTTTCAAATCAGAATAATGATTCTACTATGTAAATGTTGTTGCAAATAATTTTGAGTCTAAAATCTATAGCTGACCTGTCTAGAAACATAAGTCAATTTCTGTTTCTATGGGTTGCTATCATTTTGAGAATGTTGTAATCCGCCCGCCATTGAAGGTTATGCTAAGTTTAAAACTAGTCTGGCAATTATTTTTGAGCAAGTATTAATCTGATATAAATTTTTGATAAGTCTGTGATCTATTTTTGGGCACTGTTACACTTGTTTCTTGCTCAAATTTGTCCAATAACAAGCCGATTTATGCTCAGATCAACATAGTAAAGTCTAAAATACAAACCAGTATAAATCTCAGTTCAAATAAAGTGAAGTTAACCATATACTTTACCAATCTAAATTTGAGTGTACTTGCAATTTATTATTGAAAGGTTCTTGAAATATAAAAAACTTTGACATATCTAGAAAGGGATATTACACTTTCTTACACCAACAATCACCAACTCTATTAAATCTCTCTTTCTTGATTATAACCTATAATCTCTTATTCAGACCTGTAATTGACACAAAGAGAGATATATGCATAACATCAAGGAATTTACAATACCTTAGATATATAAGAAACATTCAATATAAATTTTCTAGGAGAGAAATCAACAAAAAATATCTCTTTTCTCATTAACAAACATCATTGACATTACATATGTAGTCCATATTTGGAATCTGTTCTTCATAGAATGTGTCATTTATTATTTATTGCTCCACCTCACTCTTCCATTCTCAGAGATTTATTTATTCACTCCTATCCTAATGTCCAACACACTTATCTATATGCATTACATCTTCTTTATATTGCATCATGCAATCTTTCTTACTATCTTGACAATTTTTATGCAAGGCTCTCTTACATGGCCAACTCAATGTAGGAGTGGCAGTTAGACTTGAACATGACTCTTGATTTTACATTAAATTTAAGGAATTAAGAGTAAAATTTGTTTAAAAACTCTTTTCATGACCCATTGGACCATTTTTACAAACATTCTTTCTCCTATTCACTTCATATTATGCTCCATGGTCCTTCTATGCTTAGGTCTAGGGTTTGAATTTTCAATCTTTCACTTTTGGAGGGAAAATTTAAAGTACATAAAAAACACACTCCTTAAGAGTCATGATGAATCTAAAGATAAAAAATGGATTCTAGAGTATCCTTAATAGACATTAATATCCCAAAATTGATCATCTATGACCCTTAACTAGCATATGAGTCTTTAACAACTGAAAATGGTGTTTGTTTACTAGATGCTCCTACATCATTTATCAAAAGGTCTAACGAAAAGTTTTAAGAATATTGAGACTTGAAAAACTCATCATGATCCAAGCAAAACCCTACCATCCTACAATAGGTTTCTCAAGGTTTGGAGCTTTAGAAACTTGATTACAAGTCTTGAATTGGATATTCAAACATATACAGGTTTTCAAACAAAGTGTCATTCATCATTTGAGCCTCCATGATTCCCCTCAGGTTTCAAATGAGCACCAAAAGATCTTAAATTATGTCTAATGAGTGGTTTTCAAGGTTTTAAATAATATATACACTTCATCTCAAATGGATTGCAATGTTCCAAACATGGTTTTATGAGAGAGAGGGAAGAGTTAGTAAAGTTGTGATGTTGTAGTGAGAAATAAGTTTTCAAGTTTGATAAGGTTTCCATTTATTCCCAAGCAATGTTAATAAAAGGTTTAAAAGAATGGTTCAAGATTAAGTAGATATGAAATATATTTTATGACTTCAAGACTCTTATGGGAGAGTTGCAAGCAGAATGGACAAGCATTTCTAGCCAAATCAAGTCTATAGGCTTGTCCCATAAGTTTCATGGCTAACCAAAGAGTGAATGCAAGGCTTGGTGATGAAAATTATAGGCAAGTTTTGAATAACTATCAATATATGACATAATTTTAGAAGATTTACAATAAGTTTTAGGTCTTCAATAGGCCAAAAGGCATCTATTTGTAGGATTTGGTAGTGTTTTCATTGTTTCCAGTGCAAGCCAAGATCTTTAAATTCCAAATAGCTTCCCTATATATCTAAAAATAAAGAAGGGAGATTTCAAACTTATCTAAATTATCTCAAGAAGACCATAGGCATGTGCAATTACCATGAGGTCCAAGATTAGGGTTCTTATAGTTTTAAACCTATAACAAGGCTAAAATAACTTCTTCATGTGTTTAAGATCATACATTTATCAAGGTTCCCAAGAGTATTTTAAAAATTTAGGCTCCCTTAAATAAAGTAATGATGGTTGTAGGCCTAGAAAACCAAGATGCTTTGAAACATGAAGATTTACAGGTAGAGTTTCCAAGTATAGTTTTATAAGATTGTGAAGTGAGGTTCTTAAACAAGAATACATGTAACTCCAGGTTTGCAAGTATGCCTACAATATCGAAGAGAGATTTTTTTTTTGACCAAGATGGAAGCATGATCCCCAAATCTCTCAAAATGGGATACATGTTAGAATTATGAAGTTTTAAGCAAGTCCAAGGGAAATAACACCTAATAGTAGGTTGGTATGGCCTCAACATCATTCAAATACTTATCCATAGAATTAAAAAATATGAAGATAAAATCTCTAGTATGATAGAGTTATAATCAAGTTATAAAATACTTACTAATGAATTATATGGACAAGAGGAATCATGAAGGTTTTAAGGCTTCTCAAACTCACCTATAAGTATGTCACCATAAGAGTCCAAAAATATCAAGAGTTGCAGGCCTACAAATGCTAAAAAGGATCTTCATGGTGTTAGAGGGGAAAGGGTGAGTTGTTAAGTTTGTTAAGCATATCTATAATCCTTTAGGATGTGTCTAAAGATGTCTAGGCTTCTTAAGAACAATTTATATGGTTCAAAATTTAAATTGAGTCTCCATATGTCCAGAAGATTACATATAAGCCCATTGACATACTCAAAAGGTTTATGACTAGGTTGTAGGTATTCTTAGATAAATTTGAGCTATTCTACAATCAAGAAAGGTTATGATGATAAGGGCACCTATAGTAAGAGGTTCTTAAGCTTCTTTGAAAAGGTATGGGGTTAAATAGAGATAAGTCTAATGGATAGAAGGTTTTCATGAAAGTATGAGGAGAGTTGAAGACCTCCCAAGGGATGAAATAAAGATTTTATGGTCCTCAAGGATTGAAAACATCATGGTTTCAAAGTTGTGGACATGCAACTTATTTTACAGGGCAAATTTAGTAGGTTTCATATAGATCAAGGGCATTATGAGATATTGAAAGCAAGATCATACATGAAGACATGAAAATTGCATTGAAGAAGATTCTAGGTCTATGGGGACATGAGAACAAAGACTCCAACAAGATTGTTGCAGGTTTGCAAAGAGAATGAGAAGATAAAATGGGACTTTCAAAGCATAAGAATTCCTGTTTCTTAAGCCTTTCAAGGATTTCTTAGGGGCAAGGATGAAGATGAACCAACTTCTCAACCTATCCAAAAGGCTCTTACCTAAACTTTAAAGTTGATTTCCATTAGTCCATTCTTCTTTAGCATGTCAAGCACTACTAAGGGAAAATATTAATGGTCATTAAGGTCATGATGGGGGTATAAAGCATTATAAAACTGATCCTAGAAACATGTAAGTGCCTCCATGGAGTGAGAATCATGGCATGTCAACCTAAGGATATAAATGACCATTTGAAATCCACTTCCAATTCAAACATTCAACAAGCATGATGGTCATGGCAAGTAAAATTTACCAAGATTCTCTATAGCATGCATACATGGGAGGTGGAGGTAGGAGAGCTAAGGATAAAAACATGAGTTTTACAAGAATATGGTAGCATTGAAGGAGCACATGCATCATCCACAAACACTCTAAGAACAAAAATAATAAAGATTAAGGTCTTTTCTTGTACCACTATGCCAACCTTCTTGAGAGAGCTTCATGGAACAGGTCTACAATGTTGAAGAGGACTTAATTCTTCCATTTTCCATGTTTTCCATGGCTTAGAATCATGGTGTAACATTAACATTTATGAGGTCTTCTAGTGATTTTATCTTCTCTCTTAGCTCCTTTTCTTATATATAAGGATGGAAATGCCTTATTCATGATCCTTCCTCTTGGTATGCCAAGACTATACTCATTTAGAGACTTGTAATGCTAGATTAGGCATTAAACTATCAATAAAAGATTAGATTTGCCTCTCTTATCTTGATGTCTCACTATGTATTTTAGAAATTTAGTTGCATTTTTTGACTTTTAGTTTCATTTTCTTAGTTTGAGATTTATTTTAGATTCACATTAGTCTCTTTTGGCTCATTTGTAAGGAAATTTTAGACAATATAGCCCTTTGGTTTCTTCATCATACCTCTATTATAATAACTTTATGAGAGTGTGTAGCTAAAATCAATATTTTAAATGTTTTTCTTGTGCTGTTAGAATAAGTGGAGGATATCTTTAGACTATCAAGGTGCATCACCTCTTTTAGTTTTAGTTCAATCCTTCTTCTCTTTTCCATGACAAAAGCATCATTGTAGTTGTATATAGGTCTTTACTATAGTTTTAGGCCTACAACTGATCTTAAATCAGGTGCATTTAGTTTAGGAAGGAAGCAAGCCTTCTTTAGAGGTTCATCCCTCAATATCCAAGGTCCCACATCTTGGGGATAATCCCACTGTTTCCATTGGATCTATTGATTGAATGAGTGGGTGTAATATCCAAGTGACAACAATTAGTCCCTTACTTTAGTTTTTTTTAGAAATTTGCTTAACATCATGGTCTTTAACCATATAACAAATGTCATCATAAGATTATAAACATTTGAGCATAATATATTCATGGATAGGTGCAAGTAAACTTTGATTTAATATGTATATAAATTTGTTATCATCGATAGAATTATTTATTTTTTAGATAATAGTCTTATAACAAAACACATAGTCATAAATGGGCTCATTAGGTCCTTGCTTAAGATTTAAAATTTATGCATAAGACATATTATCACTACTATTAATATAAAATTGAGTTAAAATTTGATTAACAAAATAATTGAAAACATGTACCGATTGGAGAGGAAGGTTATAAAACCATTACGAGGCATAGTCCTTAAGTATTCTTTGAAAAAATTGGTTGGTAACTTATCATTAGAGGAATAATCTAAGCATGTTGCATAGAAAGATATACGATGTTTTAGATCAAATTTTCCATTATATGGTGTAAGCTTAGGTGAAATGAATCTTGTAGGAGAAAGATAAGTGGAAATATTTAGTGTCAAAGGGTTATTTAATAATTATTGATAATTTTTAGAAAGACCCACTCTATAAGAACCTTGTACCATTTCAGAAACCTTGGATTGGAGGTCAAGAAGTTCTCATACAAGATATTGATTAATAGGCATAGGAGATTGATTATATATTATAGGTTGTTTCACATGAGTAATAAGAATAATAGGCACAAAAATATGTTGCATAGGGATAACCATATAAATATAAGGATTAACTTTTGTTTCCCCCACATCAAGTGTGTCACATCCCATGTTTGTAGTTAGACTATTTTTCACTTTCCATTTGTAATAAATGGATTTTATACCATATGGATTTAATTATGTAGATTACATTATGTCATTTTATACTATCATTTTGGTAAAAATAGTGATGGACTAACAATTATTAGCTAGTAGTGTTATTTACTTTATTTAATGCAATGTTGAAATTATATTTGACATAATTAGGATTTTTATAGTATATCATGTTGATTTGAAACCTTGTTTTATTTAACTAATTATATGTTGTTATGAGGTGGTTTCAAGATAAATTGGACTCACGTTAGAGAGAGAACATCATTAGATGGAGAGAATAGATGCGGAGTTTGGATGTCATAAAGAGAGAAATTAATGTGAATTGGTAAACAACACTATGATAATTGATCCAAATGCCTTGTTTAGGGTAAAATCCTAACAAGGGTATGGGTTTTGCACTATTTTTATTTTATTGATTCTCTCATAATTAGTTTCCATCAATCCATGTATTACCTTGTGATCATTGAACTAGTTCAAGATAGGTCATTATGTTGGAGACCCAATCGACCTATATAAACTATCACTTGAATTTATGACCATTTATGGCTTGTTGGAATTTTAATTGATAATATATAATAGGTGGTGGGTTATTTTTAGTATTAGTTAAGGAATTATCACAAAACTTCAACTATATTATACCTTTGCATAATTAGTATTTGATTTCTACAAAGTGAGAATTGTGAACTAGGAATTTGACATAGAAAGGAGGTTAGTCTTGTGTTAGTCTCATAAAACCAATGAAATGAGCACACTAATATCCTAAAACCTATAGAATAAACACTAGGGAGATATTAGGTAACAAAAACTAAATGAAATCACAAAAAAAACATAAAAGACATATCTCTTTTACCTTCTTTGGGAGCTCCAAATGGCTTTGTTGAATGGCTTGCTTGGCTTGTGCATCAAGAAGTATTTGACAATGGAGGTTGATTGGCTCCTTATCTCCTTACCACCTTGGCTTGTGATGTTGTTTGTCTTAATATTTGGGCATGGTAACACAATCTACATGAGTCTTATGGAGCAAATCCTATATAATAACTCTATAATATCCAAGCTCTTTGAAGATATTTGTGCATAATAACTTTGCACCAAAATAGATTAAAAACCAATAGTTATGGCCTTGTATTTATAGCCTTGAGAATTAACTCTCACCCAAGGTGAGTTATGGTTGAGTTTAGGCTTTGAATGGGTTCAAACTAAACCTAAGTGAGTTAAAACTAACTCTAGTTGGGTTAATAGTTGTTAAGTAATTACTATTTGCAAATACTAGGCATGGATCTCAAATTAGATATTTTAGGATATTTTCAAAGAGCTTGAAAACTCAAAAAATCAATGATGAAAGGCTAGGATATTTTAATTTTTGGAAATTTTCATTATTAGTTATTTATTAATTTTAAATGGATAATTCAACTAGGCATTTAATCTTGTCTAACTTATTAATTGATTTTGATTAGCCTTTTAGCTCTTTCAAGATTTTATTAAGTGTGCAAGTGCCCCACTTAATAGGCCCATAGGCCAAATTGATAGTTGTGATGCCGCAAGGTGATTAGGGATGAATCTATGGGAGGTTGTTATTGCATATGATAGAATACCCCAAATAGGGATACCTTAATGTGATTCTGAGCTTTGATGAATGATGTGCAAGAAAATTTGGGACATTTAGTGATTCATAGGCTTAATTTGTAATGGTTGGTAGGAATCAATCTAAAGTTTGGGTAGGAAGCTAGTTATGGCTAGTTTTAGGTGTCTATAGTTTGCCCCTATTTTGGAAGATGTTGCAAGCTCTAAAAATAATAAAATATTCTCAAATAATTGAAAAGGCCATTAAGAAAGAAATAAGATAATGATTGAAGAAGAAGCTCCTCCAAACAATGTTTGGGAAGCCTATAATGATGTCCCCTTGAGGGAGTGGCTGACACATACGATTGATGTACACTCCCTGGAAAAGAAGCAAAAAAAAGAATGAAATTAACCCATGGGTAAGATTAATCAAATCAAGATAATGCTTGCATACATTGATTTAAAAGTACTGATTTGCCCAAAGGTAGTTGTAATCAATAAGAAAGGTTGAGACATTGATTTTCCCAAAGACAGTTATAATTAGTGGCACAATAACATGCCCCAGTAGTGTTGATGAGTTGAAATAATGATTTTACCATAGGTGGTTATAATAAATAAGATGATTGGGATTAAAATATTATTTTTGATTATGCCCCAATAAGGCATATTGGTAATCATAACTCAAGGATATAATCTATTACATAGATTAAAGATGAGCGAGCGCAAATGTAGATGCAATGGTCTAATGACTAAAGAAGCCATAAATAACCAAGCACATGAAGATGCACAAAGTGATGAAAGAGATGATTAGAATAATAAAGGATTGATCAATGTTAATGATTCAGTCATACTTTTTAATGTGGATATACTCATTCTTATTAGAATTGATATAAACAAAATGATCAATGGGTTGATTCGATCAAGGAGGGTGGGAGGATTTTACTAAGGTTACTAAGGAAACATTTTTGTGGCTCCATTACTTGTAATATTTCTTGAGCTAAGTTTTGCTATAGCACATGATGGTATGTTTCATGATATGAAACACTATGATAACTTAAGCCAAAATGTGCATAAGGATTGACTCTAATCTAACAAATAATTAAAAATAATGCACCAATGATAAAAACCATGATGACAATGTTGAAATATGAATATGGATAGACTCAAGAATAATTTGCAAGGAATCACCCAATGAACACATATATACTAAGTTGAGGCACAACAAAGAAAGCAATTAAAGAGGCAAACCAACACATAAATAACTAAGCAAATAAACACATATCAAATTTAAAATAAAAATCCATAAAAATCATCCTATCATCCACTAAGTCAATATCTACGTGTGAAGGATCAATGGAATGATAAGTAAGTGTTACCCCCAATAAAAGATGCATGAAAAGGTAAGGTCACACCCCCAATGTTAGTGGAATGTATTGGAACTAAAAATTGATTTACCCTCACAGGGTGGATCGAGGATGTCTGACTAGGTTTAAATAGGACAAATGTTTTTAAATTTTGAAATGTTTTGGATGTTTTTAGAATTTTGAGGTATCTTAACTCGTTAGAGATTGACAAGATACCACTCATAAAATGATGAGAGAATTGGATTAGGTTGCTTTCAAAATGGTGAGAGTGTATGGAAAAAGGGAACTAAACTGACCTCAATGTGAATAGATCATTTCCTACATAGTCCTCTTAGGACCTCAAGTGATAGTAGTTCTACTCACACAAAAGGTGGTGAGATCTGACCAAGTAATAACAAGTTTGAAAATTTAGGCAAATGAAAATGAAAATGATAATAATAATGACAAGGTGATTAAGTAATGCATGATACATGTTGTTGTTCCTAATTTTCCCATAGGTAGTTATAATTAAGATATAACAACATACATCATTGATACTAATTTGACCATAGGTGGTTATAATTAGTAACACAAAGTTGAATACTAATTTTCCAATAGGTGGTTATAATCAGTGGCACCAGTCAAATGTAAATGAAAGATAACTTGTCAGATCCACTATCATACTACTTTCATAGATTATCATTTAAATGCATAATTCTAAAACTACTAAAACTAGATCAGAATCCCCTTGTGGAAGGTGTAGGAAGAACCAAAGGAACCAAGATCAAAAGGGTTGGGTAGGGTGTCTAAAAATAGGCTTTGGTTAATAGTGAAGGTATAGTAGAATGGTATAGGGTATGGAATTGTTAAATGACAATGATGTTATGATAATCAGATATAGTGGTAATAAGGTGGCCTCCAAATGATAAGGTAAGGTAAATGGCAGGGTATGAAATAATGACAAGAGGAATGGCCAATGAAAATAATAAGGTAAATGACAAATGATAATGGTAAGATAAATGGAAAAGGTTGTTCTTGTTGATGTGGAGATGTAAGTCTTTATCAACATATGATACAACCAGAATAATCAATCATGTAAATTGCTAGCCCATACCTCTTCTAAATAACTGCCCTGTCAAGAACCTGCTATAGATTTGGACTCCAATAATGTTGTTATGATCTTTTTTGGTTGTTGATTTTTTTTCCTCCAAATGTTGAGACAAGATATCTTTGTAGCCTCTGTAAAGGATAGTGAAGTTAAGGATGATAAATATGAATAAATATTGGATGATAGGTCTGATTTGGAAATTTAAAGGTGGATGATAATGGAATGTATAGTGGTTGGGAAAAAAATAAAGATCAAGATTTTCAAGCACACAATGTTTTTGATTCTAAATTCAACATGACTTTGGTTGTGGTAGGGTTGAATACTTATGAATACACTCTTAATAAGACCACTAGATTTTTTTGTTTTTTATGCCTGAGAGTAGCTAATATTTGATTATGTTGTAGATTTGAAGCTGTATTGATTTTTTCTTTGATAATGTCTTCATCAAGTAGTGAAGAACTATTGTGCTTAGTTATTGGTACCTTGATGACATTTTCACCAATAAAGTTGTCTTGATTATCCCATAGCACCTTTGAGAAGGTTTCATTGAGGAATGCTGACTTTTGACTTTAATTATCTTCTAGCACCTCAAATGAGGTTTCATTAGAAGATGCTAAGTTTGGAATTTTATTGTCCTCGAGAGCCTCTGAAAAGGTTTCACTAGGAGATTGTTCTTCTTATACATGAATGCGGTCTTGGTCCCCCTAATATTTTACAACTGATATGTCTCCATGGATGTAGTTTAACAAGGTATGATTTTGTTGGTCCCAATTGACACTTGTGGGTGGTAGAAGGTCAATATAATGGATAGGTTGATTAGTGTTGATGGCATGTGGAATGATAATGGAATGGAAAGAGGTTACACAATCCTCACAGAATATACAAGGATAACTTATGTCAATGTTGAATTAATCATCCTCAAAAATCATGGAAGGATCATAAATATATTCAAATTGATCTACAAGGCATGCGTAACTAATATTGTAACAACCATGAATGTATTCTAATTTTGAAGTTAATTTTGACTTAAGGGACTCTGAATTCAATGTTGAGACTGATGTTGATTCTACTTCTAATTCTAAATATGATGTTGATTTAAGAATATAACCTAACTTCAATCTGTTGATTCTTCATCTGGTGTGGATGTTAATACAATTGTGTCTTGTTGAATGTTTGGTATTGGAGAAGTAATGGCTTGCGATGGCATAATGGGCTCCTCAGATACTAGTTTTTCAAAGTGGAACTCTTCAATGCAGGGAAAAAGGTCAAAAGACAACTCTATAGAGACTAGATTTTCAAAGGGAGGCTCTTTAAAAATAGAGCAATGGTCGAGGTAATGATTTGACTAAAATTGGTTATAACTATTAAGAAGAGACTCGACAAAGACTAACTTGTCAGAGTGAGACTCCTCAACAATAGGGATAGTATCAAAAGGTGATTCATCATAGGTCAACTCATCAAAAATAAGTTTTTAAATAAAAACATCATGGATTGATTGGTTCTCTTGGCCTCGTTTACAAGTAGTTGTAAAAAACTAGTTTTGAACACATCTTGGTCTTCGAATGATTGGTTCTATTGAAGAGGTATTGATTGGCTCTATTATGGCTTGACAATCGACATGGATTTTCTAAAGTGGGGGATAGTTGGAAATGGGTGAAGAATGGATGGTGATTGGATAATGATAGACTTACCTATGAAAGGCTTAAAAAAGGTTGGTTGTCGACCTAGAATGGTAACCCTGACCCATCGAGTTGTGATTACATAACTTTGTTGGGATAATGAGCTACCATAATTGGAAGGGCCTATAATGGTAATGGTAGGGTGTTTTAAATCTTGGTTTCTATCACAAGACAAAGGATAAGTCTTGTAATAGTAATGGTAGGGCATTACAAAGCTTGGTTGATATTGTGAGCCAAAGGATAAGGTCCTATTATAGTAATGGTAGGGCATTGTGAAGCTTGGTTGCTATCACAAGCTAAAGAATGAGGTCTTGGTATGGTAATGGTGGGGTATTGTGAAGCTTGGTTTCTCACACAAGCCAAAGAATGAGGTCTTGAAATAGTAATGGTAGGGTGTTACAAAGCTTGGTTGCTATCATAAGCCAAAGGATGAGGTCCTAGAATAGTAATGGTAGGGCATTGCAAATCTTAGTTGCTATCACAAGCCAAAGGATGAGGTCATAGACTAGTAATGACAGGGTGTTATGAATCTTGGTTACTATCATGAGATAAAGGAAGAGGTCCTAGAATGGTAATCCTTAGATGTTGTAGAGCTTGGTGGCTCATGTAGTTTGAAGGAGGGTTAATGGTATAGGTGGGGGATCGAGTGCCATTAGGCATGAAAGGACAAACTTAGTATGTTAATCAGCCCAAAAAAGTATCATTGAATACTATGATTGACCGTTTTAGATTTTTTCTCCAGATTGAGTATTTTAAGGAAGATAAGAATTCATCTAAAAAATCACCTCCTTACCATAGGGGTCTTGATCAAAGTCAATTTATGTGAGCACATTATCAAAACTTGAATTGAGCATAGAACAAATATGAGTGTAATGAGACATATCTAAATTGATGATGAACATTTTGCAAAGAGGCCTAGAGTTCTACAAACTCTAAAAAATAAGGTCCAAAGGACAAATGGTCTAAACATAGTCTAACTTGGTCTAAAAAGTGGAGGTGTAACTCCAAAAAGGTCTATGATAAAACTTGGTCTAAAATAGTCCAACATTAAATATATAATGTCAAATGTCTTAAACAAATGCTCAAGTGAATGAATAAAAACTGACATGCCAAACTTAGGTAAAAAGTGTTTCAAATAAGTCTAAACTAAAGAAAACAAAAGTTGTTAGGTCTTTTAGATAAGGCATAAAATCTAGATTCAAAATAGGCATGTGCTAGGTCTTTTAGAAAAGGCACAAAATCTAGACTTTAAACAAAATAAGGCATGAGATTTCATCTAACAAATTAGAAAAACTTTGGCATAAACTAGGCCTTCATATTTAAATATGAACTTGGTTAATTGGTATAAGGCATAAAACTCTAGGCATATGGAATATAGTCTATTTCTCCCAAATCTAGGCATAAACAACACTTTTTAAATTGAATAAATAATTAACTTAAGTTACACAACCCAAAAAATAAATATCGATGTCTAGGCCAAAATTACACAAGATATAAGCAAAAATCAGTCAATGTTTAGATTTTAAATTTGTCAAGGTTAATTAAAAATGCAATTTATAAAACTAGGCTTATTTAAATAAATAATAAGCTAGAAAAAAACACAAAACATAATGACACTAGGTAAAGGTCCAAAAGGCACATGCAATTTGGTTTCAAATTGGGATCTTGGACACAAAATAAACAATTCTATGAAATGATTCAAGAAGCATAACAATGTTATCATGCTCTAAAAATATGATCAATGGTTTGTTTCAAGACTTAAATGCACAAGATTAGAAATGAATTAGGCAGTGTAATGACACCCTTTTCAATCAAGTGACACACACAAACAAGATTTGTCAAAAGACTAAGGCAAAGGTATGGTATCAAATGGGTAGCGTAATAACTCCTCATATAAAGGAGTGATGTATAAACAAGATTCATTTTGACATGGTAATATAAATAAATAGTTTAGACTCAAGACCATGTAAGAATGGATAAAATGACCAAAAACACCTAAGTGTAACATCCTAAATCTTAAAATTGACAAGGTTTCATAATATTATCAGATTCCATCAAAATAATTACTCTTGAGAGGATTTTAATTATTAATCCAAAAAGTATAAGTGCATAAAAAGTAGGGTTTTTAAGCCCCCTCTTCTCTCAAGAGTTTGTATTATGAAATGGAACTTTAATCTACTCACCTTGCATCAACAATATGTTTGTAAAAAGTGGGGTTATTCTAAACTATCAATTTTTACTCATTTTTTATATGGTCCCAAGTGTGGCTAACACAAGATATGCTCATGTCCATTAGATCTGCATTAACTAGATTATTATGAAAAGGCCTTATCCTTTCACAACCACTACATCCATCACTTGCTTAGTATAGTATGATGTGCGAGTTCATCATACATTTTGAGGGTAGTAGTCACTAAAAGAGGTAATTTAACCACTCAAACTACCATTTCAATACTTCACTAGCTCAATTTATATACGCCACCATGGAGGGGTTGAAACAATGTTGGGAGATAAATTCTTGGGTCAACGCTTCCCTAGAAAACCCATGAAGAGGCGATGAAATCCCACTCACAATCCAAAATACATGAAAAATAAAGACAAGTGAAAAGACTTTAGGGTCATTTTGGGGTCACCTAAACCATACATATTTGGGGAGGGCCTTCGCGAATTTATTTTCATGCTTTTAGACCAAAGCAACCAAGGTAAAGAATGAGCATTTTTGGTCACCCAAGTTCCCTGAAGGGGATGGGGGGAGATAATACATGCATCATTTAGTTTGATAGAAACAAACAACTTTAAATAAATAAGCATAAAATAAACAACTCTTAGGAGTATGTAACTAACTGTGAAAATTTATTTTATTGCACCAAAATGAAATATGTTGTGAAATTTTGGCCCCTTAGAATTTTTTATTTAATAAAATATGAAAACTTCAAAAACAACTAAGGAATGAAAATAACTGAGATCATTTTAAGCACCAAAGATAAAGTGTGTAATAATTAATCATGTTCAAAATTGGATTTTTCCACCTTAGGAGCTGTAATTTATTAGAGGTTTGCCTGCTTAGAAGCCCAAAATCAAGTGAGAAAACAACATTTCAAAATTTGCTCTTAGGTTTCCTATCTTTTATCTTAGAGAGATTGACATCAATCCATGTAGGGATTGATGTCGGTTCACAGAGATCAATGTTATTCATTCTACATAGGGACCAATGTCAATCCACAAGGATTGACATCGGTTGATGATCTATGTGATCGACATCGATCTAAGAGAATCAACATCAGTTCTTGCCAATGTTGATAATTGATCCAAATACCTTTTTTAGGGTAAAATCATAACAAGGGTATGGGTTTTGTAATACTTTGTTTTGATTGGTTCTCTCACAATTAGTTGCCATCAATACACGTATTGCCTTGTGAACATTGAACTAGTTCAAGATAGGTCATTATGTTGGAGACCCAATTGACCTATATGAACTATCACTTGCATTTATGACCATTTATGGCTTTTTGTAATTTTAATTTATCATATATCATAGGTGGTGGGTTATTTTTAGTATTGATTAAGGCCTTCTCACAAAACCTTGAATATATTAGACCTTTACACAATTAGTATTTTATTTTTACAAAGTGAGAACCATGAACTGGGAATTTGAAATAGAGGAGAGGTTAGTCTTGTGTTAGTCTCATAAAACCATGAAATGAACAAAATAAGATCCTGACACCTCTATTCTAGACACTAGACAAAGCTTAGGTGATAAAAATTAAATGAAATCACAACAAAAACATAAAATACATATCTATTTTACCTTTTTTAGTAACTCTAAATGGCTTTGTTGAATGGCTTTCTTGGCTTGTGCATCAAGAAGTCTAAATGGAGGTTGCTTTGCTCCTTCTCTCCTTGGCACCTTGGCTTATGATGTTGCTTGGCTTTAGATTTGGGCATGGTAACACTATTTACATGAGTCTTATGGAGTAAATCCTGCATAATAACTATAAAATATCTAATCCCTTTGAAGATATTTGTGAATAATAATTTTTCACCAAAATATCTTAAAAACCAATAGGCATGGCCTTGTATTTATATCCTTGAGAATTAAATCTCACCCAAAGGTGAGTTAAGGTTGAGTTTAGGCTTGGAACGGGTTCAAACTAAACCTAGGTGAGTTAAAACTAACTCCAGTTGAGTTAGTAATTGTCAAGTAATTATGATTTAAAATTACTAGGCATGGCTCTCAAATTAGATATTTTAGGATATTTTCAAAGAGTTTGACAAATCATAGAGGTAATGATGAAAGGCTAGGATATTTTGATTTTTAGAAATTTCCATTTTTAGATATTCATTAATTTAAAATTGATAATTCAACTAGGCATTTAATCTTGTTTGAATTTTTAACTAATTTTGATTAGCCTTTTAGATATTTAAAGATTTGATTAAGTGTGAAAGTGCCCCACTTAATAGGTCTATAGGCCAAATTGATAGTTGTGATGCCGCAAGGTGATTAGGGATGAATATGTGAGAGGTTATTATTACATATGATAGAATACCCAAAATAGGGATGCCTCACCATGATTTTGAGATTTGATGAATGAAACACAATCAAATTTGTTACATTAATTGATTCTTAAGCTTAATTTTCAATGGTTGGTAGGAATCGGTCTGAAGTCTGGGCAAGAATTCAATTGTAGCTAGTTTTAGGTGTCTACAAAGTGACAACTACCTCTTTCCACTATTTAACAGTCTTAACCATAATTATATGTTTAGTCAACTCTAAATCAATCATACTATTTAAAATTCTTATAGCTTGAAAGTCCTGTGTATTTAATTATGTGGGAATAGTCCCACATTCAGAACTAAGGTCTAGAATTTAAATGTTTTAAACCTTCTTACTTTTTAGGTTACTGTCCACGAATGGAAAATGACTCAACTTGAGTCCAACCTATAGTAGTTCCATATGAACAATTGATTGATAAATTTATTATTAGTGGTCAGTGAAATATAGAATAAATGATAACTATAATATCAACTGCTATCTAGTGATGGCATGTTGTTCTATTAGTTGTAATTATTGTAACCATAAGGTTAAAATAAAAATTGAGTCTTAGTTAAGTTCATGAAAATGCAATTGAGTTATGAACATGTTGATATATGAACAATGAGACTTAATAAAGTCTTGATATCTGATAAAAATGAGATAGGTGGGAATAATGAGACTTAATGAAGTCTTTATATCTCATAAAAATAGATAGGTGATGATATAGAAACATCACAATGTGATGTAAAACTAAAATGTGGAGGTATGCCAAAGTATAAAAATAATATAACACAATATAGTGTTGATATATATATATATATATATATATATATATATATATATATATATATATATATATATATATATATATAGTGACCATTAGATAAGGATGATTCTCTCCTCATGGGTTGAGTGGTATTGAAATTAATATGAAACAAATACTTTTGTTAAAAAAAGGTAAATGCCGATTTCTCCCAGTTGACTATGCCATCAATGCATAGAGGCCTACGTGGTTTTATTTACAAAAAAATATATGATGGAAATGGACTTGGAGGATGACAAGAAATTATTTTAAAACATCATTTTTTCAGTGTTTAGAGAAATACCTTTGGAATATTTCCTAAGAGGAATTGAAACTTGAGAGTGGAAAGGAGGAGGGGTAAAGAGAAATGCTTAGGAGGAGAGAGATGATAGGAAGGACAATGTGGACAACTAGTAACATAGTATCAACATCAAAATAAGGTAGGTTATGATGGTGCCCTTAACTCCCAAAACAATATTATAATTTAGAATTGATCTTGTCTTTTAATTAAAAGTTTGTTTATTGCATTCTCTCTTTAGAGACCAATCATTTTAATTATGCCCTAGGCAAAATTTGGTGAAATGGAAACCCTAGTCCTTGGCATTAAGTTGGAGAAGCATTCTCTACACAATCCATGTAAAAATAAAATTTCAATAAAAAGATTGTTTTATAGAAATTTCCATATAATGATTTTTTGTCTTTTCATAAATATTAACACTCATTGTACTTTGATATATTGAAATGAACATGTGCTTGAAAAATATATTGTATATAAATTTTTGAACATGTAATACTTTATGGCCTCTTTATTAATTTTGGGAATATATTAATTTATTTAATAAACTTATGAAGATGGTGTTGTAGACACCTAAATTTGGTCATAAATACTTGATTATATTAGTTTTATCCCCTTTTCACTTAAATTAAATTGTTCACTTATTTCAGACCTATTTTGAAACCTTGGCCTATTTTAAGGGATTTTGAAGACATTTTTATTTTTTGATATGTCATGCGTAACCTAAATAAATGTTATATCATCTAAAAACATCCATAAGTATATATTCAAATGAACATAGATTCAAACCTCAACAAGTTTCCTTAATGGTCAAAACCATCCCATTTGGGTCATGATTGTAAAATGACCCTAACCCCGACTTGAAATTTTCGACCCTTATCTTTTGACAGTCATATTTTAAATTTGAACCCTCCCTTATGTCATCTTTTGTGTTTTTAGGCTTCCAATCATGTGATTTCCCCTTTTGAATTTCTATAAAATAAAATTCAAGGGACTCATTATTCCACTTGGTAATTTCAATATAGAGGCACATTTACACTAATGCACATTGAGCAAAAGGTCCCCATTCTTTGCAATTATTATTCTAAACATTTTAAGTAGTCCTTAGTTAGGTCAAATGCCTATTTTAATCAGCCCAAATCAAATCATTATCAAGTCTTAAGCCATTTCTAGATGTCTATGCATAGTCAAAGGAGTAAAATCACACAAAGCACTCTAGGTGGGATGATTATATGGGCTAGAATTCCCTCTTTGGTAGCTAGTGTTCAATCATCCTGGGGTTACTAGGGTTATTTATTCTTTTTTATAATCCATTTTTAATATTTTTAGGTCTTAAAGCATTACAAAACCCTATTAGGGTTTTAACCTCCAAAAATATATTTGTAGCTCTTCTGCACATGCTTGAAGGTCAAATTTATGCACATAGACCTAAATTTAGTTGTCACACATGACTATACCCTAATTTAAATATATTATAAAATGGGTCAAAAAAATTAGGTTTGAGCCACAATTGCCAAATAGTTTTGATTGCAGTTGGATGTTTTTGACCTTGTTCTTTCACTAATTTTAGCTTCTAGGTTTCTGTGAGGACTGTTCCTATTTTCCTATTTAGTCTTTTGTTAGTCAAACATAGTCAATGGATGAATATAAATAGCTAAGTTTATAATTTTCATTTCATCTATGTTAGTCATTTAATTTCAATCTACTATTTAAAAGTACATTTTAACACTCTAATTTTTCAATTCTATTTATCAAAATTAGGGTTGATTCACGCAATTAATTCAATTTTTTGATAAAACATGTGTCACTTTTTGTATAATCAATAAATTTGTTTCAATTATTATGTGATTATTTTAAAAAACTATTCATCTATCACTTAATTATTTCCTTATGAATAGTAAAAATAATGGCTAAAGAAGAATTAGGTTTTGTGCTCTTTTCCTTAAAGTTTTTGAATGAAATTTTCTGATGATTTCAAGGGTGTAGTTTAAAGTAAACCTATTCAATAATTTTGTGTTATTGAAACCCATATATTTCTCATTTTAACCTTATTTTCTTGGATTTAACAATCCTTGGTGAAGTGAGGGGTAATAATACACTACACAGTGGTATGAGATATTTATGCACTATGTTATATTCCACACACTTCATGGAGGTTATTTTCATGTTTATTCATAATTATTTTACTAAGTTCATCTATTATATAGTACATAATTAGGGAAGGTTGAGCATGTTTATTGACTAATAGTAAATTTATAGTGAGTATTAGATAGTGGGACTATAAGGATAGGGGACTAGTATAGTCATCATTGTAACTTCTTATGAATAGGTGTGGATCCTTCTGTGGGGTTGCCAAACACACCTTATTTATGAATCAAGATACATTAGGGTCACCCTTTTAACTTTGAGTCTTTTGTTCATAATAAAATAATAATTAGTATTTTAGGAATGTAATTATTTCTTTCCAATTCACTATTATGTATCCACATCACAATGGGCTTAGGTTTCATGTATGTAGGGACTTGTATACATGGAACACTCTCTCCTAGTATTGGTTTTTCATAACTACCTTTATCATGAAGGGTAAATACATTCTCGAGATATGAGAGGCATGCGGGGAAACCATTTGTGGTTGGAGGAAAATCACTCTGATGATTATCTCCCTCTCATGTTCAAGTTATTCATCTTCACCATGATCTCCTATTGGTTCTTGATGTTTACACATTGGGATGCTTCTTTTTTATATTGAATTTATGTTAATTAAATAAATTAATGTAATTATATTTATAACCTATGATTTAAGGGATATTTTAATTATTGAAAAAATTGTAAATATTGAAATATTTTATTTATTTTATCTTTATGTTGAATAGAAAATAAATATGGTTCAATTAATACTTATTTATTATGATATGGATAGTAAATCATATCAAAATTATACTTTTCACTTTATCATATTAAATTTAATTAATGTTATGATGGATTTAGGAATGGTTAGGAATTATTCTGATTTTAATTATTTCAATCATTATCTTCCTTGTAAATTGATTTCATATATTAGTATTAAAGAATAAGGATTGACGAGGAATAAATTCCACTCTCTCTATTAGATGACTTAGAAACTATAAAAAAAAATTCTAGTGCATTTTTCTAGTATCTAACCAAGGGGTTCTTAGAAGATGTAGGTGTCACTTGTCTAGCCATAGGTGGACACATGAATAGTAATAGTAGGAATAATAGTTCGAATGCCTATTTGAGAATCTATGCCTATAAAATTTGGACCAATAACATTCAATAATTTGTCATGTTGTTCCTAAAATGTGGTTTTCCTAGCATTATTAGTGTTCTTAACCTCATTAGGTTACATACTAATTCAATTTCAAAAATTTAAAATTATTTCTACTTGTGTAGGATCTAAACCATTAAGTTCATCATGATGCATTCTACCATGATGTTCATCATTATATTTATTATCATATTCATAAGAATTTTCAATATCATGCATATCATCATTGATAACATATTCATCTACATCTATGTGTTCTTTATAATTATTTGCATCAATAAAAGGAGGAATTTGTGTTTCATCAATTTCATCTATTTTAGATTGCACACAAACCCATGGTTGTATTAAAGCAATTTGATAATTATTAATTATAAACCCACTTAACCTATAACTCACCTTATATGTGTGAGATATAACATTCTTAGATGGCCTAAAATATGTTCATGAAAACATCAAGAAAGCTAGGGCAAATTGCATAGATTATTATTAATTAAGGGGAAATTAGAAATCAAATTTGAAGGTCAAACACTAATGCAAGATAAATCTAAGACCATAAGAGAATATGAAACCCTAAATTAAAATAACCGTAGTTTTTTGCATGTTCAAGTTAATGACCAAGTTCACCAAAATGTTTTACTTAATTTGTGATTAATGTGATTTATATAGAATAAAACTAGAAATATTTAGATTATACAAAATAGGAAAATAATAATACAAATCTAAATGTAAAAGCGAATATTGATATTACATTTAGATTAATGGAAATTGACAAAGCACTATAGAAGAAAGGTTCTTAGCTTATTTTAATATTTAATGTGTCTGAAAATGATTCATGACTATTTCATAACTTTTTAAATAAATAAAATGAGCTCAAACCCTGCGTATATGGTGTTGGTGAAACTTAGACCCCTATGGTGATCAGTACTATCCAAGACATACTGGTAGTGTCCCTATTGACTAGTTAGGTAGGTAACTCCTCAGATAATTATGCTTATATATTTAGATGCTTCTTGTGTGTGAAATTTCTTTCACTCATGTATGTTGATCTTTGTTTTCCTTCTCCTTCAATTGAAAACCTAATATAACTTTCAAATATAAAATAACCCTTGAAAAAGGGGTTAGCTTGTTGGGTTGAACATTGTAGATAATAAATATGAATTATATAGCACTGTAGTCTTATACACTTTGAAAATACCTATCATGGTTGTACCCTTCATTTCCTAGACCTTCTCGCTATTAAAATGCTCATGTCCTCTATCTATTTGTGATTATATTTCTTATTTCTTAGTCTAAATAATGTTATTCTAATGGCCAGGACTTTTAAACTATTCAAAATGATCTAAACTTGATTATTATCCTTCTTTGAAAGTTTTGGACTCGTACCTATTTTCTAGCTTCCTAGACACTTGTGTCCCAAATAGACACCTACATCGATGTAGGTGTCTTATTTATAACTAAGTGTCTTATTCCCTAAAGCCATCCAATTTGAAAATGTAACATGTCTTTATGGTTAGCCTAAGGCTTTACTATGAGATATTTTTCAAAATGATTGGTATATATGCAAGATCAATCATCATTCCTAACTCACCTAAAAAATTTATACCTCTCACATATAGAGATATCAAATGAACATTAAATTTATCATTCAAGTGAGAAAAGTTGCCATATTTATTCTTATTTCCATATCAGTTATAGGAACAATCTATCTATCAGTTTAAAGTACTAAAGGAGCAACCCATGAGCCATATTTGTGAAATTACAGGCTAGGTTATCATATGTACTTGATTATCACATATTAAAACCTTGTGCACACATAAAATAACACATTAGGGGAGAAATACATCAGTCTAAGGCCCTCTTCAGAGTAGTGGCTATGTAGGCATCACCCATAAATAAAGGGTCCTTAGGGTTAGATCGACACCATGAGCCCACTAACCCATTTTTCCTATAGTCATTCCAAGGATGAAGAGATAGTGTTTGGTCATTTGACAAAGAATGAAGTCATGTGCATGAGATATGAAGACATTAGAATAAATGTGATAGAAAACCTATAAGGTTTTAGTCAGTTACATTTAGATCCATTAGATATTCCATATTAAACACTTATATCTAGGTTAGATAGTGTGTTTACGAAACAATCTAAATCTAACGCAAGTGTCTAAGGTTGCAAAGTGTAAAATTCAAAATTTTTATGATTGATCCAGGATATTGATCCAATCCACTTCCAACCTGATCCATATCAGATCTGCATGCACATAGTAAACTAGCTACGTACTCTTTTTTAATTCAATTTCAATATCAATTAATAACTTACTTTCTATTTTTTTGCATATCTTAGTATTTTAATTCAAAATATTATTTATCTAAGTTTTAAAATTAATTAGCCTGATATAGATCAGTTTATCACCCTTATGTTTAATATTTTATATATTATTAACCCTATCTACCCTTGTACATCAGGGTTAAACATTTGGTGAACCTATCCTATGTATCTTATCCAAACCCTAGTTTGCATGTAGGGTTTTCTCCTTCTACAAAAAGTTTTTTTTATATTCCTATATTTATTCTTCAGATTTTATCTCTTGCATGGGAATAGTTTAACAAGTTCTTATTCATATCTTTGTTATAGGAATTTTGCTTGTTTTCTTTGTGATCAGGTCCAAAGTTAGAGTCCTTATGGAATTTCTTGTTAAAGGCTATGAAAAACCCCATTATTTGGATAACTTGTTTAATGTTCCTAATGATCAATGTATTGTATATGAGGATATTAAGTCATATCAAAAATAGGATAAAGCCCCCTCCTTTGATTATAACTACGGTAATGAAAAAACTAATGATGAAAATGCAAGTATAAATGAACATGTTAACAATCATAGCATTCTTTAATATGCTTATGAGTGTGATTACGTTCCCTTTGAATGTGAGTATGAGAAGCTTATCTATCTTATTTCTTCCATTTCCAATGATGAAAGGCCTAAAAAATTAAAAATGATCAAATTTTTAGTGCCTCACATAAGGATGATATAATATGTATGCAAGAAGTTAGCATTCATGATGTTGAAAGTCAATCTGTTTCATGCATACATTCTCTAGATGAAGAAAAAATTGAATGCTCCTCTTTTATTTCAAATGATGGTAATGTTGAAAAATATGAATGTGTGCCTTATTTTAAAAGTGATGCCAACATTGAAAAAATTGGCGTGCCTTTTTTTTCAAAATGATGCTAATGTTGAAATTATTGTTCCTTATTTAGATCACTTAAATGAAAATAGTGAAAGTATTTCTCTTTCTCTGGCTTGTAATGATAAACATTCATGCACTAATTCCTCTCATATATTTTTTGAATGGAGAAATTAAAATTCATTTGAAATTCCTAAGAAAACTATTATTAAAGATACATTGTTTGGAGATATAGTTCAACTCCTAAGTAAATTTGATTAATAAATTTCAAAAATCAAGTCATATAAATCAAATAAAATCAAAAGTGCATTGCATGACCAAAAGGAAAATATTGAATTAAATATCTTTCTTACATGATAATGATATACCAAAATTATAAAGTAGCATCTCATTTTCTCTCCCTCCTTTGGAAAGTATAAACGAAAGTGAAAATTGCATTTTCCCTTCTTTTACTATTGCAAATGAATTAGAACATGTTTCTTTTCCTCCCTCCTCATTTTTTCCCCAAAAAGAGCATGTATTTACAAGTGAAACTATTTATACTACTCCTATAATATGTCATTGAATTTGAAGTAATGTAGCACCTTGAAATGATAATGGTATCAACTTTTGTGCTCTTCAAAATGATATACTTTCCTATTTAGACATCGGTTTTCCTTTTCCAAATACTCCAAAACCATGTGATGATCCTATTTTAGAGGTTGGTAAAGATTCTATAATTCCTATGTTTCAAATATATGGTAGTTTACAACCCCTAAACAAATATTTAACCTCTTTACCCATCTCTCCTTATGATATTTTATCTATAATGACTACCATGGGAGATCTTAAACAACAAGTGAATACCCTTAAGTTTCAATTTTCTTCTCATGAGGATACCTTTTAGGAGAATATATTAGAGGATCAACCTCTTGCTTGATATGTTTTCGAATATCCTTATCCTTGAAACTTTATCATGCCTATGTTATCCTCCTTCAATGTTTAATGGGATCATGATACTCATTTGAAACAACATATATAATCCTTTGAACATTGGACTAAATATGGACGCTTGTTAGTAAAAGTTTTCCATAGTATTTTAGTTCAAGAGGCTCTTGATTGGTTCTATCCCTCCAAAATGGTTCCTTATCAACATTCAAAAAACTTGAGGATGTATTATTATCATTTTTTCACAAATATACATTGCCTGAGATACCACTGGAACATTTTCAAGTCTTAAAACAAAATAAGGATGAATGCATTCAAAACTATGCTATTAGATTTAAGGATATCTTATAATCCTTAAACTATGTCACCTCAGATTTAAAATTATAATTTATATTTATTGGGGGTCTTCTTTTTTAACTTACAAAAAGAAAATTGAACAAGACCTTTTATTCATTTTATAATTTATATTTATATGTGCATAAATATGCATATGCTTTAATAAATACCAAAATTAAGTTACCTATTTCTCCAACTAAAGGCAAAAATGGTATAAACATTGCTTATAAATCAAATGAACAACCCAAGAAGGGTCATGAACCACTTCAAATAACTTCTTTAGAACCAATGATACATACAAAAGAACAAATAATAAAGGTCTTAAACAAAGGAAAGGAACATAATTACATAATACCTCCTATAGTTAGACCACATGCCTCCACTACAAGGTAACCACTTCAATTTAATTGGTTTTGAGATAAACCACATGATATATTACATACACTATTGGATAAGTGGATAATAAAACTTCCTCTTAATTATCACAATTCACCACACTAATTTGAAAAAGTGAAAGTATAACCTTTTTTCACTTACCATGGTATAAATAGGCATTAAGACAAAGATTGTTTTAATCTCAAGTAAAAGTTTGCACAACTGGCAGATTGGGGAATCATTGTATTTTAGAAAGATACATCTAGATCTATATCCCTTACTTATTTTAGAGGTTTTTATAAGAGGATTGAGACATCCTATGCTACTCCTTTTAAGGAATATGTGGTTCATTGACCTTTTAAGAAGACAACCACTAGTAGAATCCCTTCTCTTATTGTACCTTATACCAACACCAATCTCTCCCACATTGATCCTACCAAGAAACCATTGGTTGATTGAGCTCTCAATAAAGGGACACATGGAGAAGGCATGGAGACACATTTGATAGAGTCTAATTGTATACCTACATAACATATTTGGGTACCTAAACTTACATAAATAGATGCATAAGAGATCTCTACATAAGCATCGGTTATAATGATAGAGACAAAACTAATAGTTCTATTGCTAAATGATCACTATAGTCAATATTTCTTGTTTATAATCAATTTTAATTGCATACGATGATTGCCTCATTATAACTAAAGTGTAAATTTCATTAAATTGAAATATTTTATACCACTATACAATTTATTATATCCAAATATTTATTACACAAATAAATGCAAGTAAAGCACACATCCATTTGAATAAGAAAATTTTATACCTAGGTAGTTAATTATCAAACCTACTAAGGTTCATTTTCTATGAAAGGGAAAGTAATACAAAATCCCATTTCCTAGGTGACCTATACTTGAGATACCATTACATCAGAGATATATAATGGATTCTATCAGATTACACCACAATCAACTCAACAACGAAGCATGCATGAAGAACCTATATGGAGTGAAATGTCATAACCTTAAAATTAAAATAAGTTTGTATCATAAAATAAATGTTATATAAAAAATTATTAAATATTTTCTCATTATCGTATTAGCTATAAAATCAAAGGAAAGGTACATGTATATGTGTAATATAGACATGTCCCACCATCCTCATGCATGTGGGATTATATTTCATTAATGACCTAGAATAAACCTAAGAAAGCTAAATAAATCTATGTAAGTAAAACCACATAGGGGAATAAAACCTACACAAACACTTACCTTTAAACATTTATTAGGTGGGTAAAAGAATTAGGTCCGCACAAAAAGGCCTAATGAGGTACCCAAGCACAATGTGACTCCCATAAAGTGGAGAAAATGAGAAAACCCACAGGAACAAAAATCATCCCCAAAAGAGAGAAAAGAATAAGATAGGTCTAAAAATCTCCACTAAGGTCTACACATGACTATAGCCACCTTGTATCCTATAAATGAGTGCCCTAGTATGAATACAGATCATAAGTAAATGTAGTGAAGAGTGGATCATCCTAGAATAGTGAATGTGTCTATCAAGTACTTGATGTATCTTCAACCAAGGTCTGAATCCTATATAAGGAATTATTCACCTCATGTAAGATAAATGGGCCAACTACTCTATGTCATGATGGTGTATTATAACTAAAGGATAATAAGGATTGTAAAATTCCCTATAACTTTTGAATAAGATGTCCAATGCCTGATGAGTCATGGATCAATATAATTATTCTTTGTAATGTCTAAAGTGGACTAGAGGTAGGTGGATCAATAACTAACTCCTTAATATATGGAAGGTGACAAGGAGATGGTATAGGTATGTCCCCATAACTAATTTATTCATATGTATTAGAATAAAAATCATCAATATCAAAGGTCTGTTTAGGCTCATAAATGTCATTGAGTTCACATGAGGTTAAAGAAGAATAGTCTGAAGGAGAGTTAGGAGAAAAGTGCAAGAAATTATATAGTTGAGTCAAATGATTGACCATTTACACTACCAATATAGTATCACTATGTAGCTCTCTAACATACACTAAATCTAGAGTGAACTCAACCCACACGCCTAGACCAAGGTGAGTGATCTGGTAAACTGATAGGATATTAGTTGAAAGTGAGGGAACATTTAGAAAATTATTGAATGTTCTAGTACTCACTTCAAAATATCCTCTCTCGAGAATTTTTTTAAAGTGTCATCACCCAATTGTTAGAGGACATGTCACATGGTTCCAAGGAATGAACTCTATTTGTGAAGAGTTTATATGATTATGAAGCACCCAAGTTAATGACCCATATAAGAGTTGAAGGTAAAACTATAAATAGGGCCTTTCCCTTTGCTTTCTCCTTACCATTCTATTTTAAATTTTATTTAACATGGTTTTTTGTGTTAGAGGATTCATGGGTTGATGAAATATGATTAGTAGAATCAAGGACACTAATATTTTGCTTCTCAAGCATCTTAGTCAATTGGTCAATCTATTTCTTAAAACATTTGCTTTCATCATTTTTTCTCAATAAAAATAGACATTTGATATTATCTTTGTTAGGCTTAACACTGGAGGAAGAGGTTTGATGGTTTGATTTATAGGTGGGAGTTTATATCCTTCTCTTGATCCTTTTTATTATTTTTCTTCTCTCTATTATTTAAATCCTTCTCTTTCTTAGCAAAAAGTGGATGAGATTTTGAGGACTTAATTATGCCATTTGTATCAACTTGTCTTACTACTGAATCAAGTCGATATTTCATCTTCCATGTGGCTCCAAGATCCCTTTTTATGGCATGAAAAGTGGACACAAATACAAAATACTCTAGACCTATTTTAGAGAGTATTGAAAGAATAAGTTGTTCATCTTTCTTGTTTATTCCATATTCTTTCAACTATAACCTCAAAAGTCTAAACTTAGTAAAGAAGTCCTATAGGGTGTCATAATCATCTTGGATCAAACTGATGAGATCATTTTCTAGTTCATGGTCTCTCATCACATCCTAATTCCTAAAGAGCATTCCTAGGGTTGTCCAAACTTGAGTAGGTGTTTTGGTAGATTCTATGTGAATGAGTAGATCAGGAGAGATGGAAAGATACAATAGTCCACAAACTTTATCACAATGGTTGAACCATTTGATTTTCACTTTTGATACTATAGGTTCAGTCTCAGTTCCCATTATAACTTGATGTTAACCCTTGGATTTAAAGATTATTTCCATTCATGATAATTAAAAGGTGTGAGCAGACTTATTGGATTTGAATCTATAGTGTAAAAGGAAAAATTGTTAAAGAAAGTAAAGATGAAATGCAAAAAAAAATCATAGCACCACACATATATCCCCTCATAACTATTAGCAATGACCCCCTAAAAATTTACAAATACAATCATGCTCACCTAGATGCCAGACACAATGGAGATTGCATCTTAACCAATTTATGCATAAGTATGAAAGAACTGGAGGGGTGTTGGGCTCTATCGATAATGAGTCCAAGATGTATAATTATTGGTTTGAAATTAGATATAGAGGGATCAAAATGACCACCAATGCATAGATAATGAAAAAATAAACACTTTTGAAAAAGATGACACTCATATCTGAGTTATTAATCAAAAGTTATGTCCATTTAAATTTTCTACTAGTAAAGGAAACATATGCATAAATTTAAGAAAATTTGGGTGAGCAAATAATTGGAAAATTTTGGGCAAAAATAATGGTGGAATTTTTTTGAATCAATTTCCCTAAGAGATTTTTTTGCATCAACTTTCTCAATAAAAAATTAAGTCTATTTTGAGCAAAAACTAAGCACTTTTGGGTTGAAAGTGACCAGGGGCTTATTTCCCATATGACTAAGGGGCTAAGACATTTTGTGAGTGCTCCCACCTTCTCATCGATGGATGAGAACTTCATTAAAAAATATATGCCAATTTTTCAAATGAATAGTGTCACACTTCATGCCATTAAACATCCTCTAGACTATTATCATGTGTGTGCATGTGGTGTGGCCAAATAGTCAGCCCATGCACATAGGTGCATGGAATGAGGATGAGTGGCCATATTTCTTGAATTCATGCATACATATGGGGGTGGTTACATAGGCATGTAAGGTGAGGCCAATAGGTCAGTCCATGTAGGTGTGAAAGGTGATGCTGATAGGTCAACTTGCATAGGTGTGCATATAGGGGTAGCCATGTTGGTACATGGGGTAAGGCCAATTAGTTAGTTCACATAGGTGCGAAGGCATGCATGTGGAAGAATCCATGTTGGTGCACAATATAAGATTAGGAGGTTGGTCCCACTTAGATGTGGACACACAAAACCTTGTGTATGCACGTGTGTGAATGGAGGATGTTGGTCTAGATCACAAAAAACTCTAAGTTTCAAATTTTGCTTAAAAATGACCCAAGTGGCTAAAAAACCAACAAGAAGAACCTAGTTCTTGGAAAAGTAGTATAACCTTCTATAAAATTGGCAAGGAATCACTTGGTATTTTGTAAAACCTGGAAAAACCTAGAAAATGTTTTTGATTAAAGACTTAAAAAAATACTTGAAACCCTAAAAAAATGGCCATCACAAATCTAGGTCATGTTTACAACCAATCCTAAGGTTTTATCACCCTTTGTATCCAATGAGATTGTCCATTTTTTGTTTTAATACTTTCACTCTTATATTTTCATAAGTTTTATAGAAACCCCACCAAACAATTGAAAACTAAAATCAATGAAAAACTAGAAAATAACAAGAATGCAACGTAAAGATCTCACTAAGATTCAAATAACAAACACCTATAAGAATAGCTCTAATACCATGTCAGATTACACCATGATCAAATTAAACAATAAAACATGCATGAAGAACCTATATGGAGTGAAATCTCATAACCTTAAAATTGAAAGAAGCTTGTCTTACAAAAGAAAGGTTATATAAAAAAGCATTTAATATTTTCTCATTATCTCATTAACCATAAAAGCAAAGAAAATGTATATATACAAGTGAAAGATAGACATGTCCTAACATCCTCATGCATATGATATTTTATTTCATTAATGACCAAGAATAAATCTAAATAAGATAAATAACACTATATAGGTAAAATCACATATGGGAAAAAGCCTACACCAATAGATTTCAAGGAATCCTCATCTACTACTACACAACATATTTAATTATCCATAACACCTAAACATGTTCTTATTATCGATACTCCAAATAAACCACATAACACTCAATGATGGGTTCTGCAAACCCCTACTCCTATTTTTTGTTTACAATCACAAAGCAGACTATTATACATACATAGAGCATCATAGAGCCCACACTGCCAAATATTACACCTATACATGCTCCTTGGTAGTACCACTAGTTTATTGCACCATGTTCCAAGTGGGGAGATACCTATGACCATCCTTTGGATGAGGTCATAGGGTAGTCTTTTTCTATTGATTTTTTTCAAAAAAATACAAATAAAAATAAATATTAAAAAAATACTAATTTTTGTTTATAAAAAAAAAAAAAAAAAATCAAGATTTACATGTCTTATTTGGTCCTTGGCATCTATGTGTTTGTTCCATGTTGGTAGATATCATATCATTCCTTTCTATATACACAAATTTTTCATGCACATTTTTAATATGATATAAGGATACCCATGCACATAATATATACACATACAGATGTTGGGCCTTCCCTCTACTCAGATCATAAGTACATTAGGGGCATCCACTTCGTTGATAATGATACACCCAGGTGTTATATTATTCTATGATTCATTTCCATTATCATATTTGAGCTTATATACTTACATATACCTTTATCCATACTTATATATTTCAAAATATACTTAATATTCTATGTACTTAACATATTTTTCTAACACATATATCCAAAGACTAGTATGATATGCTTATACTAGTTGCTTATGTTACATGCATTTCATTTTTCACTTCCTTGAGTGTCTTGCCTTGCTTGCTATTCTATTGTTTGTTTAATAATTTTAATATGATCCATTGATTGTGGAATTTGTGCATTTGTTTTCCTATCTTGACATTTGAATATGTCATTGTCAATTATATAGACACTTGAATATGTCCTTCTATGCTTTGTGGGCATTTGACTAAGTCATGTCCCTTTGATTGTGTGGCATTTGAACATGCCCCTTTTAGGTTTATTTAGACCATTGAATTTTTATTTGATTTTGAGTGCTCTTATGGATGTACTTGATTGCTTATTGAGTTTATATGGTTACTCTCTATATGTTACCATGATCTATATCATATATCTTCGGACTTGATGTGATCACATTATGTGTGCTTCAATATTATATATACTTACACATGTTACTCTTATATGATACATGATCCATACACAAATTATACAGTTAGCTTATCCTTTTAAGGTAAGGTAACTACCTGTTTCTACTTTCCTCACTTTAAAAGGGGGGCCATATTAATGGGGGCATGTTATGGAAACATGTTCTACACATTTACATTAGTTCTCAGATTCTATAGATTATAGTGGGGGCATGTTATGGAAACCTGTTCTCCACAATTATGCTAGTTCTCAGATTCTCTAAATTTTAGTGGGTTTATGCTATGGAAACATGTCCTCCACACTTGAACAAATTTTTAAATTGATCAAATTTCATAGTTATATGATGCAGATACACATCTTTGGCAACATCTATACATTGGTACTATTATTATTCTTAGGTTTCAGCTTGAAACATATATGAGGTGCATATGCCATGAAAAGGGCACCTAAAATTGCAAAATCAAATATTTTCCAAATTTCAAATACTTTTATGGAATATTATCGTATCCAGGATGGATTTTTATGAACTGTTATTGAGCCAATCTACTATAATAGTTGGTTCACTTTTAGAAGGTTGAAGTGATTAAATCACTTATTCATACCAAGTATATTAGTTAGACTTTATTAAATAATCTAACTTCACAATATTTATAGGTTGAATTGATTAAATCATCTATGATCACTAGATATATAGTGTGATTTGATTAAATTACTCACACTCACCAGGTTATGCACATGTTTTGGGTTGTACGATTGATAAAAGCTTAATGGTCATGTGACAACTTACCTTTTCTCCAAGGTTGGGGGCATTCTGTCCTTATATATATATATATATATATATATATATATATATATATATATTATATGCACTTATAGGTTTCATATTTGTCCTAATCTCAAACTCCTTCATAATGAATAATATTTTTAAATCAAATTTACAAAAGGAAAGATGGTTATATCGACATAGGTGTACTCATAACCTTGCTCTCTTTAATTTAAAAAATTTAAAATGCTTTCAATTTTAGATTATATACATTGATTATACATTGTAATTGTTGCAGGTTAGTCACCAAAAAAACACTCAAGTTGGGGTCACACAAAGGCAATGTGTGTTATACACACCCTGGTATGCATTTATTTTCCTTTAAACTATTAATTTCATTTCTAGATTAAGAGGGATGGGGCACAAATGTAGATAATAAATATAAATTATATATCACCTTAGTCTTGTACACTTGTAAAAATACCTATCATGGTTATACCCTTTAGTTCTTATAGCTTCTTATTGCCGAAAGGCTCACATCTTCTATCTCTTTGTGTTTATATTGCTTATATATTAATTTGACTAATGAAATTATGATGATTAGGCCTTCTATATAGTGAAAAATTATCTAAATTGATTATTATCCTTATCTACAAGTTTTGGGCACGTACTTATTTTATATTTTCCTAGACACTTGCATCCTAGCCATATACCTACCTTAATGCAGGTGTCCTATTTATAACTAAGTATCTAGTGCCCTAAAGTCATCTAATTTACAAATATAATATGTCCTTATGATCAAACTAAGTTATTTATTGTAATATATTTTCCAAAATGATTGGTATATATGCAAGATCAATTATTATTTATAACTCACTTAGAAAATTCATACCTCTCACATACAAAGCTATTAAAAGAACATTCAATTCAACATTCAAGTGAGAAAAGTTGCCATATTTATTCCTATTTACATAACAATCATAGGAGCAATCTATCTATAGGTGTGAAGTACTAAAGGATGAACCCATTATCCATATTTAAAAAGTTACAAGATAGGTCATTATATATACTTGCTTATCACATATTTCACCCTTGTGCACACACAAACCAACACATTAGGGGAGAACTACATCAGTTTGAGGCCCTATTTAAAGTAGTGGCTATGAAGGTAATGCTCATTGACGTAAGGGTCCTTAGGTTTAGCTTGATAGCATAATCCAACTAACCCCTTTTTTTATCATAGTCACTCTAAGGATGAAGAGCTAGGGTTTGGTCATTTTATAAAGAGTGAAATCCTATGCATGAGATCTAAAGACACTAAAAGAAAGGTGATAGAAAACCTAGAAGGTTATATTTGGTCACATCTAGATCTAGTGGATATTATATATTAGACACCTATTTCTAGGTTAGATAGGTGCATCAATGTAACAATCTAAATCTGATGCAAGTGTCTAAGGCCATGGAGTGAAAAATTATAGAATTTGATAATTGATCCAAGATCCTAATCCACTCTAGTTCCAGCCTATTCCATATCAAATATGCATGTGCACATTAAACTAGCTAAGTACTATTGTTTTAATTCAATTCAAATATCTATCAATAGCTATACTTTTTATTTTTGGCATATCTCAGTATTTTAATTCATAATATTATTTATTTGAGTTTTAAAATTAATCGATCTACTATAGATCAATTTATAAACCTTGTTCTTAAGATTTTCTATATTCTTAACCCTATCTACCCTTGTACATCTCAATTTAGGGTTAAAAAAAATCCCTAAACACTCCTAGTTAAGTGACTAAGCATGACATATGTCTAATACTATAAATATGGATTAATTGACACATAGTTCTCCCACCTAGGTGTGTGTGCACCACTGTGATTAGTATAGAATGTAGTGTAAGATTGGATTTCAAAATTTGGAAACATGTAACTATTTAACCTTTAATTTTGAATTAAATAATTAACTCAAATAAATAGAAATTAAACTAATTAAAATCTAATATATGATGTTATATATATCATAATACAGTAAAATATATAATTTATAGAATCGAAAAACTTACGAAAAATAGCAATTAAGGCTAGGGTTAGAGATTGTCCTTTAAAATTGATTTATTTTTTATTGTACAAACCTTCTATGAGTTATGACTATATAAAATGACCCACAAACACAGTCGTGTTAGAAAATAATAACTCATTGTCTACTAAGAAAAATTTGGAGGATAAGTGTGTAGTGCATAATTATCTAGCTGATGTAACTTTTTCCTATCGAAATATGCACTAAAATTGAAGATCTAGGTACCTACCCCTGTATCTGAATATGCATTATTTTTATATAGGAGCCGAGTTGACCTATTGAAAACCTATAAAATAAAAACCCCTAGGCCTACACAAGCACATAAAATAGATATAATTCTAAAGGGGGGAATGGGGAAAGTGGGAATGGTTGAGCTATCCTAAAAAACCCTGTGTAGTCTGAGTGTTACCTACATAGTCTAAAAGGGCCTTAGGTCGATGTATTTATCCATTTAGGGAAGATAATGTGAATTAAACTAAATTTTTTGATTATAATGGTTGACAAGGGATGCCCTCAACCTACAATAAAATAATGTTAGACTTGTCCTAGGATTATAAAATTGTAAAAGAATTGTAATTTTATAGAATAGGGATCCTTAGAAAATAAATGCTTTTGAAATCAAATAAATAAATGATTTCTAAGAGAGTGATAAGTCCTTTTAAGTGATATCCTTGATGTGATTTTATAGATAAATATTTATAATATTTACAAAGTCATGGGAAATATGTTAGGAAGTATGTCAGTTTGAAAAAGTAACCCTCAAAGCATGAGAGACAAATCCACACTAATAGATAGGTGCATAATGTACATCTGTCTGATTAGTGATAATTTTTACTAAAAGGATAGAGGCCTATGAAATAGGATTGATAGTAATTTATCTATTGAATATAGATGAAATAGGTAAGTCTAAAAGATATTATTAGTAGTTACAACAAAATAGAGGTTTTCATAGAAATTATGAGTTCACGAAATGGAGAATAACCCAAGAAAAGTAAGGATGTCAAGGACAAACATTATAAATAATTTATTGATTAGATTTTAGTGTCTACATTTCCGCCCATTTATTCTAGTGATGCATGAAATTACTAAAGTAACAAAAAAACAAACTTAAGTGTGTAAACACACTTTGTCTTTGTTAATGAGAAGTGCATGCCCCCTTGTTGAGGCATGTGGATAAGTGTTGGACATGTGGAAATTGAGAGTGATCAAGTATAAATTTTGAAAAATCAATGAAGATGCTTGAGTTGGAAATATTTGAATGCTCCAACATTCATAGAGTACTATGTAATGGTTATACATGTTGAACCAATAAAGTGGTTTACTAAAATACAAGTAAGATGTGGAACATCACTAAGCTCATACATGGCTCACTTTATGAAATGAAGCGAAGAGGTAGAACTAATACATGGCTTACTAAAGTGAAACCAAGATGTGGAGTGTCACTAAGTTTAAACATGGTCCACTTGAAAAAGATGAATCACACTATTGCAGACAGATATAGATTAAAACTATAATTTCTTAAAACTTTGAAATTTGAAAAAGAGATATCTAAAATTTAAATAATGATGCAGGAGCATCTAGCAAGGACTAGCTGAATAAGCCTTGGATAGGAATTAACTTAAGCAATTGTATAAGTTTCCCTCCAAGTTTTATTTTCAAAATATTCATACTTGTCATGTGGAGGAGAAATAAGGCCTAAATATGTTTTGTATAGAATTATTAGCTACCAAAGGATTTCAATAATCCTATTATTGTTGTAATCATCCATGGATGGCATGGAGTCAAGCATAGTTGAGCCTTTATAAGAGAATACATGATTCAAGGAGATTGAAAAGGATTTGATTTCCTTTTTGATGAATCCGTTGGACCAGCCATATAACAAATTAACTGCAAGTTAGCGAGCGTAAGAGGAGAGATAGAAAGGTAGGATCTCTAGGAGAGAGAAGAGGAGTCAAGAAGGCCATTCAGCCTATATTATTTTGTTTTGACCATGGTGAGAAAGCCGAATCTTGGGTTGCTAAATTTTGAGAAAGCCGAGCCTTAAGGGAGCTTTATCCTATTTTGTAATGTCATCAGGCTAGGGCGAATGCGTGTTATTTGTAAAGTTCAATGCAAGGTCAGATCCAAGCCAGAAAGGGAGCTCGCCCATTTTGTAAAGGCTTTGAAGCCTCGGCGTAGATAGCTATTAATTGCCTCAGAGTCGAGCCTTGAAAAAAGCATTGTTGCTATAAAATTGTTTATAGACCGAGTGTGGGGATGTCCATGCTTATATGTGAAGGTCATGGGATTCGGGTCGAGCCGTATTATAAGTTGCAAATAGAGATAGACCTGAACAAAAGGGAGATGGATGGTTATCCTCAAGAAAGCCTGATGAACCATGTATATGGTATTGAACCAGCATGAAAAGGCTTAATTTACCATTGATATGGCCTTCAGCCATGAAGAATGAAGGGATTGGATATATAATGATGAATGGGCCAAGATTTGGCCTCTGATAGCATTCCTATTAGCCACAACGAACTAAGATTGAGTCTGGAGTGGAAGCGAAGGATGAAACAACTAGGTTGAGGAATATGACAACTTGTTTTAAGTAGACGACGGAGCAAATGGAAGAGGTAATAATGTATCAGCCAGAGTCAATCCTGGTAGATATGGTATGGTAGACATAGATGCAAACCATTAAATGGCTTGAAAGACTTTCCTTCTGTTTAATGGCTTTCAACCGTGGGAATAATGCGTGATGACTGAAGCTATACAGTTGAACCATGCAAGGATGTTTTCTGTCATTTTGAGTGTAAGAAATATAGAGTATTATCAAGAGTGATATAGTAAATTCCATAATTATAATAAGCTCATTGTCACTTATTTATAGTATTGGCGATCCTAACCTTATTGACTTGAGGCAGTCACTAACTATTCCATTGCCCTGCAGTTGCTTTAATGGGACTGAAAATGGATTTGCCTACTATTTACTTGTCATATGTTGTGCAGCCCAGGGATACACTTGCTGGATTGGGGGTTAAGTATGGGACCACTATTATAGGTCTGATGACAGTGCACCAATTTTGGTATCAGAGCTTGAAGCTCTTGGGATTTGGTAATTGATCGTGTTTGCTAATAAGTGGTTGCAAGATTGAGAAAAGGACCAACAGGACAAAGCACTAGAAGACCATGTTGAGGAAAGGTATGAGTAACCTTGATATTTGATTTGAGTTTATTGTGTTTGAGAAGCAAACAGGTGAAAAAGAAGTCTTAAAGCCATTGAGGCTTGACAAGAGAGAAGAGAAGCTTGGAAAGCTCAAACGTAAGGGAGCAAGTGAAGAAGGTAATAAGAAAGTTATTGACAAGTTGTTTTCAAGCTCTTTAAAGAGTAATTGTTGTTGCAGTGAAGAAGTTGCAGGTTCAAGGTAGTCAAGCCATTGAGTATTAAGAGGAGAAGAAGCCAAGGAAAGCTTAGTGAAGAACCAAGAGAAGCTCTAGAAGAAGAGCATTGTGAATGCTCAAGAGAAAGATCCAAAGCAAGGTAAGCTTGGATTTGTGAAATTACTGATATTTGGTTAAAGTAGTGTCATATTGCAGATCATTGAGTCAGTGTGAAGCTCAATAAAGCCATTAAGAAGGATTGAAAGACTAGGATGCAAAAGGCTTAGGTGAGGTCAAGGAGATTGTCAAAAGACCAGTCAAGGAGAAAGGCTTGGGTGAGACAAGTGGACCCAAAGGGATCAAAAGACCAAGGTGGAAAAGACTTGGGTGAAGATCTCAGAAATGGAAATATTGCTGAGAAAAAAGTAGAGCAGCAAGAGACATGAGAGTACCAAGAAGAAAACAAGCATCCAAAAGAAGAAAGGTATGACTAGTATTGAAATTGATAAAGAGATTGCTAGTTTAAAGAGAGATTTAGCTAAGTTTGTAGATAGATATGAGTCTTGGATGCAAATAGACAAGAAAGCATGGGTATGGCCAATGAGGAAGAGGTTGAAGTGGCCAATAGATCACCTAGTGAAGAGGAGAAGAAGGCAAAATGAGATTTCCATGAAGAGAGAAGTCCATAGAGGCTTGAAGAAGATAAGAAGATTGCCAAGAGAGGAACAAAAAAGAGGAAGAGATTGTGAAAAATGTTCTCATTGTGGAGAACAAGAGAAGAGAAGAAAGAAAAGAGGAAGTGCCAGGAAGAGCACTTGAAAAGATAAGAGTGTGGGTGAAGAGAACACTCATAGGGACCTTGTGGTCTCTTATTTTTATATCTAATGTTGTCTTTGCATGGGTAATTGCAGGTATGAGTAGCCTTGTGAAGGTCCAGAGAAAGGCCTTGAAGAATGAAGAGATTGGTGCAAGAGAAGACACCAAGTACACAAGTGAATGTGTAGGAGAAAAAAAAAAGTTTGCTATTGTTGATAAAGAAGAAGAGATGCATTGGTTAATGCATGAGAAAGATGTTGGAGACCTTGTGCAAGAAAATGTTGAGATGGAGGAGGAAATTGCATTCCATGATGCCATGGAGTACCTTGAAGAAGCAAGTGAAAAACTATGCACAAAAGAGGATAGTGTAATCAAAGAAGCCATGCAAATGAAGAAAATCTTGAAGCAGCCCATCAAGGAGGTAAAGGTGAATTATAGTATTGATTTTTCTCATCCACTTAATTATGGAATAGCTATTGAATAGGTTGCAAAATTCCATAAGGAAGTAGTGGAAGTCCTTCATCGTGCCAATGAAAAAGAGGGTATAGAATACTATGATGACTTAAAAAACATTCCAATAGAACAAAGGAAGGAAACACACCTAAAGAAAGTGAATGCAAGCAAGGAAACTATGAGGAAAAGTATGGCTAAGCATCAAGCCTTTGAAAAGGTAAAAATAAGTTCAAATTCTGATTTTGCACATGCATATAAGAGTAAGACTACTGATGTACAGATGGAGATGAAGAAGATCAATAAAAAGCCTTCAAATCCAGCAATAGACCATGGCTATGTGGTACCAAAATGGCTCAAGGGATCAACAAATGTAACGAAAGACACAAAGCTCAATCAAGATGATGACTCAAGCAAGAAGCAAATACAAAGCATGAAGGAAGAGGTAGAATGCAAAGTGAGAAGGCCAGCTATCAAGCAAGACAACATGAAGATGTCAAAGAGAATGAAGGTGAGATGGTGAGTATGGAAGAGGCATTCCATGAAGATAGGATGCTTGAGAGGTATACCAAAGAGGTAAAAGGTAAACAAATTGTTTATGATGATGTGTTTGAATCATTTAATGATCCTTTCATGAGAAATGAGGTATGGAAATTGTCTATGAGGACTAATATTCAGCAAGGAGAGAGTTCTAAATGGATGGATGATGAGGAAAGAGGAGAGTATGTAGCAAGGCAATGCCAGATTGAAAATAAAGAACAAACAAGATGGCTTCAAAGAGAAGTTGAAAAGAGGAAGGAGACATAAGGTAAGGATACTGCAATTATATTTGATGAGTATATTGAAGAAGTTGGTTTGCATGAAGACAGCTCAAGAAAGGATGAGATAAAGAGTAAGGCTAGTAAGGAACAAGCAATATTTCAAGTGGATAAGCCCACGTTTAATGAAGAGAATAGTGAGATAGATGAGACCTCACTAAAGGAAGAGTTGAAGATGTTGGAGGAGCTGTTTGGTCATTCAAGAGAGATGAATGAAGGTACAAGCCATGGTGAAGACACCATTGGGAAGAGTGAAACAAGACAAGAGCAAAACAAAGAGGTCAAGATAGTTTTGATCAAGGAACAAGAACATGGAGACAACCAAGAGGCTTCATGGCCTAAAGATTTTGATTCTAAAGTGGCTTTGAATGTTTTGTATGCAGGTATGAAGGTTGCTAAAGTGAATGACATACATGAGTCATTGGAGAAGCTCACGAAACAAGAAGAACAATAAGAAGATCTTGAAGACATGTATGAGAATGAAGCATGGAGATGGGACATAATAGCTGAAAAGGAGATGAGGAGAAGAACATACCAGAAAAGGAAGAAAAGCAAGAAGATGAAAAACAAAGGCTATCAAAGACAAACACCAACATTGGCATTCACAACAAGACCTTGGGATCTAGGCATAGAGTGAAGACTAATGCATGGAGGAAGTAGTTCATTTGAACTAAGGTTCAAATTGTTTCTAGAGGGAGAGTATGATGCATGAGCATCTAGCAAGGACTAGCTGAATAAGCCTTGGATAGGCATTAACCTAAGCAATTATATAAGTTTCCCTCCAAGTTTTATTTTCAAAATATTCATACTTATCATGTGGAGGAGAAATAAGGCCTAAATATGTTTTGTATAGAATTATTAGCTACCAAAGGATTTCAATAATCCTATTATTGTTGTAATCATCCACGGATGGCATGGAGTCAAGCATAGTTGAGACTTTATAGGAGAATACACGATTCAAGGAGATTGAAAAGGATTTGATTTCCTTTTTGATGAATCCATTGGACCAGCCATATAACAAATTAACTACAAGTTAGCTGGCGTAAGAGGAGGAGAGATAGAAAGGGAGGATCTCTAGGAGAGAGAAGAGGAGTCAAGAAGGCCATTCAACCTGTATTATTTTGTTTTGACCATGGTGAGAAAGCCGAATCTTGGGTTGCTGAATTTTGAGAAAGCCGAGCCTTAAGGGAGATTTATCCTATTTTGTAATGTCATCAGGTCAGGGGAAATGCATGTTATTTGCAAAGTTTAATGCAAGTTCAGATCCAAGCCAGAAAGGGAGCTCGCCCATTTTGTAAAGGCTTTGAAGCCTCGGCGTAGATAGCTATTAATTGCCTTAGAGTCGAGCCTTGAAAAAGGCATTACCATTGTAAAACCATTTATAGACCGAGTGTGGGGACATCCATGCTTATATGTGAAGGTCGTGGGATTCAGGTCGAGCCATACTCTAATTTGTAGATAGAGATAGACCTGGGCAAAAGGGAGATGGATGGTTATCCTCAAGAAAGCTCGATGAACCATGTATATGGTATTGAACCAGTATGAAAAGGCTTAATTTACCATTGATATGGCCTTCAGCCATGAAGAATGAAGGGATTGGATATATAATGATGAATGGGCCAAGATTTGGCCTCTGATAGCATTCTTGTTAGCCACAGTGAACTGAGATTGAGTCTGGAGTGGAAGCGAAGGATGGAACAACTGGGTTGAGGAATATGACAACTTGTTTTAAGTAGATGATGGAGCAAATGGAAGAGGTAACAATGTATCAGCCAGAGTTGATCCTGGTAGATATGGTATGATAGACATAGATGCAAACCATTAAATGGCTCGAAAGACTTTCCTTCTATTTAATGGCTTTCAATCATGGGAATAATGCGTGATGACTGAAGCTATACAGTTGAACAATGCAAGGACGTTTTCTGTCATTTTGAGTGTAAGAAATATAGAGTATTATCAGGAGTGATATAGTAAATTCCCTAATTATAATAAGCTCATTGTCACTTATTTATAGTATTGGCGATCCTAACCTTATTGACTTGAGGCAGTCACTGACTATTCCATTGCCCTGCAGTTGCTTCAATGGGACTGGAAATGGATTTGCCTGCTATTTACTTGTCATATATTGTGCAGCCCAGGGATACACTTGTCAGATTGGGGGTTAAGTATGGGACCACTGTTACAGGTTTGAAGACAGTGCACCAAATAACATGCCCCTTGTACTATATAGAGTGCCAATTTGATATTTTGTAACTGTTTGAAAAATGTTACAACTATATTTACACATGTTCATATGTGCTCAAGTTATAGTAAGAGTGGAGTACATAAGCAAGTCGAATGCCCCCATAATTTGAAAATTATAAAATTTACATATTGTATTTTGTCAGATCTAAAATTTGTTGCTTTTGAGAGCTTAAATTCAAGATAATCCCATTATGATGCCCGCCTTTTGAGATGAGGGACATTACCTACAAATCACTTGTCTCAAGAGAAAAAGTGAGAGCATATTTGAAATATGTAATAATGTAATCACATTTGAATATTTGAATTATACTGTAATCATATATATGTGACATTGAAGCATATGGAGATATTGAATATTTCATTGCATCAAGAAAATTAATATAACATTGAAATAATACATGAAGCATGTAAATAAATTAAAAGTATTTTAACTATATTATAAGCATAATATTGAATAAATGAAGCATTGAATCACATAAGTAGGATGTGCATGATATGTATCATGGCACGATATAGGTATGTAATAAATAAATAGTAGCATATGATATAAATCATGACACCATAGTAACAAATAATGAACATGTAAGAAAAGTCACACAATGCCACATAAGAAGGCCAAAAGGCCACATACAAAGGACATGTAAATGCCACATAAAGTTAGAAATATTACATAAATATCACACATAAGGCTCAAAAGATACATACAAGGGACATGTAAATGTCACAAAAAAATATAAGGCCAAAGGCCACACACACATGGCATGATGATGCCACACAAGCAAGAGCGTGTATGTTGAACATACACAAGGCCAAGGTCCACATACAATAAGCAAATTAAGTTAAATCATGTCATGTAATGAAGTAAGAATATGAAATAAGCACAGAGAAAATAAAACTAGCATAGGTTGATCATATGTATCTATGTCAATGTTATCAAATAGTATATCCATCATGACACATGTAAATAATGAGTGAATAATAAGACATTTTTATTAAATGTATAGCTCAACATGGGAATTAATTTGTGAATAAATAAAACTTGTAAAAATACTCATATATAATGATGAGATGCTCTTAACTTAGTAAAGCTATTGGGTAAAAGGCTAACCCAACATTGAAACCATGTAAAAGTATGTATTGTATCACACTTACATACCTCGTGAAAAGCATTATGTATTGAAATGATAATGAAATTTTTTATGTACTTAACATAAAAATAGATTATATAAGTTAAATATGTAAGTTAGAAATATGATAACATTCTTATAGTTCATGATTTTAGATTTTTGCAAACGTTTTGTTTTTTTTTGTATTTTAAAAATATATGAATGCTTTTGTATTTTTTCCATATTTAAAATGTAAATTTTCATAAGTGAAATTGAAATATCTTGAAAATTTTAAGAAGGATTCAAAAGTAGAATAAGGAGGAGTAAATTTGAACAATCCTCAAAAAAGTGTTAAAGTATAGCATGGAAAGAAGGAAGGCAAGTGATATGCCCCCAATGTATATATACATGTAATGTAGCATAGATGAAAAGCATGACCACATGGACTAATGTATAATTATATATATGTGATCGTGAAAGCACAAATGAGAGATATAACATGTATAAATGTGAAATAATAAACAAATTAGTTACCATAAAGAATGTGCATTGAAAACTTAGTAAGATGATTTTCTTGGATTGTTTAAATTGGGTTGAAAGAGGCAAAGGATCAGGTGACCTAAAATGAAAGATAAATCCAAGGGATATAATAAAATGTGGATAAGGTGTAGAATAATAAACAACAAAGTAAAGAATAAAGAATATATGTATAAGTAGGTACTACGCAAGTATGTTAATCAAGAGTATTGACCCAACTAAGAGGTTGGGAGAGAATGTGTCCAACAAATGATCTCATCAATAAGATGCTCATATGTATACCCAAATTATTGATAGGAAGGAATAATCTCTTGTGCAAGAGAAAAAGTGTCAAATGTAGAAGCTTATAAATCTAAAAAAGAACCATATATTATAAAGTAACCATCTGAATCACTACTCATATATATGTGTAAACTTGTATTCTCATGTATAGGAGGACAAGATGTGATAACCTATACCTATGTTGGAGCCTTATGAATAACTAGTTTTGTTGTATGATAAATAGGCCTTTTTCTATATGACACTTTAGGAGTATCTATCTTGATTTTTCTAGCTAAGTGGCCATGCTCATGTGTAATCATATTATGCTCAGAAATAGATGGAGAAATTATAGTATCCACATGATCATAAATAGGTGAATAAAATATCCAATGAGATGTAGAAGGATTGGTGAAGTGGTTTAGTTTTGACTATACCCCCCTAAGTTTGAATCTCATAGGGTGTTTATAGGCTAGATGTGGCCATTTACTCGATGGTTTCAATGTGATCAAAGTATTAATGGTTCTATATTTTTCTCAAGGACTAGGCCCCTGATCTGTACCCCAAAACTAGTTATAGCTCCGATCAAAAGCTAAGCACCAATCTAAAAAAAAATGTGAATAAAATGAAATATGTTCATTTGTAACTATATCATGCTCATGAATAGGTGTAGAAATTGATATTAGAATATGCATTTTTGAATATGAATCATGATCTTGGATATTTATATAAACTAATTCATTACCAATTTGATCAATAATTATGCCAACCAACTATTATATAGTAGGAGTAAGTACCATTAGTTCCATATGATATTCATATTGAATGCCTAAAATTTTAACCACTTGATTGTCATGAATATATTTGAGACATTTGTGAACTGTAGAAGGAACTTCTCTAATTTTTGTAGCCAAAGCATTCCCAATAACATGCTAAATACACTTGTGCTTAGTAACACTAAGAAAGGAGTGGGCATTATGAGAGATACCACTTGTAAATGTCATATGATATGTCCCAGATTATCTTGTGTATGATGATCAAATGCTTTCACAACTATAGAAGTATTATGTATATCCTATTCTATATAACCAAAATAATGTAGGAGTGTTATGGTGCACACATTTTTGCTCGATCCATTATTTATTATAAAACTATGGACATATACTCTAATGAATAATGAATGTATATTAGAATAATCAAATTTAATTATGGGGCATGATGATTAATTGATTGTAACTATACCAATGATGATATCAGGTGGATGCTCATATGAAGATGGAGGAGGATGAACATTATATGCATAATGTACTTCAGAATTTTACTTATTCTCTTGTGCTTCATGATTGGGAAAATGATATTTATACATTTTCAAATTTTCATTATAATTTTATTGTGGCTTATCCTCTTTGTTAGATGTGCCAATATCAAAAAATTTCTCATCAATAAGGTCTTTAATTTTTGTGATTGAGCTTCATACATCTATTGGTGAAATACCCACCATATATATGGTAATCACAAAATGCATTTCCATCAAAGCTTATGGATTGTGGTCTAGATAAATCTAATTATAATGGTGGAGAAAGTGTAATAAAATGGCATTTAAGAAGATTTTGTAATATCATATGAGGAGGTGAAGGTAACCTTGAAAATTACCTCCTTGGTGAAACTTGTAATTAAAGCTTTTGTGGTGGTTGTGATATATCATTAACTGTAACTTTAGCCTCATTTTTTCTTTCATTAGATTTTATATTGTAATTAGGATTACCTTGAAACTTGGTATATGAATTATAAAGAGCATTGGAGCTATATTTGAGCTTGTTCAATGTAATCAATTTGACCTCATGTTCTTTAACTAATGCATAGTTCATCAAAGGATTTAAACTTTTAAACATAATAGACTCTTGAAAAGGAGTAAGCAAGTTTTGAGTAAAAATATATTGAAGCTTAATATCAACTATTTGATTTGTCATTTTGGCTAGCATAGTCTTGTATCTTAGAATATATTCACTAATTGTCTCATCTGGACCATGTTTGAGATTTACAATTTGAGCATATGATAACTTATCACCAATACTGATAGAAAAGTGTGCCAAAAAATGATTTTCCAAAGGATTTAAGCTTTAAATGATTGGAGAGGAAGACCATATAACCATCTAAGAGCATATTAAGTGAGACTTATTGGGAATAACTTGGTTAAAATTGTCATTATCTACATAATCTAGACAATATGCATGGAAGGCACACAAATGTTGTTCAAGATCACCTTTTCCTTCATAAAGAATAATTTTAGGAGCCATAAAGCTAATTGGTAATGGATAGGATTTAAAGAGCCAAAGGGTTATTTAACAAGTTGCATGAATCTAATTAAGGATTATCATGAGAAATAATTTGCTCAATATGGGATATCATAGATTGTAAGGTAAGAAGGGCTTGCTCAAGAATAAAATTAGTTAAGTTAATTGGAGGGTTATAAGAGCATGAGTAGGTATAGGCATAGTTAACTACATGAAACCAAGAGATGTTCCCAAGTAAAGAGATGAAGGTATATAAGTGAATATGGATGTAGAAATATGAATGGATACAATAATAGAAGTAACAACATTAGAAGTACCACTAAGAGTTATTTTCTTAAGTTCATCTCTAGTAACATACAAGAATGAGTCAATCTTTTCTAGATGTACATGAATGTAATCTTGTATCTCAACATGATTGGCTTTAGTATCATATTCATTAGCAAGGGCTATGATGTGACCTTCAAGAGGATGATGGGTAGGCCATAAGTTACCTTGTGAGGATGAATGCATAACATAGGCCTCCTCTTGCTCCCATGTCATTGTATATTTAGCAAAAAAAATTAGATAAATAATGAAAAGATAAAGTATAATAATCATTTTAAATACAGAGATCATGAGATATAGATTTTTCATTAATTTGGTGTCTAATCCATGTAGTAATCAAATGGACAACATGCTAAATGGTAATACCAGTTGTTAAAATCAATTCAATAATTATATATAGCATATGAGATAATATTTCACTACTTAAGGCCATTGTGAATACAAGATATACAAAATAAGTTTTTATTAATTTAGCAATAAGTATGAATACAATGTCAATAAAGCAATGTTAATATATATGAAGATACTATAAGCAAAAATCAAGGAAAAAGGTGATATAGGCAAGAGTTTGAATGATTTTAAAGATCTTAATTATACTTTCTCATTTGTTGATTAGTTTCAACTAATATTTTAGAGCACTAACTCCAGAGGTAGAGGTAGAACCATGTTTGTAGCCCAATAAACCTAGTTTTGAGGGTACAGTGAGAGTAACTTCCCTGGGTAATATGCTCCTCTTAAGTGCATCACAAATTAGATGGATAAAAGAGGATTCTTATTGGTGTAAACAAGGGGATCCTAGGTGTTTATGATATACCATGAGGTACTGAGAAACTAAAGTCTATGTTTAGTGTTGTACTATGGCTATGAGTATTGGAGTAAAATTCCTCATGCCATGATGTCTATTAATAGAACACCACATAGCCCTTCATGATAATAAATATGTAGTTTTAAAACTACCAAAACCCAATTTCTAAAACACACAAAATCAAATAAAAATAAATTAAAAGAAAAGCAAGAGATTTTTATGTATAGGAGATAGCAAAATCCAACCCAATGTTGAAAGGAAGATCTTCTGTATCAGATTTATATCTGAGTTGACAAGATGAACTTGTTTAGTTTCAGATCAAATCTAAGATCAAAGAAGTTGAATCATTATCTTTTGGATACTATCCAAGTTCAAAGGATTTATTATTTTAGTGTCATGAATTTACAAAATTTTAGTGAAATCTTAGGACAAAAATCAACAAGCAACAAGTACTGTTCTAAATACAATATGTTCACCAACATATTTAACCTCTAATTTTGAATTAAATAATTAACTTAAATGAATGGAAAGTAAACTAAATTAAATCTGATATAGGATGTTATATATAGTAGAATGCCGTAAAATAATTTTTTTATACAATTGAGAAAATTGCTAAAGATAGTAAGTAGGTGTAGGGTTATAGATTGTCCTTTGAAATTGATTATTTTTTGACTGTACTAACCTTTTATTAGCCATAACTATATAAAATGACATTTAAATATAGTTGTGTTAGAAAACAATAACTCATTGTATATTGGGAAAAATCCATAGGAGGAGGATAGGTGTGCAGTGTGTTATTATTTGGGTGATGTGACTTTGTCCTATCAGACTATGAACTAAAATTGAAGATCTGGGTACCTATACATGTATATCAATATGAATAATTTCTATGTGGGATTAGATTTGACCTATGAAAGACATATAAAATATAAAACCCTAGTCTTGTACAAGTTCACAAAAGATATCAAATGCCAAAGGGGGGAAAATGGGGGAACTAGGAATAGCTGATGTATCCTTATAAAACCCCATATACTCTAAATGTTGCTTGCATATCACAAAAGGGCCTCAAGCCAATGTAGTTATCCATTTAAGGAAGATATTATGAATACAACTATAAAATTTTATTAGAATGATTGAAAAGGGATGCCCTTAACCTGAAATAAAATAATGTTAGACTTGGCCTAGGACTATAAAATTGCATTAGAATTGTAATTTTATAGAACATGGATTCTTACTCATAAAACATATGATTTCAAAATCAAATAAACAAATGATTTCCAAAATAGTGGTAGGTCCTTTCAAGTGAGACCATTAATTTTATTTTATAGAGAAATATTTCTAATATTTATGTTAAATAAACTATTGAAATGCATGATAAATCCTTTAGGAAGCATGTCAATTTAAAAAAAGTAATAGTTGGATCACTAGAGACAAGTCCACAGTGCACATCTATCTAACTAGTGTAGACTTGTCCTAAAAGGATAGAAGATTTTGAAATAAGATTGACAATAATTTATCTATCTCATAGGGATGAATTAGGGAAGTCTGAAAGATATTCTTAGTAGTTGCAAGATAATAGAGGCTTTTATAAAGATTGTGAGTTAACGGAATGGCGAATAGGCCAAGCAAGGTAAGGATGTCAATGCCAAGCATTGTCAAACATTTATGGATTAAATTTTAGTGTCCACATTAAATTTGACATGTATCTATATTAGAACTTGACTCTAGCACTATTATTTTGAGGGATATTCAGATATGTATGCATTGTGATAATGTCTCAAGAGAGTGCTAATTGATTTCTCAAGTTTTTTAGGACTTCTAAAGGTAGTGACCAAGTGAGTATAACCTTAGAATTGATTTTTATTTATAGATAAATTTTTAATATTTCCTAATATGACCAACCCATTAAACATGTCTAAGCTGACCTAATGAATATTCTCAACTTTAAAAATAGCTATTGAGTATTCCTAGACATTACTAGTAAAGGAAATGCTTTCAATAAACTGTAAGTGTTTGACTATTTTTGGTACTATCCTAGGAGTGAAAAAAAGATATTTGAGATACAAAAATAGTTTTTTGAAGATTATGGAAGGTTTTTTCATAGATTAGGGTCATATTGAAATATTTATATTTGGTAAACTGGGTTAGCTAAGATAACATATGGTAGATGGATAGGAAAACTATACAAAAGAGTCAAATGTATACGTAAATTAAAGTGTGTCAAAGTGTGAAAAAATTGATCTTACAAAAGTTTTTGATATCAAATCTAGGTGTCTACAATCATTTCTTGAAAAATATGACACATTTTAAAATTATGATCTATTGAAACTAGTAGTCAATGTCATATCAAAAGTAAATTTTGAAAAACATAAATTGAAAATTATCATAGTGTTTAACCCTAATTTGGGTAAGAGGCTTATCCTACTTGGGTAAAAAAGGTTAAGGATATATAAATGATAGGGCACAAGGGTGAATATCAGATCTACAATAGGCCAATTAATGTGTTAAACTCAAATATACCATATGTTGAATTTATAATACTGAGATAAGATATTAATGGAAAGTACAACTATACTAGATATATAAATGAAAAATAAGAGAGTAATTAGCTATTTTTGATGCTAATATCATGTTTGATTTGGTACAGGTAGAAAGAAAGTAGGAAGATAGTTTTGGATCAATCATCAAATTCTAGATATGGTGCCTTTGACTCTTTGGATAGTTACATCATCTTAAGAAAGTTGCATCAATGCTAGTGTCCTATGTGGAATATGTGCTAAAATAAGATGTGACCACCTAGATGCTTCTAGGTTGGGTGTCACATTTGCTCTAATGTATTAAGATATGGATCATGGATTGTCACTCTTGGTGAAATGGTAAAACCCTAGATTTGCATCTTTAATGTGTTAGTGGGCACATGGTATCGAGCTAACCTAAAAAGAACCTGTTGACAAAATATTGAACCCAAGTAAAAATTGGTCACCCCCTCTAGGTTGAAACTTCATATAGGTGTATAATGTTTGTCATGTTATTTTCATGGTTTATAGTGGGCTTAAGTAGTCATATATGGTCATATGTGTTCTTGTCTAGCATTGTCCAAGTTCTAGTCTTAGGTTCACTTGTCTAATCTTATGGTCAATCACAAGGTATTGGAATGGTAAAAAAAGGTAGAAAGTATATTATAGTCTAGGGTAATTATAAAAGGCTATTTTTGGTGTATTTGATGTCATAATATCATGCTCTAACTTTTATTTGACTCTCAATACAAAAAATCACATTTTGGCCACCTTTTGGCTCATGTGGAAGAGTGGGAGTGTCATTCTAAGAAAAGAACATTTCAAGAAAATTAAAAACACCCATAATTTCAAAAAAGGTTAGATATGCTTTAGGAATAGTCATAGTCTAGCAAATTTTGCATTTCAATTCTTAATCTTGGCAAAAGGACACTTTACAAGAACTTGCATGACCTTTCAAGACTAGTTTTTAGTTACAAATGGTTTATAAGTGACCCATGGGCTCCCTAAGATCATTTTAAATATTTAGACCAAGTTTAAAGTTGAATTGACACTCCAAATACCTTTTATCCTCCATCACTACTTTCACAAGCTTAAGAAGGCAAATTTTCATTGAATGGTATGACTAAGAGAGAGAGAGAGAGTTAAGAGCTAAAACTTTGGCCATTGTTAGAGGTCCTAGTAAGCTTAAAATCAATGGAATTGGTTTTTAGATTGATGGCTTCTTATTTATGAACAATCATTAACAGTGACAACATGTCACTATGGCCTATCCATCTAAGAGGGGTCTATCATTTCACTTATTTATCTAGCTTAGAAGTTGATGGATATAAATTATTTTGAGGCTGGTTTATATAATATTTGGATCTCCTTTTCATGGTAGTTTCATCAGTTGAATCATCTCCATGAAGTGCTTTCACTTGAAGAAAGAATGTCTCAGTGTAAAAACTATTTTAGTGAATTCTACCACAAGTCTCTATTTTGTGTTCATGGTGGTAATTTTCATAGGTTTTATAATGATTCATCAATCATGAAAGCTCCCTCAGTTTCATGGAGTTAATGTGTTTTATCTGAAGATGTGTTTCTTGTCCATTCTCTTCAAGTGTGCCTAATTTTTGGAACATAGTTTATGTTTAGACAGTCTACTAGAGGTTTGAATACCATTTTGGCATAAATAATAGTAATATATCATAGTGTGAAGTTATTGAGATCACATTGCACTGTTAGAACAATGACAAGTTCAAGATGGTAGTTCGATGCACCTTCAAATGAGAGGTCATAGTTGTTTCCTTCAATTTCATGTTGTATGGACTATAAAAGTAAATGGAAGAATCTCAGAGCTATGGAAAATAATTGACACATATCCTCATGCCTTCACGATATTTATTTCCCTACTACCTTCACCAAAGTGATTCTAATTTATTAGAGGCTCTAATTCTCAATGCATATAACATAAACATGGGTTGATTGTACTTGTAATCTATATAAAGACCAGTCAAGTGAACTAAAGGTGATATGATGTTTTTAGATGCTTTGTAGTCTTGGAGAAGTGATAAATAAATGACATAAGGAGGTGTAGTATTTTGATAGTGTTGAAAGAGATTCAAGAACTTGATAAAGTGTCTCCTTGTAGCCTACACACTCTAATAGGAACCTACAGGACCTAAGCCTATAGGTCCTTATTTGGAACCAAAGTCTACATATTTACAACACAAAACAAGAAAAAATAAATATTGAACATGGGGAGCCTAACCTTAGTGCATATAGTGTTATAAGCCATTGAAGCAACTAGGTCAGTTGAGCAATTAAGAAAGTCAAGTAAAAAATTGGCTTGATAGTCTAAAAGACTAGCTATAGTACCCTGTATGGAAGGATCAAGTACAAAGATAGTCTAAAAGTATCACAAGGAGTCTGAAAACCTTGCATATTCAATAGAACTATCTCATTTGGTTTTATTTATTTCAAGCATCAATAGAAAATAAAGAAGATAGGATCAAGACTATATGTTCCTATAGGATCCCTAAAGAGCACCTACAACCATGACTCAAAGGTGTAGAGTAAAGTCATACAATTAGGGGAAAAAAGCATGTATGAGAAATGTTTAATCTAATTTAGTATTTAAAACAAGTTCAAGTCCATTTATTTATGAGGACTAAACTTCAAATCCCCAATACATAGTCAAGTGACCAAACAAGCACTATAGGTCTGTATAGTACTATGTACAAGTGAGCAAGGACAAGTCTAGTGAAGAGAGATGATAGAGGTGTGTGAGAGAGGTTCATGAACCTAAGTTGAGACCAAAACTAAGTTAAATATATTTTAGGAGATCAATTATATGAAGGTAAAGTGTCAAACCCAAGCATGACATTCATGACCCTTAAATACCACCTACATGCCTACTTAAAGGGTCAACTTAGTTTCAAACCTAAAAGAGAATGGTAGGGATGATTGAGAGAAACTTGAGCCTAATTGAGACTATGTCTAGGTTTAAGAACCTATTTAATAATTTATGGGTGTGAATATGAGGTCCTAGAACATAAAGAGCACAATCAAACCCTCTAAAGGCACCTACATGCATACATGGACATGTTAATCCTAAGCATAAAAGTGAAGAGCAGAGATGATGGAGAATCTAAGGCCTACCTCAGATGAATAAAAGATTAATGAGATAATTTTTAGACCAAAATAAGTTTGAAAATATTTATTAAACTGGGTTTCACTTCTCTACCCACAATCAAGCACAACCTATAGGTCTGCTTATTCTTTGAAGGTTTGATTGACTAAGGGAAAGGTCAAGGACTATGAGGGGTCTAAAAAGCTGAAGGATATTTTTTGAGTGTTATAATAGTATTTTTAACACTTAAATATAACTAATCAAGTATGATACAAAGGTGAGAAGGTAAAAAACCCAGTCTAGACCTAATGTTAGGGCACACACAATCACATGCCTACAACTAGTCTTGAGAAATTCAAGTATTGAGGCCTCTACAGGCATAACCATGACTTTAAAATTGGTACATGGGGTTTTAATTAGTTTAAAAATATGTTCATGATAAATTAAAATGGATAGAGATAGTAGACATAGTCACTATTTTATCTTAGACTTGGCCCACTCTTTTGGCAAGGGGTAGCCATGAGACTAAGAGAGCTTTTTGGACTCAAAGCATGAAACAAGTTTCCAAACCTCAAATAAGGCCCTTGAGGTAGTGAAAAAAATTAAAATGGTATCAATAAATTATTATTTTGAAACACACCTTAGTTTCCATCTAAATGCCCTTGAGGGCTATAAAGAAGGAGATATGCTCTAAACCCCAAATAGCCTGACTAGTACCCCAGGAGCATACAAAGGGGTAAAAAAGATTACCAAAGTATGAATAATAATGTAAGGGATTTTTTTTAAAGTTTTTTAATTCTTAATAATAATTGAATTGAGTTTTGAGACTCAAAATGTAGATTAAACCCTTCTTGAGCTTAAGGAATGCTAAACATGCCACCCAAGGAACAACTTCAGATGCTCATACCATAGATCAAAATTTGCATGGGAGGTTGAGAAATTTTGGATACTTTAGTGGGTCAAATAATAAGTTTTTAAAAGTGTAATGAGGTTAATCAATTATATTTTCTTTATGAACAATCGTTAAGACCCCAAACAGGTCTTAAACCTCTCTTAAAACTTGATAGTGGCCAGTCATTAAAAAAAAGACCTCAAATGCATATCCAAAAACATAGTTTACTCCTAAAACATATTGTATGTTGTTGAGGAATCCAATTAGGTATTGAATATGTACTTTGATGTTGATGTCACTTGTATAGATTATTACAAATACCCTATTTTTACATATTTTTAGTGTTTTATAGGTGTTCTAAGAAGGGGAGAGATTCAAATCATGGGATGAGGTAATTTCGGAGGTTTATTAACCATTAAAGTCCCAAAATTTTCACAATATTTTTTTGAGGTGATCAAACCAAGCCCATTTTTCAATGTAGTCTCAAACAGGGTCAAAATGAGATTAAGTGGTAAGGCCATTTCTTGGTTTGCATACTTCTATAGGGTCTGAGAACCCCAAAATTGAAATGGAGGTTATATATGGCCTATATAAATTTAAACACATTATTTTGGGTGATTTAACATGTGTGGAAGATGCCTGGAGCAAGAAAATAACATCCTAAATAAGGAAGCCTAATTCAAGAGAGAGAAACACAAAAAACATGGACTTCCACTCAAAGTCTAAAGATGAAAATTGGTATGGAGATGTAATGCCATAATGGGTCATATAATATACCCTCATTTTATAATTTTCATATGTAAAAATACATACAAAAGGATATTTATAGGTTTTTGAGGCTACAAGGAAACTAGGCCTAGTGAGGGCTTAAAGAGCAAAATGAGTTCTTTGGAGTTGTTCTAAGAACCAAAATTATTAATTTCAGACATAATAACATATTTTAAGATAATTCATGGATATATGATAAGTTTAAGAAGATTAATTGAAGTTTTAGGCCATTTGGACCAATCTAGGTATGGGAAATGAAGAGTTTCAAGACACCTATGCACATGAATGATGAAATGTCAAGTCAAAAGAGTTTTTTAAGGCATGGGAGATGTAAAATGAGAGGCATAAGGTAATTTCATGGACAAATCATGATTTTAAGGTCCATTTTTTACTCATTTCATGCAAACAAGGGTAGTTTTCAAGATGTTAATCAAGGTATCAAGCAAGTTTATAACCCCCACACCACATGGAGGGTCAGACCATCTTCAAGAGTGAGAAACATGGCCTTCAAGATATATTGGGACTATCTCATAATTCCATCTCTTATTATAAATCTCATGGACACTTTTCACTCCTCTACTACACCCCCCTCTCTTTACCATTATCTATATAAACAACCATTTTTGGCTGTGTGTAGATCCACACCTGGTATGGTGAAGCCCCACTAGTTTGAGTACTATATTTTCCTTTGAATAAATATTTAAATCTGATTTTTAATTCAAAAACTTATTTTTTAAGTGTTTGAAGTAGTTCATAGTGAATGATAAATGATAACTATCTATCCTTATTCTCACCTTACTCTTTCATATTTTGTGCAAGTAGTCTACTCTCTAATATGTCACATGTAATGTAGTTAGGATACTTGTATTTCTCTAAGTGTAAAGGAAATAATTAGTGTCTACAATCAAACCTCTTTTTCATCCACCTTAAAGAAGTGCATTGCATATCACCTTCATGTTGAATACTTATCTTAGAGATATCTTGGATGTTGAAGTCAGTTTTGGGAGTCATCTTTCATAGTGTAAGTACATGTTATTCATGTGGAGATTAACTTGGTGCATCACCTCTTTATAATAGGTTACTTTCATGTTATTTATATCTCTTTTCAATCCCAAACCAACTATTAGTATAGGTGATGAGCTCAAATGAACATATTAAGGGAGCTAGCCCTTAAATCTAGAGGTTTAACCTTGTTGTAGACAACCCACAGGTCTAGGGGCAATCCCATATTCCACTTAGTTTGGACAAGGATTGAAATACCTATCCAAAGGTACAAAATTGAGTGACAACAATTTTGGCATGCCTAGTGGGACAATTATCGCAAGCACATCTTGTTAAGGTGAATGTTGGTCTTGACAACATCGCATCTACATAAGTGTTCCTCATTCAACATTTAGTGACTCCACTAAAGGTAATAACTGGTTGTAGACCAATTTTTATTATTTCTTCTACTCATGCATCATGGTCTTTACTAGGTTAGCTGCTAGTAGAAGTAATCAACCTAAAAATCCACTCCCCCATTTTGAACTTCCTCTTGAAGTTTAGTACCCTAAACCTATCTTGACATTTGAAGAGCAAGAAGTTTTTTCAAGTCAAGAAGAGCATGAGAGTGAAGAGGAGTTTGAAGATAACATGGTTAGACAACATGCTTTCCCAACCTTCAATACTAAAAATCCCATAAACCTTGATGCTTATGATGATATCCCTCCTCATGTCACCAAGAGTGTTCTCAATTTTAATGGGGAAGGTCCTATCAACCCAAGTGAGCATATTAAAGACATATCCAACTTCTAAAATTTCCATAATGTAACCGAAGTTAACATAAAAATCATATTGCTTTCCATGTCTCTTAAGAGAAAATCTCTTGATTGGTATAGATCATTATTAGGAGGATTCATTACTACTTGGGATTATTTTAGAGAGTTGTTGACTCAAAGGTTTGAGGATAAGAGTGATCATACATCATTCATACATTAGCTGAATGTCATTTAAAGAGGGCCTAAGGAAACTATACATGATTTCAATGAGATGTTTCAAAGAACATGGAATAGGTTGCCACCTCCCATGAGATCCCCTGAAAGGTTTGTTTTCCAAACATATCTAAGAGATATTAGGACTCATAACTATCATGTTGTAGTCCATGGGTGGATATACTTTACTTGAGGCCTATGATATAGGCATTAGAGATGAGAATGGTTTGATCCAAGATGATAAAATCCCTCCAAACGTATATATTCCCATATTGCCTAACATGTCTCCTACTCCTTCAAGTCTTGTTCTAATTCCAAGTTCAAGTAACAAATCTAGAGATTCCCTAAAGAAATTAGATCATGCCATTAATTTGGATGCAAAGTGTAAAGCCTTAAAAGCTAAAATTAGGAAACTAAATCAATATTTTTGAGATCACCAAAACCCATATTACTACCCTCCTTAAGAAAATATATATTTCCACCTCAATAAAATGTTCAAGGGAGGGGATAAGGTCAGCCTAATTTTAATAGACCACCCAATGACTATAATCCAAATTCTATTCCTAACACAAGAGCCATGGTTCCAATCCATAGTAACTTGGTTCAAGAAGAAGAATGAAAACCTCAATGATAATACATGAATGACAATAAAGATGAAGGACAAGCTTTGGTATCTCAAGGAAGGCCTCCTCCTCAATTGGTAGTAGAAGATGAGGGCTTCATGCAAGCAAAAAAAATGGAGAGTATGGCAATTAAGGAGTGAGCCTTGCAAACTTTCAAGTGGAAGATAGATTTTTTTTAAATCAAAGAACCTCAGTTAAAGCCAATAAAAGGTCATAGATAATATCCTTGGGAGATGATCAATATGTGAATACAAGTTCAAAAAATCTTCCTTCAAGGCAACAGGTGTGAATACAAATGTGATAGCCTTTACAAGTCCTACGGCTCCTCAAAATAAGAACTTGGGAAGGGTAACTCAATCTTCATTACCTCAAGCTCAAGGTACTTCATTGCCTCCTAGGATGAAATATAGGGTTAGTGTTTATCCTTTGAATATCATTTACTCTTTGAATAACACAAAACTAGTATATTTATTTGGGAAGTACTTCACATGCTCGGTCAAAAGGAACTACTTCAAGAGTAATTATCCAAACTCCATGTTTCTTCCCAACAAATAGGGACATGGTGGTGTATCCAACACTAATTCACCTACCCATATTGTTGAACGTTCCACCAAATTTAAATATTCGCCACCTTTCTATCTCACCCTCATTATTAGATACAAGCTAGTTCATAATTATATTATGGATAGTAGGGCAAGTACTTCAGTTATGCCCAAACAAGTTGCAAACAAGTTGGGCTTGAAATATGAGTCATATAGCAAAGGAGTGTTGCAGCTTGATGTAAATCTAGCCAAGTCAATAAGGATTATCAAAAGTTTGAAAGTTTTCTTGCATGATTGTACAAGTTTTCCAATCCTATAAGATATAGTGGTGGTGGATCTACCTACACACTTTTCTATTTATCTATCAAGAGACTTCACCTCCAAGATAGGAGGATATCTTTCTACTAATTGGTCTCTCTTGGAATTTAGAACAAGGTATGGATTAAAGGTGACTATTATAACATATCCATTGGTAAAGTTTCACATGGATCCATATGTAGAAGCTATTTCTAATTTGAATTGTACCATCAATGAATAAGAGGAACATGTTATAGATGATGGAGCATCTTCCAAACTTGAAGGTATCTTTGATCTCTTTCTAGATGAGTATGGTGCTGAAACTTATGAGTATGATCCATATACTTTCATTTATGAGAAAATTATTTGCACATACATCATTCATGATGAAGGTGATGAATATTCTAAGGTGAGTCTTGATGGTCCTCTTCAATAAGCTACAAAAGATAACTATCTTATTCATATGTATGATGATGATGATTCTTAAAGCTTGATAGAGCATGAGAAGCAGGAAGATGGTGCAATTTTTTTTCCCAAGATGAAAGAGTTCATGAATGTGATAGTCATGAAGAATAATATGATTTATGGCAGCAATTCCATGCCATAATTTAGGAGTTTGAACAAGCAAAGAAGGAAACTCTCCCTCAAAATAAAAATTAACTTGAGAGTGAGGTCATTGGTGGACCTATTGAGCATGAAAAAGACTATCAAGACATTTTCAATCAAGCTATAGTCATGAAAGAGTGAAATAAATCCAAGGTAGAAATTTTTGTGCTTGAGGAACAACCTAAAACTCAATCTGATGTTGAGTCACTTGCATACATGTTTGAGCAGCAAGAAGATGATTTTGAGGGCTCTAGACATCAAGAACATCATAGTCTAGATGAAGTGAAGTTGAGAAAGATCCTATGATTCCTAAGAAGAAATTTGATAAACACCAAATGGTAATGAATGAGATCAAGAAGGATGCACTGTTAAGTAGTCCTAAAGGAGATCTAGAAGGACTATTCAATGGAGTTTCAAGTGATCAACTTGTGGCTAGTAGAGGTCTTATGAGTGGTAAATCTTTTGATAATATTCACAAGCAATTTTTTAAAAAAAAACATCCATAATATGGTGACTTACTCCCATGGATCAGCTGTGACTCAAGAAACATCCTTTTTTATCCTAGTTGAATAAAAAAGAGGCGTTTCACTATCTCAAACATGTTTTGAGGTCTACACATAGTAGGTTACGTGTGTTGTTTGGAGTCTTTATTGTATTTTTCCTATATTTTTTGAAGCATAATGTGTGTTTCCTTGTTTTTATGTGTTTTGTGTGAGTTTGAAATCTTTTGAAGGCATATTAGTTTAGATTGCATTATAAGAGTGACTCCATAGCCCAATGGAAGGAGAAGGCTACTAGTGCATTAGAATTACAGGCATTCTATCCTTATGAATCACCAAAAATGTTGACCAAATTTTAATCTCAAGTACAAATTGATCATTCTATCTAGTTTGAAAATTAATATAGGTTTTTAATGTTTGTCATGGTCTCTAATGGGCTTAAATAGTCCTATATGTTCATATGTGCCCTTGTCTAGCATTGTCCAAGTTCTAGTCTTAGGTTCACTTGTCTACTCATATGGTAAATCACAAGGTATTGGAAAGGTAAAACATGGTCAAAGGTCTAATATAGTCTAAGGTAATTAGAAAATATTATTTTAGGTGTAGTTAATGTCATAATATCATGCTCTAGCTTTTATTTGACTCTCAAATGTAAAAAATCACATTTTGTCCACCTTTTGGCCCATGTGGAAGATTTGGACGTGAAATTAAAACAAAATAATGTCTCATAAAGATTATAAATTCCATTTATGTTATAAAAATATCATATATGGTTAAGGAATAGTCAGAGTCTGATAAAATCTACATTTCAACACCTACTCTTGGTAAAAGGATACTTTACAAGCACTTGTACAACCTTTCAAGATTATTTTTTAGTTTAAAATGGTTAATAAGTGACCCTTGGGATATATTATATCATTTTAAATTTATATACCAAGTTTAAAGTTGAATTGACACTCTATACACCTTTTTTACTCTATCACTTCCTTCACAAGCTTCAAAAGATAAATTTACATTGAATGGTGTGACTAGGAGAGAGAGAGTTAAGATCTAAAACTTTGGAAATTGTTAGGGGTCTTATTAAGATTAAAATTAGTGTTATTTTTTTTGTATATTTATGGATTATTATTTATGAATAATCATTAACAATAACAGTAGGTCATTATGGCCTATCCATCTAAGAGGGGTATGTTCTTGCACCTGTTTCTCTAGCTCAAAAATAAATGGAGAGGAGTGATTTGTAGAGGTATTGGATCTACTTTTCATGGTGGTTTCATCATTTTAATCATCTCCATGAAGTTCTTTCATTTGAAGAAAGAATGTCTTAGTGTACAAATTGTTTCAATGAATTCTGATGCATGTATCTATTTTATATTCATGGTGGTCATTCTTAATGATATAAACCCTAAAATTATACTTAGAAAATTAAATAATTTTGTTTTTAAAAAAAAAATTACTTAAAATATATTCCACATAATAAAACATTGCAACATATCTGAATTATAACTTAGAATAATAGTACTTCTAATTCAAATACCGAATACAATGTTTATCTTATACAACTCCAAGGAAAGTAAATACAATAAGACGCAACTATGGTTGGTATGTTAATACAAAAATTGTTGTTTGAATATAATTATTTCATTTATATTTATTTTAGGCATTTTGCCTAATATAATAAATAGATACTAAGCTTGAATCGAACCAACTTGTGTATTGTTGATAATCTCAAGTGTTGTCTCCAGGTAAATACTGTAGTGGGATAGGGAGAGCATCATACAAGTACTTTTTCACACCAACCATGGACCAATGATCTCCCACATAATCTCCCATCAAGGAATGACCCTCCCTTCATAGATAGGTAGATAGTATGGTGTGGGAATCTAGAGAGATGTGACAATACCCTATGTATTGTAAGGTTTTTACTACATGATGTGTATTATAAAGAAAATACATTTCTAACATGATATCACACAACATGAAAATAAAATATATGAAATAAAAATATATATCTAACATTACTTTAGCCAAAGTTTTCAAATAACATACGATCACATAGATCAATTAATTTCATAAAATATCACTTGATCGGATTATCTACTTCCAACATTGGTGGTGCTACCTAGACTAGTGGATTTTGTCTTACTACCTATTAGTATCATCAATGTGGAATCTAACATAAACATATATAGAGTATATAACTCAAAGATGCATATAGATTTCCCCTACACTAGGAATGGAACAATCTTATTCATACATTTTATCCATCAATGCATAATGAATTTAACACTATTATTTAATTCAAATAAGAAATAATGCCTACAGTTCATACCATTTGATTATGTTTCAAATTAGAATATAGTTTCTCTACTATTACAATAAAATCTAACTAACTAAACCCCATGATATCCCATATTATCATAGCCTGGAGTTCTAAAGTACAACTACTAGTTTTTTCATAATCAGTCATACAAAGTAATCATAAATACTTGGAGTCATAAGCTTTTATTCAATCAAGTATAAATATAATAAAATAAGTCATAAAATCACATAAATTCTAACCTAACATTCATTTACACTCTTAAGGTTGTATGGACATATACAATATGTGGTACTAACTGCTATAAAACATAATGATTAAGTAATAACCATAACATATATTTAATCAATCAATATAGGTGAGAGTCTAAATATTCAACTACGATATGTACCATCTGGGCATATACATTTAAGCTAAAGTATTCTATGATATCCCATACTATCATAGCTCATTTTGCATTTCACTCCTACTCAAACATGAATAATCAAACTTACACTATAATTATTAAATAATTAAGTATACAATTATACCCCCTGAGTATGCCCTAGATTATACTGGACAATAATAATCATATGAAAACATAAACTCTAGGTACACATCTCGATGCACTATGATATAACATTCTAATTACCTTTAAATATAAATACTTTCATAATATGTATTGTACATTTTTTTTCAAAACTAACTACATACACACACGCACGCACGCACACACACACACACACACAATAATTATTTATAACACAAGTCAAAGTTTAAAAATATTTCTCAAAAAAAACTTCCATGAATATTTAAGATATAACCTAAGTATTATAGCCAAATAGATCTTTATAGAATCAAGTTCTATTCTCGGTAGTCATAGTTATCTCTCACATAGAATAAAATAACCTCTAGTTTAAAACCATCATATAAGGCATTCACAAGTTCTTCTTATGTGTCTCAACTCAACATAATATAGGTTCATGCGTTTAATTCTACAAACTATATAAAACACATATAATCTTTTGTAATAGCTACTAATACACACTTAGCCATCAAAACCATGATTGAACCTTTATTGAAACTTTGTTTATCTTCAACCAATATCTAAGACAAACAAGTTAATCTACCATTCAAGTATTATGCAAGTCATTTAAGGATTCTATTTTATCTTTGCAATAATTAGCCAATTGTTGTAATTATATCCCTAAATCATAGCTTGTATTTAAAACATATACAACTGGTAATAACATGATAACCTCTTTTAGATGTGAAACTATTTGATACATCAAATAAGATTCTAATAGATGTGAGAGTTTATATGCTTTCTAAGTTCTCCTATCACTCACCATGCATAACATGCACTACCTAAGCATATGTTTAAAATACAAGATTACCATTAATTACTCATAATATCAGAGTATACACATATCTAACATAAACACCCATTGTTCAAAAATATCCCTTGATAATTACACTCATTTTCTTTTTAATTCAACTTGGTTTCATTGCACATCTCAGCTTGCAGTGTAACTCGGCTCAACCGCTCATGAAAATCCAAGGAAAGGAGAAAATTCCACCCAATATTTGATCTTGCATTAATGAGGGAAAATAGTTATTTACTATTTATTTTAAATTTAGCATTCTATTAAAACTCAATGTTACATTTTTATATACTCAGCATTTCAAATAATATAAAGCTTTTAATAAATGACAACAATGTTTAATTCAATGACTAAGAGTTGAATATTTTTACTTAGATGTACACTCTGCGTTGTATTTTATTAGACACATCATTTTAAATGTAACTCAGCTATCTAAAAATTTAGCAACTTCAACATAATATTAACTCAAATTCTAATATTAATTGAGTATTTTCTAAATGTGAATTGACGTCTAATATTAATACCGTGTGTTTCCATTAAATATACTCCATTTTTAATTAAATATACACAACATTTAATTGAGGATGATTTGGAATTTAGCTAATGGTTCAAAATTTTAATACATGATTCAATCTTTTTAACAGCTCAGTGATTTAACTCTTAAATACACAATGACTTCAATATTAAACTCAATGATTTCAAATATAATCACAATGTTTAAAAATATACATAGATTTTTACAAATATATATATATATATATATATATATATATATATATATATATATATATATATATATATATATAAGTCATTGAATCTATATAGTTTTATAATGAAACACCTTACCAATACATTGAAATGCCAAGTTGAGTATAATTATCAAAACACCAGCCTTTAAATTGAAATTTCAGACTTTAAAACTAACGTCGTTGAGCTTATTAAATAAGAACATAGAGTATAATTAATTGAAAAGTTGAATATATGGTTTGAATTCATTATATATATGGTTTTATAATGAAACACCTTATCAATACATTGAAATGCCAAGTTGAGTATAATTATCAAAACACCAGCCTTTAAATTGAAATTTCAGACTTTAAAACTAACGCCGTTGAGCTTATTAAATAAGAACATCGAGTATAATTAATTGAAAAGTTGAATATATGGTTTGAATTCATTATATATATAATGAATTCAAACCATATATTCAACTTTTCAATTAATTATACTCGATGTTCTTATTTAATAAGCTCAACGACGTTAGTTTTAAAGTCTGACATTTCAATTTAAAGGCTGGTGTTTTGATAATTATACTCAACTTGGCATTTCAATGTATTGATAAGGTGTTTCATGTAATGTCCCCTACCAATAGAGATATATGAAAGACACAAAACTATGATACCAAAGACCAAAGCTCTGATACCACTGTAATATCCCCTCCAAACAGGAAATATAGCAACACAAAAACTTTGAACAAGATATAACTTCTGTTGAATAAATTCAAAATAATCACAATAATATAGTCTCTGAATAGTAAATTACAAATCTTATCACTTGTCCTTTTAAACTATTACAATTACCGTCCTTCCTCATGCATACAAATATGAAATACAGTCTTAAAAACCCTGGCTTATCAAAACTGGAAGTGAAAATTGAATTCTGGAAGGTCTCGGCCCTTCTGTGTCGACACACAGTCACCGTCATCAGTCGATATCTCACCGACGTCGGTCTCTGCCGGTCGGATTTCTGCCGACGTCGGTCTTCAGTCGACCGATGTCGATCACTCAAACCCTCTGTCTGCCGAAGTCGGTTCCTGAGCTGATCTGTACGGACTTGTACGGACCTTGTATGGCCGCCAATTAAGCACAACTTCCCTATTTTCAACCCCTGATCTGAAAATATACTTTTCTAGCATAGAAGATCTCTAGCTGTATAATTTATTGAATCAAAACAAGAATAAAGAAATACCTGGAATATCTGTAATAACTTCTGTGTGAAGTTATCTCTCAAACCTGAAATTCTGTGATAACTTCTAGATGAAGCTATCTCACACTTTGGCAATAGATCAGCTGATATTCCACAGCCTCTTAATTGCACATACTGAAGACTGAAGAGGGAACGTTCTCCAATGCAAATGGAATCCTTGAACCCTAGGCTCAGTCTTCACAGAAGAAATTCTCCAAAATCAATATCAATAATCAATAGCATACATGAACAATGGCCTCCATGAGAAACCCTTATACCCTCAAAAGATGTGCTTGCCCTAATTAGGGTTTTCTTAAATTAGAATTAGGGTTTCTAATTAAAATTAGGCTAAATAATTAATATTTGATTAAATCAATCAAATATTAATATCTCCCTCAATACATGTCGGATCGACGAACCGATCGAAGCTAGTGAATCAGGGAGTGATTCCGCACATAACCATACCATAATAAAGGCGCTCCGCTGCATATCAAATATCCCTAAAAAGTAGGAGCCCTGGCCCAATATGTCTGAGATACCCTGAATGAAAATCAAATGTAGAAATCCTGTGAATCAAAGTCAAGCCAAGCTCCATTATGACCCTCTATCCATCCTATTAGCCTACGAAGGTCTCATAATAGGCTAACCATGAACTCAGAACATGTCACCTAAAAAGGGGACATGACATTTCATTATAAAACTATATAGATTCAATGACTTAGTGTTTTAAAATATAACTTTAGCATTCTTATAAATCAACATTTTTAGTTTAAAGTCTATGTTTTAGTTCAAAGCTTGGAAATTTCAATTAGTGACGTTAGCATTTATATTTTGACTAGGCGTTCCATTTAAAATGTAGTCCAATATTTTTAATTAAGTACTCAGTCAAAGGTAGCCAAAATTTCCAACGCTATTCTATATTGGTAAAATACTAACCATTATTTTAGAAGGTGATCATTTCAAAATTAAAGCTCTGCCTGAATCTAATTTGACACCAGTAATATATATATATATATATATATATATATATATATATATATATATATATATATATTAGTTCAATATTTTTAATTAAGTACTCAGTCAAAGGTAGCCAAAATTTCCAACGCTATTCTATATTGGTAAAATACTAACCATTATTTTAGAAGGTGATCATTTCAAAATTAAAGCTCTGCCTGAATCTAATTTGACACCAGTAATATATATATATATATATATATATATATATTAGTCCAATATGTTTAATTAAGTACTCAGTCAAAGGTAGCCAAAATTTCCAACGCTATTCTATATTGGTAAAATACTAACCATTATTTTAGAAGGTGATCATTTCAAAATTAAAGCTCTGCCTGAATCTAATTTGACACCAGTAATATATATATATATATATATATATATATATATATATATATATATATATGCATTGTCTAAAATGTTTAAAACTCAAATTACTAGTGTTATGTACATCCATATAAAATTATAATTTGTAGTACCTACCTTGTACAAAAATTGCTTGAAAAAAGAATAAGCTCCCTCTCTTTTGTTTTTTCCAAAATTAGCTTAAATTAAGGTTAAGTTGATTAATAAGATATTCATATCTCAATTCTAGTTCTAAACTTAATTTCATGCATGTCTTATCGAGACTATGCTTAGTTGGCCTTCACTCAAGGTTAATAAATTAAGATAACTTAAACTCTTTAAAAATAATAGTAATTATTTATTTATCTAATTGTTTTCAATAATAAGATAATTACATAATTAATTACTATTCACATATAACAATTAAATATCTATTATTCTGATTTATTCCCAAAAATCAAGGAAATTAAATTAAAATAATCTAATGCATATTAAAAACTAAATCCACACACATAGATATAATCACATAAAAAATTTACTAGCATTTAAAACATATTATGCATACAATATTTTAAATCTAAAGTGCGTATGTGTAGGGTTACTAATAATTTCTCTATCGTCTCCTAATTGTCCCATCTAGTTCATCCTCTCTGATAATGCTCTTCCTCGTCAAGCTCTAAGGGTAGGATCTATCCTACATCCACATCCCAATAAGTAGGTAGTTAGTCTAAGTCATCATATGTATCATCCAATGATGCAAAACTAAAAAATATACATCCTCAATGTATAAAATAAGAAAATATAAATGTTACATCATTTATACTAATCAACACTATCACTGTCGCATTACAATATATGTCATAAAGCTCATAAAAAATAATAAAAATTAGATAATAATCATACTAATCCATGAATTCAAAGGTTATAAATCATAGGGTAAAATCAGGATGTCACATCCTCCCCCCTAAAAGTGGTCATCATTTTGATGACTCTTATTCAAATAAAATTTATGATTAACAAACATAGTTTAACAACATAAAAACATAGTATCAAGTATCATATCATGCATATAAATATGAAATTTACCTAAATAACTCATCATAGTTTTCTCAATTAACACTATTCTTAGAGTGTTGGTCCCACAAGACCCTACTCTGTGACATTTACTAGTATGCAAACAAGTTTTGTGAATGTCACTTACGCTGATTGGTTCTATCATGACCACCCTAGGGCCCACAACTGGCAAGACAAGTCTATAATAATTTGGTAAAAGTTTCATAGACTTCCCAAAAACATATGAGATCATCAAAAAATTCAAAACAAATGACTAGGAAGAGTTCCACAAAACCTTCCAGCCCCTCCGCACATCTCTCTAACCCAGAGAGTGTATTTATCATTCCAGAGAAAAGTATTTAAAGAATCTGGCAAGAATGATGTGTATAAGTTAATACTATTACTACTCTGCATAACTTCAAATAAGTATTACATGTCAATATTGTCACTACTCTAATAAATATCCTAACAAGTGTGATGATGAATAAGAAATGGAAATAATGTATACATATTACATATAACAATTGAGTCAATGTGAGACTAAGTAGGATATTATCCTATCGCTTAGAACTTATGTTCCTAATTCACTACTCTTCCCTCAGGTCTCTACAACCTGACAATATCTAAAATGTGCATAAGGTTCAATGAAATATAAATCTATACTAACATATCAGAGAAAAAAATACTATATGCTTAATGATTCTAAATGTACTAACTTCCATACAAGAAAAATCTTACAATCATCTCAAGATTGTATTAAGTTACCACTAGCCAAACATAACTAGTATCATATTCTATAACTTAACCTATAGTGTTATATTCATAGTAAAGAGAAAATAATGTCAAAATTCACATAACATACAAAATCCAAAGATCATATTGTCCCTATAACCTTATACATGAGACGATGTCTCCTTGCTTGCATGACTAGCACACAACAAGTTTAAAAGTTTTTTCTAAACCCTATTAGACTACGAAGATGTTCTTCACATTTTATACCTTGCACAACAACATGATTCAAAAGAGAATAATATCAGTCTAAACAAAGGTATTTAATAACATAATAATTATAATCAACTATAATTAATATAAATTCAAAGTTTATAATTCCTTGAGGTCAAGTTAGATAAAATAGTAACTCTAAAAAGTCACAAAGTGGATAGTAGAGAACTAACATCTTATAAACAAAAATTCCTACATACCCTCATATGGTAAAAGGAAACAACACAACCCAATTTAAAAAATCATCATCCACTTACCAAATTTGTAAGTGTAGTATCATAACCTACCTCTATAATCAAAAGGAAAATACTAACCTCAAAGATGCATCAATCTATCTAATCATACAAATTATCTCAACAAGAAGTAGAAAACACTATCCCTTGAACTCAAGGGAATAAAATCAAAACGATATTTCAGAAACAAGTTTCCACCTAAGGAAATTATACATCAACATCCTGAATATAATAATCTTCTCAGTAGCTTAAAATGATGTAAAAGGAGAGTGAGAGAATTACAACTCACCTCTAAACTAACTAAAAGAGATGACACTTCTTCTCAAGTCTATATAATTCTAAGGATTCTAACCCACATAGAAAAATCCAAACACAAAGGAATTCTCAAACAAGATATCTATATTTAACTAAAAGAATTTTTTTAACTCACCTCTAAATCATTAAGTTTGTTGGAAGTGTTTTTGAAAGCTTATAGGGTCAACTAGTGGAAGAAACATCTCAGTTTTTTGAAGTTTTGCATGCACAAGGGCAATCTATGATTTTGTACTAGTATTTGTGATTATGTAGTTATGACCTTATCTTGGGAGTTGTTATTTTGTCTTAATCACCAAAATTAACTGCTAATCATTTGCTTTGACTGTGACAATTTTTAGCCATTTGATAAAACCAAAACTCGTAATCTATGACTTCACCCTATAAGTAGTGATTTTGTAGGTAAAGTCATGATTTTACTGCTAATGGTCTATTTTGTTGGTCATTCATAATAACATAATTTTTTTAATCACAATTTTGTAAAGGTAGTTGTGACTTTGCCTTGTAGACTTATGATTTTATAGATTTAAAAAAAAATCCCTAACAGTTGATTACCCTCTAACCTGTAAGATTTTACATTGATATCCTCTGTTTGTAGGAAACAAATCATCACATAATCTAGTCTAAGTGGTTTTTAAACTTTAAGTATATATATTTTTCTAACCCCTTTTATTATGACCAAATTTTATCTTTGTATAGTTAGCTATGTGGTTGGTAGGGGGGAATAGGAAAGGGAGGCCAAGATAGAGGATCATCAACTAGACACAACCTTTTACCTTTCCCCTATCTCCAACAAAACCATAGATTTCAATTTTTTTAGAATCGTGACCTTAACCTATGGAATCGTAGTATTGTAGTCCTAATGGCAATTTTGTAGTTTGGTCAAATTTTAATTGTACCTGCTAGTTACCATTTTTGATCTCATAGGGAAAGCTTAGGGTCAAATATGCTTGAAACCATCTGGATAATCAAAATTTTAGGGTCATTTTGTTAAAAATTTGAGTGTCCATTTTAGAAATTTTGTTATATCATACATAAGCTCTTACATCTATCATAATTTATCTGTAAATAAGCATCTATAAACATTTTTAGCATCTAGATAACTTGTCATCAACTGCATAGTCATCTATTTATGTCAAATAGTTAAAATTTTGAGGTTTTGTAATTTATAACAAAATTATGAATATCAAATTTTTCTGGTCAATTCATGATTTTATCTAACTATTATAGTTTCATAAGTTAACTATCATGGTTAAGCTGATTATTGTAAAGTCACGACTTGTAATCTATGATTTTGCAATAGAGTTACAACTTTGGACTCTCTGGTTGTGATTTTGCACTGTGTAATTATAATTTTGCATTCAATTTTATCCTTTTAAAGTGCATTTTAAAAGTTATTTTTCATGAATTTTGAGTCATTCCAAGCCTCCCATAAGGCCCAAATTGCCTTTGACATCAAGGACTTTTCCCTTCGACCCTGCTTTGTATCACGACAAGGAACACACTTAAGACACTACCCCTAGACCTCACATTGGGTGTTTCCCCTTGACTCCATTGGGAGATACCACCCCTAGACCCTTGCATCATGGCCCCCTCACCCAAAATAAATTATAGATCCGAATCATGATTTTTTAAGGTGTTTTTCTAAAGGTATATTGGACTAACATCTTGATTCTTGTAGGGGTGAACATAGAGGCTATTTTGTTGTATCTAACACTTTCTTTTGTAGGGCATATTTTGGTATAAAAACATTGTTTCTTGTAGGTTTCCCTTCAATATTGTAAAGCATCAAACTACTAGTATTTGTGTTATAGGACCCTTTTCTTGAGTGCCATATCAAACTACTAATTGTGTGCTTACAGACTACCTATTAAAGACTATCACATGGCACCTCAAAATCATTTTTGAATCATTTTGATCATCTTACCTTATATATATCATATTTATCACTTTGTCTTGTATATATCATTATCTTTATCTGACTTGTATATTATTATATTTCATCTTATATATATCTCCCATCTTAATCTTAATTGGTTAATTAAACTTTTGTTTGCTTGTTTGTATCTCAAGGGATATAGTTGGTGTATACTCTCCCCCTTGCATTCTTGTGATGATTCTTGGGGGATCAAAAACTATCTATAAAACCTCCATCCTTTTTCTTTTTTAAGAGGCTAGTGACTATGGATTTTACCACCATGCACTAGTCTAAATTTCTTATTTGGATAGAGTCTAAAAATCAATAAATTTATTAGGCACCAAAGTGGAAATCCACATAAAAGGTTTCATGGAGTGAGGGATGATTAAGCTCCAAGATACAAGGTGATTAGACAACATCTTATATAGACTTGGTCCCCAATGTACCTTTACATATATAGGGGATGCACCTAGAGAGCTCATGCATACGTAGCATATGATCCTTTGATTGTAATAGGTGCCTTGCTATCAGAGTCAGTATCAACTCTTAAGTAGCCATCATGTGAAAATGACGTTGAGAGGGTTTGGTCGATTCCATAATGGGTCACTAGCCTATATCCTCACCTGTAAAGCCATTTGATGGTGCGAGCATTGGGTTACACACCTTTTGAGTTTACTAAATCATAGGTTATGTGATTTGCTTGTTTGGGTGTGTATTGTGCTAAACCGTGCTATTTATGAGAAGATTCAAGCTTCACCCAAACCTAAACACACCTATCTTGGTCTTTGCATAACCCATATTGTATATCCTTGTCTCATCCTTCTACCATTTTGTACATCATTACTCTTCTTGTATACATCATCTTGTACATCCTTGTCATCATTTCTTTGTCCATATTATCTTTGTATATCCTTTTCATTATCATATCCCATATCTTATCTTGTTCCAATCATATCCCACTCATCATTCTCACATATCCTAGTCACACCTAGTTATCCACATCTTGTCCTAAGTCGACCTCATCTATAATAAATTAAACCTCACCTTGACTTGTTTAATCCCTTAGTCCAAACTTGACCTTGTCTTATCCACCTTTGTCCCACCATAGTCCTAATCATCCCCATATCATTTTGTCTCATTATTACACCATATTGTATATCCTTATCTTACCCCCCTTGTACATATATTTATTATCTTATTCACATCATATAACTAGACCCAATAATCATTAGTCATACCCCCATCACCTACATCTTTTCATGTGCATCCTTATCTCATAATTATTTTTTACATATCTTTATTCTCTTTTACATCCTTCTAGTCACATCCTATCCTAGTCTTACTCATCATCAACCATACCCTTACCTATCCTAATCACATTTTGTCTCATCATCCACATCCTATCCTAAGTCCACTCTATCCATCAATCACTTGTCTTGACCTTGCCTTCATCTCCCATCTTGTTCAACCTCATCCCATCATATCCTATTTGGATTTTGAAGGGTTACAACCATGTCCAAACCACCCCCATGTTTACCCCTCATCACTTCATCATCACCTCTCATCATACTTATCCTTGTCTCATTATCATAATCACTTTCATCACATAATCCTTTCCCATCCCACCTTGAGAAAATTTATCTAAGGCTTGAACTAGTCCTTGTGTCCTTTCATATTATCCTATAAACCTAATCCACTATCACTCATCACTTGTTCAGATCTCATACCTAGTCAATATCCTGCTAGCATCTTATCACATTGTCAGTATAAATCTAGCAAACCCATCAATCATCAATCTAATAATCTCTAGTCCAATCATCTTGCTTATTCATAACTAGCACCCATCCAATCACCATCTTGCTAGTTTAAATCTAGGCACTCATCAAATCCTTAATCCTTTTTTTAGCTTAACAAATAGAATTTGTTGATAAGTCATAACACCTATTTCACTATTGGTCTCAAGTTTGATCCCATGCTCATCATCACCTATCATACTAGCTCAATCATTCAGAACTGCTTTGTTCAAAAAGTCATATCTAATCCTTGGTTTACCACCACAATATCTCCTTTTATCATCCATGGATTTGGACCTGGTTTTTGTAGACCAATACATCTTAGCCAATAAGGATAAAGTCCTTTTGTGAGCACTAGAGCTTGGTACTTTCTTACCTTTTGACCTTGATCCCATTCACCCCAAACTAACACCTAGCCCCATGAAATCAGTCTTAGCCTTCCTTGATGTGGTTACCCTAATCAATCAATACATCATAGAGAATAAAGATGAGTTCTTGTGGATATGGAAGATGGGTCCTCACTTTCCTAATTATTTTGACCCCATGAGCCTTAAATCACCTCACAAATAAGTCCACCATCATCTATCATCCCATTCCCTTCCACCATCCATTATCCCTATCCAAATCCCTTTAGCCCCGATTCATACTTGTCCAAAATCAAATCCTCCATCTACCAATCATAATCCATCACCACTCCCTCATCCTACTAACAAAAGAAGACCCAACTTTTCAAACTCATCTTTCACCAATAATATGACATCGCCATCACCTTATTACAATTCCAACACTTCTAAACCCAACTCTCAAGCCCAGTAAGTCACCCATCCTTTATCACCCACCACCATGAAGTTAGACCCCACTTTCATAGACTAATACATCTTTGCCAATAAGGATGAGATCTTTTTGCATTTCCTTATGATGGGTGTACCACTTCTCAAAGGAATAGGCACCCCTCAACTAATTTCACCTCTAGGGAAAACCCCTTCATGTGAGTCTCATGTACATCCTCCATCCCTTAGTCATAACCCATCATATTCCACCCTGTACTCTACTAGCAAAGGGAATCCAATCTTGTCCACCTGATCATCCACCCAGTCACATAAAACATCATCTAATTTAAATTCCAATGCTTCCACATCAAAGTCACAAAGTGAAGTGGGTCCTTATACTCCTCTTACTATGTCCTTATAATCCCTTTTCTAATAACTAGTTGTCACCAACATGATGGTCTATCCAACCATACGACATCTTGATCCCACTAAATCTAAGCCCTCCTAGTATAAATCTAACTGATACTATGTATATCATCAAAATTGGGGGCATTTCATTAAATGATGTCAAAAATTTTATGACTATGTCCAAGGCCTCATCAACAGTGGGGACATAGTAATCAAGGATGAATCAGATAAGTTTATCTCCCTGGGTGAACAAGAAGAGGAATGTCAAGATTCCATTCCCTATCATGATTGATCCCTTCCCCTTCCAAGCCAAGGTTAAGACATCTTATCCATCTTCTATTATCACCTCATCATCAATCAATCTCCCATAAAACATAACTCCATTCCCCATAAGCTTAGTCCCCCTATATTTCATGAATCATTCTATGGCCCTATCTTTGCTCAGTCCATTATTCATCCATCATCTCCCTCTCACCCATCATATCAAATACCCCATGTTGAGTAGACAATCATGGACTATCACTCCTTTACTCATAACATCACATCTTATGTATCAAATCCAACATCGGCCCTAGTACAAGTCATATCTACATTAAGATCATGTTTTGCACCAACATCTAAATTAGATTCTTCATTAGAATCATCATCACTCATTGATATTGTAGTAGTTGATAATAATTCCTATTATTTTGAAGATCCCACTCTAGATGATGCCATCATAACCAAGTTCTTGAATGCTTTATCTAATTTTTAAAGTGGATCTGATCCTACCTCAGATGCATGTATGAGTGATCCTTTAGAGATTATTGAGGACACTTTATCCAATGTTGAGGCTAGGGCTCATAGTGAACTTTATGAGGACTATGTTTCCCATTATCCTCTTAATCCATCACCCAACAGTACTCATCCACCTCACCTCCATAATCCCTACATCCCACTACATGATAAGAATGAATAGGAACATACATCGATGGATTCCCCTTTACATTCCATATCACATGCCACAAATACAAAGATCCAAGACCATCATTTGATAATTATAAGTCATGATCAAATTGTCTTTGATCTTATGAGAAAAAATCAAGAAAAATCAAATCATTAGCCTAATAAAAAATGTCTTCACTTAGTAAAGCCCAAAATTTGGCACTAGGGTCATATCAAATTCAAAATAATCATATATTAAGTCAAATATCAATCTCCTCTAGTGAAGCCTGAAATCAGGCACTAGGGGGAAATCAAAATCAAATTCAATTAGCAATTCAAAAGGGCCAACAAAAATAATAATCATAAGTCCAATCATCCTATTAATGTTTGGGTCAAAGAATTAGCAAATCAAAAGGTCTTATATCCCTTACTCTCATGGCACCAATCTAAAGGATCCCCTCCACCATATCTAATGGTGTATGCAACTTTTGAATCCATTTCCACTCCCCATGTCATCATATCATTCATGATCACATCCCTCCTTCCCATCCTATATTACATCATCAAAATCATGACATCCCCATCCATACCATATCTCCAATCCTTGGGAAACATTATTCCTCATAAAGGCTACAAAGAAACTTTGTCAAAACATTTGGATGACGTTAAATAAAGAATCAATAAAGGCCACCAAGAAATTCATCAATCTAGCAATAAAATCATGATCCTCACATCACCCATCTCCAAAATAGGTGATGGATGAAAATCAAAACAATTCTTGCATCTTACATCTTGTCAAATATCTAATAAATCGAGATGCCTAAGAAAGTCACATAAAAAAAATAATCATTCATCCAATTGTGAAAACTAGTATTCGAGTGCCTTGGGTAAGTACCATGGTGAAAATTGGTATCCAATATTATGGTAAAATAATTAATTATCTACATTATACCTCAACACTTGGGGGAAAAATCATTCTATAATTATCACATCCCTTACCCACATTATCTATATCCCCCATCCTTATCTATATTATCCCTTGAACCATTATCCTTATCCCTCATCCATCACTATATCATACATCATATCCCTCCTTTTCTTTCAATCTTGGCCTTCATAAGGAAGGTAAAGATGTATTGAGAATTTTCTTACAATCATCTTGGAATATCCTCCAATGGACACTTAGGAAACTAAACATTTGGCTCCTTCATGATGTGGTCATTATCAATCCCTAGTCCATTCTTCCTTGGTCCTCATCCCCTTTTCCACAACACCCTCATCCTTTTATCATCCTCATCCATCATGCCATCTATCCTCATCCTAGTTTCTAGGTTTGGTATTCCATTTGATAGTAACCCCATTTATATAGTGTACATATATATTCCAAAAATCCCTAAAAACTAAAAAATGTCAAAAACCTTAAAAATCATAAAACTTGAAAAAGCCAAAAATAGTCCATGGTGTCTTGTCTTATCCCCTTGCTACATCCATCTTGATCTCATCCATCTACATTTATGTTACCATCCTATCTATCTTATTTTCCATATTCCCATCCTAAACAAATATCCATATCCTATCACATCTTGGAACCCACTCCTAATGGTCACCCATATATATCTTCATCCTCATCCTTTTTGACAAAATTATTATCGACATACACAACCTTGTCAAAGAATTTAGTTTGGCACCCATCACTTATTTATCATTTCCTCTTCATATCTAACACCCATCTAATAACTATTTGATATTATGAAAGGTATATGATCCCATCACATCTTTATCAATGCCAATCCATACTTAGCACCCATATAATAACTATTTTTCTGGTATAGAAGGTATTTGATCCCATCATCTCCTAATATTTTACTAGATTAGACTCTTGTAAGGCATTATTTTTTATTAATAGTTGGTCATCCTTGGTCATCACTTTTCCAAATCACCTTATTTGACCACTTTTAGATTCAATTTTGAGACCAAATATTACACCCCATCATGTCATCCATCCTTTTATCCTAAATTAGGGGTAATGTCTTGCTTATAATCTTAATCCTCATCCAAGTCCTTATCCTAATCCATATCCACATCCACATCCTTATCCAAGACCTAATCATCATTATTATTCTATCCAAGTCTATCTTAAGTCCATAATGACATCATGATCATACTAGTCCAACCCATCACCTAATCACTAGACAAAACACAATCACACTACATGTAGATACTTCTCCATTCTACTTGTATGCTTTGTGTTGTTTGACTTATTTAAATCATGTCTTTTTATCTATCAAGCAATGAACAAGGATGATATAAAGTGATCCAAAGATTAATTTTTAAAAGTTCCCATATCATACTAAAACCTAAACCATTGTATAGGGTCTGTTGAGACCTTTTTTATAGTATGTAAAACTTCAAAAATAAAGCTCGTATGCTCTTTATGCAGTTGGTCAATGTTTCAGTCAAAATAAGTCAACAAGTGGTTAAATATGGTCAAATTAAAAAAAAATTACTATCTCATCAAGATTTTTTTGGCACATTTTATGGTTTAAAAAATGGAGTCCATATGTGCAAGTTATGACTAGTCAAAGTTATGGTCAAACCTGATGACATGGTAATAAAGTGACATGGCAATATGATTCGACCCAAGTCTTTAATATTTGGGGATAAAAATATTCCATCATATATTTGGGAATAATTATCACCCCATATTTTTAAAATGTAATGGATAATTTAAAATCCCATAAAAATTAGGTATGGGATAATTATAAAATTTATTAAAATAGATTGTGGATAATCATCCCCATCAGAAAAAATGGACCCATGACAAATATATAAAGGGGTCAGAGGTGCATTTAAATTAATTAAAAAAAATTAAAAGCTCTCATGTAGATCCAAGATTTAAGATCCAAGAATAGAAGATCTGAGGGCTAAAAGCCAAGAGCTAAGGATCAAAGAGTCGAGAGTCGAAGCGCTGAAGAGCTAGAGCCAGAGCTAGTTTCCATAAAACTAGAGCCATAGGTCATCAAAATATTCATTTGTAGATAAATATCCCCTAATAGGGATATCTGATGTACAAAGTGATTTTTTCATCAATATTCAATTAGTTTTACCTTTGAGTAGGACCCAAAGACGTAGCCCAATCAGCGGGTGAACTCTGTTATCAACCTAGTTATCGTGAGTTAAATTTTGTGCTTTATTTTACATATTTAATTAATTAATTAATAATTTTGAATTTAAAATTTAATCACAAAAAAAATAATGGATAGTTTTAAATACTATGGGTTTTGAGATAAACATATTTTAAAGGTCAAATTCTGATTCATTTCCTTTGAGTATTTTTGGGAAATTGAATATTGAACAAAAGGATCTAAGGTAAAATTTTTGCAAAAAAATAAGTGCTAATTTATGGATCAAGTTTGGTATCAGAGTGGTTAGTGTTCTGGACTAACTTCTATGTAGACATTACTCTGATACGTCAAGGTTGGTATCAGAGCTAAGTTCATGTTGGTGTAATTATGACTTTACTCACAGTTTATGGAATACTATGGATCCAATGCTAGCTCAAGTTTAGCTATTACTGAATCTATTATCATTATATTGATGTAATACTTCCAATTTTAAGAACCATGATAGTAAGCTGTAGAATAAATACAAGAGTTACAGATCAAGAATCTCCAACAGAGCATTGATGCTCTGTGGGTAGAATTGCAATAAGAATGTCATCAAAAGAAGGAAATGTGAGTGGAGTCAAAATTTTGTGGCTATTGCTCCAAAGAAGGTCACATTGTGGATCAATGATGGAATATACACATTTACAAATATCTAGCTTGGTATCATCAGAGATGTAAAGCAAAGGGGAAGGCACATGTTAGAGAATATGCAAAACCCAGTTCTCTTAGGAATCAAGTAGCAGATGAAGGATTCCTTCGAGAGATGTTGCCAAGTTAGGTACCAAATTTTATGTTGCAATAAAAAAATTAAAGCAATAAAATCAATTATTATTATTATATTAAGAATGTTAGGGATACTTTATGTTCTAACTCGATACATACATCAAGTAATTGTGTTGATACATTTGAGAAGCACACAAGGGGAATAGGTTCTAAGCTACTAGTCAAGATGGGATTTAATGGAAAGGGCCTTGGCATTAATGGTCAAGGAATTATCTAACCTATCAAAGTTGTGAAGAGACCGATCCATGCAAGATTATGATATGAAGATGAAAGACAATCTTTCCAAGAAGCTAAGCTAAAGAGTTACTCAAGTAGCAAGTCAAAACACCCTGAAGAGTTGAAGGAAGCATTATTAGAAGATGAAGAAGTTAAATTTGACAAGACATCTTTAGATCACTTATCAAGGTATGAAAATAATAAATATTCAAATGTATCTTATAATTATGCCTCATAAATCCCTAGAAAGATGCTTAAGTGACATGTCAAGAAGAAGATTGAGAAAACAAAATTACCTAAAGAAGACATGAAGTTTGGTTTTTACTTCAATGCTAAGGGGAAAATACTAAAAGAAGATAAGAAAAGTTATCCAAAACATCAGGCAAAGGTTATAATTGCATCTTCAATCAAGCAAAAGATATAACCTCATCAAGCAAAACCTAAGACAATAATAATCAGGGAGACGATAGTCAAGGATAAGCTGACAGTGCAAAATTTATCACCCTAGAAAGATAAACAACATTTATTCAAAAGAATAATAGTTAAGCATTGTAAGATAGATGCTATCTTTGATAAAAATTATCAAAAGAATCTGATATCTAAAAATATTGTAGAAACTCTAGATTTGAAAACTAAGCCACATCTCAAACCATATTCTTTGGATAAGATAGATGATGATAGGAACATAAATGTAAGAAAAACATGTAAACTAGGGTTTGTAATTACCTCCAATTTTTTAGATGAAGTTGAATTAGATATTGTTCCACTCCATTTTAGTGGTATTGTTATAGGGAAACCATATTTGTCTCTGAGAAAGGTAACTTTTTCCAAGAAGGAAAATTAGTATAACATTGTAAAAGATGGGATAAAATATCTCGTATGAGCACATCACCAATAACCATTACAGGTAAATGATGCCTTTAGTGTTATTTTACTCATGTATGTTGTAGATAAGAACAATGTAGGATGACATGAAGATGCCAACATGAGAAGCATCATGAATAGTCTGAAAGATAGGTTGTATATTTTAATCTATATGTTTCAGTATGTGCAAATATGTATACATGTTTGTAAGACCTAAATATAGACATTGTTTAAAAATGCATAAAACCCAAGTATGGGTAATGTTTGTAATCATTATGTATAGTTACAGTGTTTGTTAAGACCCAAGAAGGGAAATGTTTGGAAATTATGTTGCTATGTAAGACCCTAAGAGGGCAATTGTAAAATGGTGATTGTTATAACACTAGGTGACATACAACATTTTCACAATAGTCAGAGCCATGTAAATATCCTCACATGGAATACCAGGTCTAGTACTAGTTTTTTGAGGATAAAAATCCTTCTTAATAGGGAGGATTTATCTAAAGATCAATTTTTAAAAGGTCCTAGATTAGACTAAAACTTACACCATTATGTAGGGCCTATTGAGACCTTTCTGACAGTATGTGGAACTTCATAAATAGAGCTTGTATGCTCCTAGTATAGCTGGTCAAAGTTCTAATTAAAGTAAGTCAAAAAGTGGTCAAATTATTAAAATTGAACAGCATGTATTGTTTCCAAATCAGTTCCCTATTATAGATCTCATTGATAACTTTTTATCACATTTTATGGTTTGAAAAATGGAGTCTGTATGTACAAATTATGACCAGTCAAAGTTATGGTCAAACCTGATGATGTGGCAATATGATTTGACCCAAGTCTTTAATATTTTGGGATAAACATATTCCATCATATATTAGGGAATAATTATCACCCCATATTTTAAAAATGTAATGGACAATTTAAAATCCAATAAAAATCATGTATGGGATAATTATAAAATTTATTAAAATAGATTATTGATAATTATCCCAATCAGAAAAAGTGGACCCAAGACAAGTATATAAATTGGTCAAAGGTGCATTTCAATTCATTCAAAAAACTTTCAAATCTCTCATCTAGAGCCAAGAGCCATAGCCAGTTACTATAAATCCAGAGCCATACATCATCAAAATATTCATTTTATAATTAAGATATCCTAATAGATATAGATGATGTACAAAGTGATTTTTACATCAATAATCGATCGATTCTACCTTTGAGCAAGACCTAGAGATGTAGATCGAGTAGCAGGTGAACTCTGTTATCAACCTAGTTGTCGTGAGTTGACTTTTGTGCTTTATTTTTCATATTTGATTAATTAATTAATCATTTTGAATGTAAAATTTAATCACAATGGCAATTAATTAATATTTTTAAATACTTTGAGTTTAAACACATTTTAAAAGGTCAAATTTTGATTTATTTCCTTTGAGTATTTTTGAAAAATTGAATATTGAACAAAAGGATCTAAGGTGAACTTTTTACACAGAAATAAGTGCTAGTTTACGGATCATGAAGTCACACAAGGCTAAAATACTACCTATAATTTCCCTCGATGATGTAGATTTTACTATTTTCCCATTCACTTTGGCACAACTTCCCCTTGGTCATACTCATATATCATGGGGCATAATGTTAAGTGTCATATTTATCATATTGCTTAGACTCTAATGATCCTTATGAAAATTGTGATGGCTTGATCACCTACACCTTCATCATTTTATTAATCCTCTAATCATACTTATTTCCATCACTAATCTAATCCTTTCAACCCATTAAACTAACATCTCCTCATCTCCTCATCTGAATCATATCCTCTAATCACTAACATTATCCCCTAATTGCTAATCATCATCAATATCATCTCCTCTATAACTTATCATTTATCCTTGAGTTAAAACTACATTATCTTGAAGTCTTTTTAGACTATGTAGATAACACTTGGAAACTTTTCAATGCCCAAGTATAGCTCGGTCACTATCTCCTCTATTGCTCCCTTACATGTGTCCTTGCTAGGGGCATAATAATTACTCACATTAGGGCTTATTGATTTGATGCAATGTAGTCCAATTCTTTTCCCCTGACTATTGGTCACTCGATCCTATTATTTCTTCTCTATCATCACCTTCATCATATCAATCAACTTTAGCCTTGAGCTACATCCATCATTAATCTCATCAAAGCAGTCGTATCCTAGCGTATAACTCTCCCTTTCATGTGTCTTTATTTGGGATACATTTAAAGCTTACAACCTTTTAATATTATCACCATTATGTTATGGTTGATTCCCCCTTGGGATGTGTCAACAACCGTGACACACATCATCTCTACTCCCTATGCATGTGTCTTTGGTAGGGGCATCATCAATTTGTAGCTCATTGCTCAAATTTGATTTCATTTTCTTCATATTCTATGTCACATTTGGCATCCCATCCCCTTGTCTATCCATCTCATCCCACCCATCATTTCTTCTTTCAAGTGGCCATCCATCTCATTATTTATTACATGTCCCCTCAAGGGGGTATCATATCCACTAAAATCCTTTACTAACATCCATATATGAAATGGTTTTCTATTTGAAAGACCATTACTCCTTATACTTTTCTCTACTCGCAATGCCATTTCAAAGAGGAGCAAAATGTATGCACCTAAATTCGATCACCTATATTATTATCACTAATATTCCTATTAGTCAACACTAATTTTACTTAATCTAATTTATCCAGCTAATTTATCCACTTTTTAGTCATTTATCTAATGTCTCCTTCTTCATATTTATTTATCTAATAACCTTATTCTATTCCATTCCTTCATTAATTATTCAAAATCGCTATTATCCCATCTTAATTCCCACTTGCCTATTATTTGAGAAATTTAAATTCCCAATGACCCACATACTAGACTATGCCTAGGCTGTCCTATACCCCTAATCCTTATCTAATCCCCATCTAATAATCATTAGTCCCTAAGAAGGATTATAAAACCCTCCAAATTTAGACCTTCTCTATTCTCACCCCTACTCTCTAGAAGCCTCTAAATCTAGAGGCTTCCAAAAAAATTTAAATTTCTTTTAATCCTCAACCCTCTATCTTATCCATCTAAATTTAAATATCCATGATTGATCTCTCCCTCCAAAATCTATTTAAAAAACCTCCATCCTTCATTGGAGCCAACAAGAAATCAAGTAGGGAATTCATAACAAATCCATGTCCAATTAGTCATTGAATCCTTCATCATCAACACGCTTGATCAAGCAACATCATAGTGTCAAAATCTGAGTCTAAGGTATATTAATCCAATCTCAATCCTTCTTATTTTCTTTCATCCATTTTATCATGTTTTACAACACTTAGCTTTATGATTCTAATGTTGTTTTGAATGGTTTATTCATATATTTGCATTGAATTCTAATGGCTCTATCACTTTACCTAGTAGTTTGATATTTAGGTTTTTGGATTTACACAATTAAAATCCATATAGAGCTAAAAAATAATATACACAATGGTATGAAGGTAAAGTCTCAAATCTAAGCATGTCAATCATGATCCTTAAACACCACCTATAGGCCTATTTAGAGGGTCAACTCAGTTTCAAACCTAACAGAGAATGGTAGGGATGTTTGAGACAACCCTGAGTCTAATTGAGACTTTTTATAGGTTAAATAACCTATTAAAGAAGTTATGGGTGTGAATATGAGGTCTTAGAACACAAATAACACACTCAAGACCCTATAAAGGCACTTACATGCATACATGGACAGGCTGGTCTTAAGCCTAAAAGTGAAGATCAAAGATGATGAAGACTCTAAGGCCTACCTCAGATGGACTAAATGGTTCATGAGGTCATGTTGGGACCAAAGTAAGTGTGAAAATATTTATTAAACCAGGTCTCACTTCTCTACCCATAATCAAGCATAACCTATAAGTCTGCTTGTTTTTTAAAGGTTTGATTGACTAAGGGAAAGGTCAAGGACTATGAGGGGTCTAAAAAGATCAAGGATATTTGGTGAGTGTTCTCATAGTGTTTTTAACACTTCAATATAACTACTCAAGTCTGATACAAAGGTGAGAAGGTAAAAAATCGAGTCTAGACATAATGCTAGGATACACACAGTCACATGCCTACAACTAGTCTTGAGAAATTCAAGTGTTGAGGCCTCTATAGGCATAACCATGCCTTAAAAATTGGTAAATTGGGTTTTCATAAGTTGAAAAATATGTTAATGATAAATTCAAATCCATATAGATAGTGTACATAGTCACTATTTTGTCTCAGACTTGGCCCACTCCTTTGGCAAGGGGCAACCATGAGACTAAGAGATATTTTTTGACTCAAAGCATGAAACAAGTTTCCAGACCTTAGAGAGGGCCCTTGAGGTAGTTAAAAAATATTAAAATTGTCTCCATACATTCAAATGTGGAAAAACACCTCAGTTTCCATCTAAATACCCTTGAGGGCTAGCAAGAAGGAGATATGCTCTAAACCCCAAATAGCATGACTAGTACCCCATGAGCATACAAAGGGGTAAAATGAATACCAAATCATGTATAATCATGGAAGATATTAATTTTTTTTTTTGGAACTCTTACCAGCAATGGAATTGAGTTTTAAGACTCAAAATGCATATTAGACCCTTCTTGAGCTTAAAGAATGCTAAGTATGCCTCCTAAAGAGAAACTTCCGATGCTCACACCATAGCTCACACTTTACATGGGAGGTTGAGACATTTTGGATATTTTAGTGGGTAAATAATAAGGTTTTACAAGTGGAATGAGGTCAATTAATGATATGTTATTTATGAACAATTGTTAAGACCCTAAATAGGTCTTAAACCTCTCTTAAACCTTCGTAGTGACCAGTCATGAAAAAAAGACCTCAAATATACATCCATGGAAAAAATAACTAAAACCTATTTAATTTTTTTGAGTAATCCAAATAGGTACTAAATATGTAATTTGATGTTAATGTCAGTTGTACATATTACTACAAATATCCTATTTTTGCATGTTTTTGGTGTTTTACATGTGTTCTGAGAAGGGGAGAGCTTCTTAATCATGGAATGAGATAATTTTAGAGTTTTTATATCCATTAAATTCAAAACAATTACACAATATATTTTTTATGTGATCAAACCAAGTCCCATTTTCCAAGGTAGTCTCAAACAGGCTCAAAATGAGACTAGGTGGTAAGGCCATTTCTTGGTTTGAAAACTTTCATAGGGTATCAAGACCCAAAAATTTACATGGAGGTTAGTGATGGAATAATAAAATTTAATCACATGCATTTAGGTGATTTCACATGTGTTTAAGAAGTCTAGATCAAGAAAATAGGGTCCTAAGCAAGGAGGCCTAATTGAGGCCTATTTCAAGAGATACAAAGGAAAAAATGATGGAATTACACTCAGATATAATTCCATACTAGTTACTGTAATATTCCCTCATTTTATCATTTTCATCCTTAAAATTCCCTACACAAGGAGATTTACAGGTTTTTAGAGTTACAAGGAAACTAGGCCTAGTGAGGGCTTAAAGAGCAAAATGAGTTCTTAGGAGTTTTTCCAGGAACCAAAATGTTTTTTTTAGAAATAATAACATATTTTAAGACCATTAATGGATATTGGATGATTTTAATAATATGAACTAAAGTTTTAGGCCATTTGGACCTATCTAGGCATGGGGAATGAAGAGTTTCAAGACACATATGCACATGAATGATGTAATGTCAAGTCTAATGAGTTTATTAAGACATGGAAGATGTAAAATGAGTGGTATAAGGTTAATTAATTGTGAATTAATGATTATAAGGTCCATTTTTCACTCCTTTCATGCAAAGAAGGGTAGTTTTCAAGGTGTTAGTCGAGGTGTCAAGCAAGTTTATAACCCCCACGCCACATGGAGGGTCAGATCATATTCAAGAGTGAGAAACATGGCCTTAGAGGTATTTTGGGACTATTTCATAACTCCCTCTCTTGTTTTAAATCTCATGGACACTTTTCACTCCTTCTCTACTATGCCCCTCTCTCTCTCTCTCTCTTTACCATTCTCTATATAAACAACCACTTTTGGCTAAGTTTATAGATCCACACCTAGTATGGTGAAGCCATACTAGTTTGATTACTATATTTTCCTTTGAATAAATATTTAAATCTAGTTTTTAATTTAAAAACTTCTTTTTTAAGTGTGTGAATTAGTACATAGTGACTGATAAGTGATAACTATCTATCCTTGTGTTCACCTTACTCTTTCATGTTTTGTACAAGTAGTCTGATCTATAACAGGTCACATGTAGTATATTTAGTATATTTATCTATCTATAAGTGTAAAGGAAATTATTATTGTCTACAATCAGACCTATTGTTCATCCACCTTGAAGAAGTTTATTGCATATCATCTTCATGTTGAAATACTTATGTTAGAGATATCTTGGATGTTGAAGTCAATTTTTTGAGCCATCTTTCATAGTGAAAGTACAAGTTATTCATGTGGAGATTAAATTGGTCCATCACTTCTTTATATTATGTTAATTTCATGTTCATTCTATCTCTTTTCAACCCCAAACAAGCTAGTGGTATAGGTGATGAGCTCAAATGAACATATTAAGGGAGCTAGCCCTTCAATCTAAAGATTTACCCCTATTGTAGACAACCCACAGGTCTATGGGTAATCTCATGTTCCACTCAATTTTGAGAAGGCTTGAAATACCTCTCTAAGGGTGCAAAATTGAGTGAAAATAGAACTCACTATAAAAGGGTGGTGCCTACATAGACAATACTCCACAAGAGGGCCTCAGACTCATGTAGTTCTCCCCTAAGTGTTGTCTTGTGTGTGAATCATGCAATATGTAAAGTAAGTAAAATAGTGACCTAGCTTACAAATTTGCAAATATGACCTTATGACTACTCCTTTAGTAATTTAGACTTGTAGATTATTGTAACTATGATTGGTGTGGGAATAAGGAAAATTTGATCAATTGAGTGCTTGATAAAGTGTTTTATGGTAAGTGATTTGGTCTCTTTATTATTTTATAGGTGAGGAATGAATGAGGGTTGATATTATATTTATACCAATCTTATTTGGAAATAAATAACATTTAAGCACTTAGGATGACCATTTTAATATGTTTTTTTGACAAATTGGATGATTTTGGGGCACTAGACACTTATGTCAGGTTAGGATAATAATATTGACATTAGTGTCTGACCTTAACGTTAGTGTCCAAGGAGAAGGAGAGAACGTATAGGATCAAAACTTGAAAAGGCATAAGATAAGTACATTTTAAGCATTTTTTGTAATATGGTATGTCAGTGTTATCAATATAAGGCTGGTCAAACTAAGAGATAGGCCAACAAGCACAAGATAGAGTAGATGTAAATCTTACGAAAGCAAGGCATGTGTATAAATAAGAGCAAGAACTAGAGTCATGAGTTTTTCTAGTGTATAAGACTGAGGTGCTCTATAATTGTAAAATATAGTCTACATTTTCCCCCCTTTAATCTATTAATGAATTATTAGTTTAAAGGAAAGGAATTAGTACCTGGATGTGTATACATACCTTGTCTTTTCTTGAGTTAAATTTGAGTGATTTGTTGGAGCTGGGTTTGAATGTTTTTTTGGTGACTGAATTGTAACTAAGAACATGTTACAGTGTATAATCAATGTATATAATTTATGTCAAAAGTACTTAAAATAGATTGAAATTAAATAAACAGAGTTTAGGAGTACACTTGTGTGTTGATGTAACATTATAAGGCTCTGAAACTAAGATTAGGATAAATATAAATAATTATTTACAATGCATATATCCAAGGGGAGAGAGAGAGAGAGAGAGAGAGAGAGAGAGAGAGAGAGAGAGAGAGAGAGAGAGAGAGAGAGAGAGAGAGAGAGAGAGAGAGAGAGAGAGAGAGAGAGAGAGAGAGAGAGAGGCACATGCCCCCAACTTTGGACCTTTAATCTAGTAATGAATTATTAGTTTAAAGGAAAGGGATTAGTACCTGGATGTGTATACATACCTTGTCTTTACTTGAGTTAAATTTGAGTGATTTATTGGAGCTGGGTTTGAATGATTTTTTGGTGACTAAACTGTAACTAAGAACATGTTACGATGTATAATCAATTCATATAATTTAGGTTAAAATTACTTAAAATAGATTGAAATTAAATAAATAAAGTTTAAGAGTACACTTGTGTGTCGACGTAACATTATAAGGCTCTAAAACTAAGATTAAGATAAATATAAATAATTATTTAAAATGAATATATCCAAGGAGAGAGAGAGATGGGAAGAGGCACATGCCCCCAACTTTGGAACAAAACTAAGTTACCACTTGATAGTTGAGATTAACTCAATTGTTCAACCCAATGATACTCATAACCTAGTGAGTTTGGATGATCAAGTCCAAATTAAAAGCTTGGCAATATTAAGTGATTTTATTACCCCAATCATGCCAAAAGTTGAACCAACTACTGAGTATATTGGTTCACTAAAGTTTATAAAAGTCCATTGGGTATCAGTACATACAATAGTTTTAAAATTTGAATTTGATTTGGATTTTGAAATATTAGGCACATGTTTCATAGCATATGCACCGTAGATTTATATCATGCTAAAAATGTGTGTAATAATGGTACCATGTATATAATTCTACAAAAAATATGTATCAAAATCATATAATTGTATGATTTAACCATTTAAAAAAATTATGTAAGTGTAGAGGACATTATTCTAAAGCATGCACCCACTATATATGGAGAAATATGCAACTGATATAAGAATCAATGTAGAGGACATGTTTCCAAAACATCCCCCCACTATAAGATGCTAAAAACTGAGTAGGTGTGGAGAACATGCTTCCAAATCATATCCCCACTGAATCTATGAATTATAAGTACCATATTGAATGAGTGTGGAGAACATGCTTCCAAATCATGACCCCACTAAATCTAAAAACTATGAATTTGTGAGTGTCATGTCACCATGACATGCCCCTACTAAATCTTCAAACTAGTGTAAGTACCATATACTATGTGAATGTGGAGAACATGATTACAAAGCATGCCCCCACTATAATCTAAAAACTATGAAAATATGGAAGCCATGTTACCATGACATGCCCTCACTAATATGCACCCCCTTTGAGGTGAGGAAAAAATAGTACTTGGTAATTATCTCACCTCAAAATTTTAAGACAACTATAAATCTATGAATGTAACCATGTAGCATATAGAAGGAAATATATTTGGGTAGATGTGACATTGAAGAACATAGAACCAATGTGATCATATGTAGGCCTAATATGCATGATAAAGATCATGGTATTGCTTAGATAGTAATAATAAAAGTGTATGCATCTAAATTTGCTCACTTACATTATTGTCACTAATATTACTATTAGTTGTAGACACCTAAAACTGACCACCAATGACCTTAAACTAGGATTTTGACTAATTTCTAGAAAATACCATAATTTGGGCTAAAAACACTAAAAAACATTAAAATTTTTGAACCTATCATATAAAATTACCAATTTTGGCCAAAGTGTCATTAAATGGGGCAATGAAATTTATGAGATAGCTAACTTTGATCAGATCATTTCGAGTTAAAATGATGTTTTTGCACATGGGTGCTCTGGATTGCTCTTTTATATCAAATTTATTGCACAAGACATGTGCCTTTATTATTTTTTTTGGTAACATACTAAATGGGATAACATATCCAATGCATCTAACATTGAAACCTAATTCCAATCCAGTCATATTTTGAGCCAATAATATGACATTTTGACCAATTTGATTAATTTGTTTACCAAGGGCCAAGATTTGCATCAAAGTTGACTAATCATGCTTAAAGATAATTAATTTAAATCATGAGCCTAATTAATAATTCCATGGAGCTTTTTAAATATTTTTTTTAGAAATTGATATTGAATAATTGCATCATCAAATAACATCATTTCTTGAAAAGTCATCTGTAGGCTATAAATGCATAAATAACCAGGATTAAGCCATCCCATGCTTCATTAAGACCTTCCATACCTCATTATTGCCTCTCTATCCCAAATATTTATGAAGACATTTATTCATTTTTGCTTTAAAAATTGAATAGATTCTTAGCCACACATCTTCATCTTGAGATGGATGGTTCAAGTTCATTCTGATCATTTTGCAAAATTGATAAATAAGAGGCCTTACCTATTGAATTTTAAGCTCTTTTTAAGCCAAAGTTACCATGCCCAAATAGCTTCAAACCACATCTTGATGTAGTGTTATTATGCCCAAATATTGAGCCAAAGCCATCATAATCACAAAAGTGCCAAGAGGAGATGAACATAACCACTCCATTGATGAAGAACTCTTAGGCATAAGCCGAACAAGCCAATCGAAGGATAATTTTGGAGCAATCAAAGATTTGGTAAGAAATTGGTGTTTTATGTTCATGTTTCTCATTTCTTTTTATTTCTAGTTGCGTTTTCAAATATTTTTTCCTCACTAAGCCCCCCTAGTGTCTAGGCCTAGAGATGTATGCTAGTTAGTGTGTTCTTTTTCAATTTGATTTCATTTTGGAACAAACATGATACTAACCACCTCTCTTGAGTCAAATTCCTAGTCTACAATAGTCGAGACTAATTTCACTCATTTCATTTATTATAATTAATCTCACTAATTTATTCCCTTTATAATTATTTATTTAATGTCCTCTTATTCATATTTCATTATATACTAACCTTATTATATCCCACTTATCAATTAATTCATTCTAAATCTCTATTATCATAGTATAACCCCATTTACCTATTATTTGGTATTTTTAAATTTCCAAATCTCACATATTAGCCTAATATGCCTAGGCTCTCCTACACCCCTAGTCCCTAATCACCTTCTAATCCCACCTAACACTCACCTAACCTCCCTCTAATCATCATTAACCCCTAAGAAGGATTCTAAACTCCTCCAAATCTAGAGGCTTCCAAGGAATTTTAAATTCCTTTCAATCCTCATCCATTGATCTCCTCCATGTAACTTCAAATCTCCACCACTGATATTTCCTTCTTGCTATTGAAATAACTCCATTCCTCCATGAGAGCTAAGGAGAATATTCATGCCAAATCTATGATCCATCATCCTTGAATCCATCATCTATCATTGATCAAGAAACATCATTATGTCAAATTTTTGAGTCTAAGGCAATCAATCCAATATCCTTGTCTTTTATTTCATTTAATCATGGTGTAGAGCATTTTGTTTTAGGATCACAGTGCTATTTTTGAATTGTGTTCATCTATTTGCATTTTGATCTTAATGGATTTACACTTTACTTAGTGGTTTGTATTTTTAGTAATTATATTAGATAGTTTAATCTAATAAGCTCAAATTTTAGGCTACAATAAGCTCAATAAATAACAATCACACAACAAGAACACTCAAAAGCAAGTCAAAAGGTAATGGTCTAAGGAGATTTTAAAGAAGGGGCATGTTCAAATGTTGTAAAATTGAATGGACCTGACTTAGTCAAATGTCCACACAAGTAAGGAATGACATATTAAAATGCATATAGAATGAAATGACATATTAAAATGTCAAATAAATCAAACATAGGCACATTGGCGACATACAACAAAGCATATACAAATGCTAAAAAAAGTAAGGAAATATCAAGGTAAAATACTCAAGGAAGTGTGTAAAAGAAAAGCATAATCAACCAATATAAACATCTCATAGTGGCCCATGGATCGAATGTGTTAGTAAAAAATGTCAAGTACATAGCATATTAATTATCCTATGTAATGTATAATCATGGATAATAAGCATGTGTAAGTACATATATAATATCAAACATGATAGTGTAGAGTGATCATCAAATCATATAACCTGTGTGTATCAAGATATTATAATATGGACACCCTTGACATCATGATGATGTGAGTAGAGGGAATTCCCAACACCCATAAGTGTATAATGTATCTATGCATGCTTGTGTATGTGTATGTAGGAGTAAATGATATGATAGTCCTCAATATGGAACTAACACATAGATGTCAAGGAGCCAATAAAACATGTAGGTGCTGAAATATTTTTAGATTTTTGAATGTTTTTAATTTGTTTTGGTATTTTTGAAGTTTTAAGAGTTCTAATTGAGGAAATTGTCATCATATAAAAGTGTGGGACCATTTGTAAAAACATTTTTTAGTTGTTTATAATAATGGATTGCTTCTTCTTCAATATACTTATACAATGGGCTCCTTAAAACTAATGATGTGGGAAAATAATCGTACCCATTATATGGTATATAAATCTTTTTCTCATATCAAGAAAGGTAACACACATATTTTCAGTATCCAACTTGGCTTACCATTCATCTAGACAATTTTGTCCAAGCTTTAATTTTAAATGGGTGGCATGGTCTAGTATCCATATGGTTGTGGTCACCACATGTGTACCATAAGAAATAGATAACCAAATATATCCATAATATTCTAGCATTAATGGAGAGTATATGAGTTTATTTATAGTATGTCCCAAGTGTTTGAGGATTGTATTTACACAAGTTGTATCCAACTTATTCTTATCAAACTAGAGATGGTGGAAATATACCTCATTAATATTAGTAGTAATAGTCAACTCTTCATGTTTTGATCACTTTGAAATATATTTCTCATTCAAAAGATAGGATGGATTTGTCCTTTTTACAGGTTGTGAAGCTTTTGGAAAAGATTACACATTGTTCACATGGTATAGTTACATTTGTCCTTTATAAGGTTGGCTCAATGCTTTAAACCAAGAGGAGTAAATTGAGTAATAAACATTTACATGATCATCTACTATGGTAGTGTTCCCCTTATCTAGATTAAGTGTTGTTTCTTATACAAGTGGATTGATTTTGTATGTACTAGGATCTATGGGTTCAAATAATTTATGCAAAAGGTGATCAATTGGATCAAATTTTTGTGCACACATTTTTCATCTATCATATCATGAGCAGTATCATCATCATTAACATAGTAACCAAAAACATGCCCATTATTCCACTCAGTATTGACCAATAAATAAATCTCAGATAAAAGAGGCTCTTATGGTTTTAATGAATCCTATGGTAATGGTTCTTACTCTTGATGTGTATCTGTGTGCATTTAAATATGTGGTACTTTATTTACATCTAGAAATGGAGGATCCATTGTACTAGAGTCACCTATTTCATAAGTTTGTATGTGCTCAATAGAGATGAATCATTTATGTGGTTCTACTATAGGAATGCCTTCCATTTTTGATTGTATCATTGTGCAAAATTTAAAAGGTTTGTCATCGGCAGGCATTGTTAATAAAGTCCCATCATGTATTAATTTTACACGTCTATGAAGTTTAGATGGAAAATATTCCATTGAATGTATCTAAAGTCTACCCAAAAGCACATTATAATGCAATGATTGAGACATTACTTGAAAATTAATTGAAATAGTTATTTGTCATAATGTCACATCTAATGTAATTTGACCAACTAGAGGACTATGTGAATTATCTAACCCTTGGATATGCACAATCAAATTTTAAATTAGATTGGTGCTAATGCCCATGGTGGTTAATAAATTGATACTATAAATATTTAGGCTTGATCCATTATCAATGAGCACCCTTTTGATGCCTTTATTTTGTATTGTCACTTATATGAACAAAGGTAACTCTTGATCAATAATATCTTTTAGATGGTAAGTCATTTGGGTCAAAGGTGATAAGTTTGACATTATTTTTTAGATCTTTCATGATATCTACGAAATAAGCATGCCCAATATCATTTGGAACTTGAGTTTCATGTAATATCTCATATAAAATGTCCTTATAAACATTAGATTATTTTAGGAGATCAAGCATTGAAATTTTAGCATGGGTATTGGTCAATAAGGTCATAACTCTTAGATTTTATCACAATTTTAGGCTTAAGATGCACTTAATGTATATTAAAAAGTGGTGGTGTAGGTTGAGAAACCTTACCTCTTCGAGCAGTATTATCATGGACCACATAATCTAATATAATTTTTTGGTGAATAATGGGTGTGGGATGGTAACTTGCACTTGAATAAGTATTGAGTAGAACAAATGGTTGATATCATGTATGTTGGCATCTAGATATCGACTCTATAGCATTACAAGAGGACCTATGGAGAGATGTCAAATGTTATTTTTATTCTAACTCTCTCTCATTATGTACACATATTTAATTAATACTTTTGGCAAGACCAATAATGTATAAAACCATAACAAATATAAGGTATTATACCATGAAATAATTAACAAATGTGTCTATGATAAACATGATTACATTTTTTATTAATCAGGGTTCATCAACATGATAAGAAATTAGAAATCCCTAGCTAGCCTAGGGTTTGATGTCTAAACATTGAGTTCACCAAATGTTTAACCCTAATTTAGATAAGAGGATTCTCTTAATTGGATAAAAAGGGTTAAGGATATAGAAATGATAGGGCACAAGGGTGAATATTAGATCTATAGTAGTCTAATTAATGTGCTAAACTTAGATGTACCATATGCTAAGTTTATAATACTAAGATAAGCTAATAATGGAAATTACATATATGTTAAATATATAAATAAAAAAGAAGAGAGTAATTATCTATTTATGATGTTAATATAATGCTAGATATGGTACATGTAAAAAGTAGGCAGGAAGATAGTTCTATATCAATCATTAGATTATGGATGTAGTGCCTCTAGCTCTTTAGATAGTTAAGTCAACCTAGGACAACTACATCAACACTAGTGTCTAAAATTGATGCTAGTGTCCTATGAAAAATATGCACTCAAATATGATGTGACGGCCTAAATGCTTATGGATTCAGTTTTGCCTTCACTCTGGTGCATTTAGATTTGGGTCATGGACTATTGTTCCTAGTGAAATGGAAAAAAATTAGCTTTGAATCTTCAATTTGACCTTAGGAAAAAATGGATTAGTGGGCACATGGTGTCGAGCTAAACTACAATGACCCCACTATCAAAGTGTACTGCCTACATATCCAATACTTCAAAAAAGGGCCTCAGAATCATGTAGCTCTCCCCTATGTGTTGGCTTGTATGTGAATCATGTAATGTGTAAAACAAGTACAATAATGACATAGCTTGTAACTTGGTAAATATGACCTCATGACTACTCATTTATTACTTTAGACCTATATATGTGTTGTACTTATAACTAGTGTGGAAATAGGAAAGCTTTGGTCAATTAAGTGCTTGATAGAGTGTTTTTTTATAAGCACCTTGGTCTCTTTGGTATTTTCTAGGTGAATATTGAATGAGGGTTGATATTATATTTATACCAACCCTATCAGGAGATAAATCACATTAAATCACTCAGGCCAACCATACAATACGTTTCATTTTCAAATTGAATGATTTTAGGGCACTAGACACTTGTGTTGGGTAAAGACAATAATGTTGACACTATTGTCTGACTTGGATGTTAGTGTCTAGGGAAAAGGAGAGTAGGCATAGGCTTAGAAATTACATAGGTATAATATACGTACATTTTAAGCATTTTGGGTAAGATGGAATGTCTGTGTCATCAATATAAGGCTGGTCGGATTAAGAGATAGGCCAAGGGGCACAAGATAAAGTAGATGCAAAGCTTGAAAAATTAAGGCATGTGTATAACTAAGAGGAAAAAATAGGGTAATGATTTTTCCAAGTATACAATACTTAGATGATACATAATCACAAAATATCATCTACCCATAGTAATGAATACACGTGTTTTTATGTGAACTAAATGTTATCTCAACTTGAAAATAAAACTCTATTATGCTAATTTCAATTATTTTTATTATTCTAATTATTATTTTTTAGATGAGTGCTAGACATAAATAACACTTATAAGGGATTTTTGACAACCCAACCCACTTCTTGATTAAAGAAGTGGAAAATTTTGCCTTAACCTAGATTCAATTTTCACTCAAAAATTTTACCCTAAACTTTTGCTCAATTTTTTTCCCCCAAAATTTAGCTCAAATATTTGGCCCCAAAATTTTTATCAAATTTGGTTCATCTTATAATATCTATATATATTCCCCTCTTTTAATATGAGGGGCTAAAAACCCTATGCCTTAAATGACTCATCTCAAAATAAAAAGTTAAAACCACCACATGTCATAAAAATATATATAGTCTAAGCCTTAAAAATCCTTGAAAATTTACATAAGACATGTAACCATAAAAAATATAAAACATTTAAATTTAAATTGTAAGATATATTCCCAAGTGCCATAGAAAATAAATAACACCATACAAAACTTCATGCAAAGGTATAATGCCCCTAGTGGTAAAAACAATATAGGGAAAAATGGTATGCCTCAAATGTAGAAAATGTGTCCCTAGTAGGGTTGGGTATAAGAATGAGAAACACACAAGTATCATGATACCATAAATGCATTTTAAGGACCATGGAAATGTATACAACAATAAATTATACCACAAATATAATGTGTATGAAAAACATAATGGCACCAAACATAATATAGTAATAACCATGATAAGTATAATGGAAACAAAAATAGTATATCACAATCAATCACACCAAAGTTAGTAATTGCACATGAGTTTGTAAATCATCATGTAAAGAAAAAAATCACAATACATGACATAAAAACTAGAGGATCCTCTATGGAGACAAATGCAATAACATACATAAACACACACAAACACATACATGCATACACAAGCAAGCAATCAAACACACATAATTTAACCAATATAATAACCATATATAACCATGAAATATATATATCCATATAGCACATAAGATATTAGTATTATAAATATATGATGTAATCATTTAAGTAGATCGATATGGTAAATGGAAAGTGAGGAAATATATCACCATGCTAATGTGTCATATAGAGATGCCCCTAAGGTAAGGCCTAACACCAATGTTTAGAATGCTCCTCGGGGTATGGGAAATAAAATATACATGTAGCATATATAATTACATACTCATATATAACTTATATTTCATTATATTTATTCATTTGTTTTTTACAATGTCCATTCTATGTTATTTTTCTATGCTATCTAAAAATTGTACCTCCCTTAATCTTTTAAGGCATAGTGTTAGGTTAAGTCGGGGCCATATTAATTACATTCAAATCCCTTTGAACACTATTAAAATTTATTCCTCTAATCCAAACAATGGTTCTCTTTATTTCAATGAACAAATTTCTCAAAAATATTTTCAAGAAGATAATCATACTGAACAAGCTATTCAAGATCATCATAATGTACAAGATAATTATGAAAATTCAAGTAGGATCCATCCTGATGAACTTAATGGATTAGATTATACACAATTCAAAAATTTATCCACATTATGATAAGGAATCCATCAAAGTCCACAATATATAACAAAATTAATTGAATTCCTTTTAGCTTCTTAAGTGCACAAAAAGAAAAAAGTTCAACTTTTAATGCATAACAAGAACTGATCTTTCACTTGTTAACCCTACCATAGGTGTTGTTACTTATATTATTGATACTATTATTACATATATACCTTTATATTTAGAGGAAACACAAGGCTTATAATAAATATCTATGCCCATGCCTAACCAAATGACTTATTCAGTTCCTTTGATAGCTACGCATTTTATGTCACATACCTTTCCTACTACAAAATCCTTAATGTAAACTATTTATCTTTTACATGGTAAGGTTTTATAGTTAGAATAAGGTATACCAAAATCTAGATAATAAATGGATTCACATGACTTACTTCATAATCCATTAGTACTTGAGATTGTATCATATCCTCTACATACATGATTTGTAGCTCCTAAACTTCCATTATATGAAGGTAAAGGAGATCTATAACATATTTTCTCTTTTCATGCAACATATTTGGATTATGATTTTAATGACTAGTTACTAACTAACTTGTTTCTAATAAGCCTAAAATATTATGCCTTGAATTGGTTTTATGATTCACCTGTTCAATAAATCAAAGCATTTAATCCTCTAGTAGATCAATTTCTCAATAATTTTGCTATCAATGTTGATTAAAAGCTTCCTTATGTGTAAATTGATAAGCTTAAGTAAGGAAAAAATGAGCCTATCAGTGATTATATACTTCATTATAATATCATGCTTTCAAAAATTACTAACACATTGGTAGATAACGAATTACAAGATATTTTCAAACAATTTTTTCTTATACCTTTGCACAAGTCAATTATTTTCAATAAATATAAATCATTCAAGGAACTTTATCATATAATAAGAGAAATATAAGTTAAGCTTATTAATTTTAACAAGCTCAAATATGCACCTATATCTACTTTAACATCTACAACAAAGTTTTAAAGTAAACTATCTTACAAATCTAAGCCAATAGTTATTAAATTTGATGCAAAGATCATAATTAATGTTATTTCATAACCTTCCAAAAAACTTATTTTATTAGATCAACTAAGGAGACAATTCTATGTATTACCAAAACCACTTTGTAAATTATTATAAAACTTACTTCAGTGCAATATAATTAACTTACCTCCACCATTAGAGGTCTATATGAGTAGACTATAAGGGAAGTATTTTGATAAAAAATGCATATTTTGATTACCATAGATGCAGTAGTCATTCTGATAAAAAATGTTTCAAGTTCAAGCACATTAATCAAGATATTATAGATAAAAAAGTCATTGAGCTAGGTATTCCTATAGAATAAAGCAAGCCTCAACATAATGAAAATGCTAAGTTTAATATTTTTAGTGAGCCATTTCCAAACCATGATATAAACAAAGATAACTCAGCACTGTATTATACCTATAATACATATCCACCTCCTGAGTCATATGATCATCCATTAGATGGAATTAATGATATAATTATTCAAAACACTCAACCACCTCCTATAATTACTTTTGATGATGGTGAGATAATGGATGATTTTATGATTTCCATGCCTTATATATACTAACATATATTGATTAACAACCCATTCATGATGTACTAGTTGACAATGGATCAAGTGAGAATGCATGTACAATGACATTACTCCATTCATTGGGTTACACAAAACATGACATACAAGTTACTTCTAAAAGTGTCTATATATTTAAGGGGAAATAAAAAACTACTTTAAGACATATTGCGTTGCCTCTTCAGGTGGGTATTACTATCCTATCTACTCCTTTTATAGTTATACCATAGAATGGGGTCTTTAACATGATATTAGGATGCCCTTTGTTATAAAATATTTGTGTTATACCTTCTGTGATACATAGATGTCTAAATCACATTCATTGTAATCAAGTGGTTCTATTTTCAAGAACAAGATGTGATTACCCTCTAGAATCTATGGTACTTCCTTCTCCCCATCCACCATCATAGTTCATTAATACATTTCTATGCAAGAAAAAATCAAATTTAAAGTTGTTGAGCCTATAAAAAATATTTATATTCAATTAATTAAAAAAATTCAAAAGTCTCAAAAGCGAGCTTATTGGAAACATGTGTCAAGTTCCCAACAAGCACCATCACATACAAGATATTCTAAAATGGTGATACATAACAATCAATGTGTTCCTCAAAGATTAAATCTCCTAATTGTCCTCCTTAGAAGTCACACCACTTTACATCTCTTAGAACTACTCCTCCCACATAGGATTACACAAGTAGTGATCTATATAGTTTCATTACAACACATGATGCATTTTATGATTCTGAGTCACACACATCTAGCACATTCCATTCATGAAATGTGATCCTTATACCACTTATTATAGATTATTATGAATCTAATCTTGATGGGATCATTGGTTAACATGTTACATTTTCAAATATTCTAAAAATTAAAAAACATTTAAAAAATAAAAAAATAAAAATCTTATTGTACATAGATTCTCAATTATTTCATCATGATATTCTTCTATTTCTTACACATGTGATTGGTTTGATCAATTCTTCTAAGCCCTTAGATATTAATAACTTTTTTTGCCTCTTATCTTTTATTTTTCATTTTATATATCTAAATAATCTAAAATAATGATCTATGTTGCTATCATTTGCCACTTCCCTTGTTGTTTTCACACTTTTAACTGAGAAAAAATCATTTTCTATCAAGGATAATAGTGACTAGTATGGGTTAGAACCGACTGTCCATATTGTCCTAAGTGGTCAATCCTATCTTGTACCATTTTCATAGCCAAATAAAAATCTAAACATAGATTTTAATACATCTAATTTTTTGATATTTCACTTAGTTCCAATATACACAATAGTACTTATTCATGTAAAATATTTCTTTGTTGTATTATATTTCTCACACATGCACATTCCATACTTAAGAAAAAATTATATTTAATGAGACAAGGATGTAAAAATCATTCATCTACATATGTATTCTTTTTCCCACATGTTTTTAGTTACATTCACATATACAGTGGAGACATATTGCTCATACATAGCCATGCCATAATTTTTAGTGTATAATTTAATTTGACACTTATCAAATTGTTCAAATCCCTTCCCTTTTCTTATATTTTTGAACCTATTATTACATACTCTCTTTTATTCTAAAGTTTTAAAATTTAAAAAAATAAAAATAAAAAAACATTTTAAATATTCTAAAAATTCAAAATCAAGACCTGAGCATGATTAGACATCCATTTTACATCATTTTTATATGTTATTTATCTCATAATTTATAGACATAATTTTATTTTTCTATCACATATATATTTCAATGGTATTGATGAGTGTCATGCAGGACATAATTTTTATACATGGACTAAGATGTCAAACTTGCTTCCACCCACATACAATGCCATGTTGGGGGCATCTTATCCAAAGGATACAATATTTATAGGTGTTATCATTGTATAATTCCTATACTAGTTAAGCTATATACTATTTTACAAATGTCTTACCAACATCTTTATCTTAAATTATGTACATATATATGATATTTGTTAGGATATGATCACATTACATATATATGGTGTCAAATACATTTCTAGTCCTTGCTCCACTAATGCTATTAACTTATACATAATATATTAGACTTTTATTGTATATTTTATATGGCCCTTGTCCCTTATTTGAATAATTTCTTGAACATCTCCATGAGATTAGTATTTTGTATGTATGACATTTGAACATGTCCATTGATTGTGGCCCTTGGCCCTTTATTTTGTGCAACATTTGAACATGCCCCTTGTATGCGGCCCTTGGCCTTATTGTATGACATTCTAATTGTTGTGTTTGTGTACTTTTTAAGCTTGTTAAGTTTTATGAATTCCATGATCCATATCATTCACTCCCTATGGTGTATGCTTCTATTACTATTCACTACTATGAGCTTCATTGGTACATTTCTAAACGTCTTTCCTCATATGTTATATACATAACTATAATGCTACGAATCTTACTATATTCACATACTTTACACATATGCTAAAATATTTAATGATTACATCTTACTACACATGATACAATTAATTTTTATTTTGAGATAAGTGATTCTCGGGATTCACATTCCCTCACCTCAAAAGGGGGTATTTTAGTAGAATTTGCATACATGATATATGCATCTTCAAACAAAAAATGTTTTTGGTAAAAAATAAAGTTTTAAAGGTTTAAAAATGGTTCAAAAATTAATCATTGGTATATATTATAGAGACATAGTCATGCATATGCACTCACATTACAAGAAAATTACATATTCATACAATTCTAAGAGCATGATATAGATTCATGCATATATCCAAATATAACATATAAATTTGTATCTACATTCAGTTACATATTTTAAATTTATCAATGGGGGAATGATATATATTCATGCCATGATTTTAATATTACTTGTTATATGTAGGTGTGGTAGGAGCATGGATGTTCTCCATTATATTTTGATCATGCATACATGAACTAAGGAACCAAGTGACAATTGGATCTATAATCCATCTGTAGTGGTTGATTAAATTAAAGTGCACAATACATAACTTAGAGGTTTAATTCCCTCTAGCATTATTACATATTAATCCATTATGGATTCCCACCTATTTTTGTCTTGGGGTTACAAATACCAACAAAGAAAATAGAGGTTTTTGTGTCCCTTAATGGGTTATATTTTATTTTCATGTTCTATTAAAATTTTGTTTTGATCACCCTAATTTTCCATTATTTTAGCTAAGGAATCATTTCTCTCCAAGACTTCATGGGAAGGACCAATTATCCAATACTTCAAAAAATCGTCATCTCCAAGAAAAGTTACGAGAAACATTGGTTTCACACATACAAGGGCATTCTTTTCTTGTTATTTTTTAATAGTTTAACATTAAAGTTACATTTGAATTTTCAACTTCACATATGGACATTAACTACTTTTACATTATTGTAAGATTTTCCATGGAACACCTTGCATGATTTGGATATTTATCTCAGAGGCAAAGTGTGTTGCACACACTCAGGCATATCTTTCTTTTTACTCTAGTAATTTCATTTTAGACTAAAATAGGGGCAAATGTAGACACTTAAATTTGGTCATGAATACTTAATAAAGTTAGTTTTTTCCCAATTTCACTTTAATCGACTTGAGGGCTTGATTTGAACCTATTTATCCACCTCACTCTATCCTAAACACCTATACAGTTATTATCTTATACCTACATAAATGTTCTTAATTTTTAAAAACCCATTTATCATCTGTACAAACATCTAATATTTCAAAGTTCACATGTTTCTTTATAGGATAAGATCAACCAATATGGGTCAATATTTGTAGTCAATTTTGACCCCTATGGGTCGATCCTATCCATCACTCTAACAATGGTCACTTTTCAAATTTAGACCCTCCCTTACAGGTTGATCAATATTTTTAAGATAGTTAGCATGAGGTTTTTCCTTTTTGGACTGTTATAAAGGCACATTTAAGTCACTTATTCTATCACTTGGGAATCACTTGTAAATTTAAATATTAAGCAATAATTACACTATTACACATTGAGAAAAGCTTCCTTATTCTTCCCAAATCTGATTTGAATCATTTGAATGAGTTCTTAACCAAGTCAAGAGGTTGTTTTATCCAAGTCAAGCAAAAAATTATCAATCAATCAATCAATCTCTACATGAATTCATGTAGGAAAAGGAGCATAATTGCATAAATCAATATAAGTGGGAGAGTTATGTGGGTTTAATTTCTCTTTTCAAACTATTAGATGCATAGACAATAATCAATCATCATGGGGGTGATTGGGGTTGTGAACTAGGAATTTAATATAGAGGGAAGGTTAGTCTTGTGTTAGTCTCATAAAACCAATGAAATAAACACACTAAAATCCTAACACCTCTAGCCTAGACACTAAGGAGAGCATAGGTAAAAAAAACTAAATGAAAGCAAAACAAAAAAATAAAAGAAACACATATTTTACCTTCTTTGAAGTTCTAAATGGTTTTCTTGAATGGATTGATCAGATTGTGCATCAAGAAGTCTTTGGCAATGAAGCTTTCTTGGCTCCTCTCCTTGGCACCATGGATTTGATTGTTTGGTTTAAAAATTTGGCACGATAGCCTTACTTGTAAATATTGTATCTCTCTAAATCAACATTATAAATTTGGCTTATGAGAGCTTAGAAATTAATAGGCATGGCCTTGTATTTATAACCTTAGGAATTAACTCTCACCCAAAGTGAGTTAAGGTTGATTTTAGGCTTGAAATGGATTCAAACTAAACCTAGGTGAGTTAAAATTAAATCCAATAGAGTTAATATTTGTCAAGTAATTATGATTTGTAATTACTAAGCATGGCTCTCAAAGAGCTTGACAACTCATAAAGGTAATGATGAAAGGCATTAATATTTTGATTTTTAAAATTTCCATTTTCAAATATTCATTAATTTCAAATGGATAATTCAACTAGGCATTTAATGTTGTTTAATTTATTAATTGATTTTGATTAGCCTTTTAACTCTTTCAAGATTTTATTAAGTGTGTAAGTGCCCCACTAAATAGGTCCATAGGCCAAATTGATAGTTGTGATTCCATAAGGTGATTAGGGATGAATTTATGAGATGTTATTATTGTATATGGGATAATATCCCAAGTAGGGATGCTTTAACATGATTCTAAGCTTTGATGAATGATGCACAAATAAATTTGAGACATTTATTAATTTTTAGGATTAATTTACAATGGTTGGTAGGAATTAGTCTGAAGTCTAATCGGGAGTCAGTTGTGACCAGTTTTAGGTGTCTATAGTTTTCCCATGTTTGGGAGGGCATTACAAACTTTAAGTATAGTAACGTCTTCTCAAAGAATGAAAAGGTCATGTATTCCTACTAATTCAATGGTAATGGATGAGCTCTGGATGCCTCTCAAAGGAGTGGCTGGCAAAAAAGGTTGACAATCGATCCCTCAAAAGGAGAATGATGGGACTGAAAGGTAAAATGGGGTGGGAAAGACTGATTTGCCCATAGGCAGTTATAATCAATGACATGATGAGTTGTCCTAGTGGGAAAACAAGTAGGATGATTTGCCCATAGGTAGTTATAATCATTGGCACATGTAGGATAAAAGATAATGATTTGCCCAATGGCAGTTATAATCATTAGCTAGAAAAAGATTAGGGTAATAAGAGAATGATCTACCCAAAGGCAGTTAGAATCATTAAAAAGGAAAATAATGATTTGCCCATAGAAAGTTATAATCATTGGTAGGATAAAAACATGCCCTAGGTGGGTGGATAGAGATAATGGTTTACCCAAAGGTGGTTATATTATCATAATGAAAATGTGCCCTAATTGGGTGGAAGAATGACAATGATTTACCCAAAGGTGATTATAATCATGAGCATCTAGATAAATCAAAACACAATGATTTAATCGCAAGCGGTTATTATCATTAGCTCCATGGGTAGGATGATACACAATGATTTACCTAAATGTGGTTATAATCATTGGTACAATGAGGGTAATATAATGGAAAATTAGAATAAGGGATTATTGATTGAATCTGTACAAATAGAGTAAGAGTAAGTTAGTACATAGGAGAAAGATGAATTTGGGTAACCTGCTAGTATGGAGATGCATGTCCTAACTAGCAAGGATTAAAATTATTTCATGATTTAATTACTCTATATGTGGATAATGATTTAGATATATCAGGAATTGTTTAGGTGCCAAGGAGAAGTCTTGTGACCTCATTGCTTGTAATATTTCCTGAGATTATTTTTTATGTAGCATGTTATGGTAGGAATCATGATGTAAAACACCATGAGAACTTATCCAAAATATTCATAAGGACTGACACGTAATCTAATAAAAAAGTGAATATAATGTACTAATAATAAAAATCATGGTGATAATATTGCTATGTGAATATGGATGGTTTTAATAATAATGCACATAGACTAAATCAATGCACAATAAGAAAGAAAAAAATATTCAAACAAGCAAATAAAAACACAACAAGACACCAAGAAAATGGAAAATATAAAACAAAACAAGATAATGAAAAGAAAATGAAACAAACACAAGCAATGGTTAATCATAATGTTAACGCAAAAAAAGAATAAACAAGATGATGAACATGCCCTAGATTATAGGAAAAAATGAAACAGACAACTAAAATGGGGGAATAAAAGAAGAGGAAGGGGCAATTGAGTTGACTCCAGATACACTAGGCAAGTGGACATTGCTTACATAGTTCCATAGACACAAGGTCTAACATAAACTTTAGGCCAAATGTAATTCTCTCATGACATGGGATAAAAAGAAATGATGATTGATAAAATATGATTGATGTTGTAAAGGAATATGGGAATGGGCTCCTAAAATGGTGATAGCATGAGATGTGAGGCCCGTAAGGATGGAGAAGCTAAATGACAAGTGGTTTCTTGTGAAATAACGAGGGTTCCTACAATCCTTAAGGCAAAGAAGTGGTCACTGTTTAGGATTTTTAGATCATTTTAAAAAAAATTGGAATTTTAGATCATTTTAAATAGATAGAGAATTATGAGATACTAAACGGTCCAAGATCATGAAATGGTGAGAGAATTGAAACTTAAAATTACTCACAAAATGGTGAGAGAATGATAAAGGGGTGACTAAGCTGACTGCAACATGAATCGAGTGTTGCCTATATAGTCCTAGGATGGAACCATAAGTCACTTTAGTTATGCCTTATAGTGGAGGAATTTGACTAGGTAGCATCAAATTCTCAAACTAGATAAAGTAGGAAAATGGCACTATACAACATAGGAATGGCAAGGTGGTACTTTAAGGAATGATAAAGGTGTTGTTCCTAATTTTACCATAGGTGGTTATAATTAGGAAACAACATCATAGGTAAATGATACTAATTTGCCCATAGGCAGTTATAATTAGTAGCACAACTGTGGCACTCTAATTTTCCCAAAGGTGGTTATAATTAATAGTACTTAAATGAAATGAAACAAGAAATGAAGGATGCAACTACCAAACTATTGTCATATTGTTCCAAAATATGGCCTTTATTTAGAATATTGAATCAATTACTAAAACTTGATCTGAATCCCATCACTGAAGGTGCCCAAAGAACCAATGGAATGAGACCAAGGGGTTGGGTAGAGAGTTTAAAAACAACTATGGTCAATAAAAAAGGTATGGTAGAATAGTATAGGGTATGGTACGGCACAGAGAAGAATGTCAATAATATGGTACAATGAAAATGGGTCTCATAGACAATATTTCAAGTCTCTCAATTGAAGTAATGTTTGAGGTGTATAATGTTCATTATCTCATCAAGTTCATCCCCATTTGGTGTATCAAGCATGTATGCTCCAAAGCCATAACTTTTAATAATGATGTATGTGCCTATCCAATTGGATTTGAACCTGCCTTTGTGATTCTTCTTGATTGTGAGTATTTTGTTGGTTTTATTTGAGGATAAGTTCACCAAACTCAAACTCTATGTGTTAAACCCATTATTTATAGTGGCTATAAAGTTAGTTTTGGAATTATTGAAGGTTGTTGATAGCAGCCATGCATTTTTTAACAAGTAAATCTAGTCTTGCAGGTGAGCTACTCAATAATCTTCATCATCCAAGACATGCTTCAAAAAGATGTGCAAAGAAGGTAACTCAAAATTAATGAGAAGAATGGACTTAGTGCCATAAAATAATGAATATAGAGTGGCTCCTATTGGGCTATGATAAATAGTACAGTATGCCCAAAGGCATGGAATATTTGGAGATGTCAATCATGGCCTGCATCATTAGAAATATTTTTAAAGATGTTGATAATAGTTTTATTTGATACTTTGGTCTAGCCATTACTTTGTGGGTAATATGTGGTATAAAAATGTTGAGTAATGTTATACTTGACACAAAATGATTTGACATATTTATTCTTAAATGATCTACCATTATCAAATATAATATTAGATGGGATACCATAATGGTAAATGAGATGGTTGAAGATGAACTTGGAAATTTGTTTTCTAGTCACATAAGTGAGGGGCATAGCTTCAACCCACTTAGTGAAATATTCAAAGTAGTAAGGATGTCTTTATGACTATTAGCTGAGGTAGGGTTTATCTTCTCAATGAGATTGAGGCCCTATGTGGTAAATGACTATGGAGTAAGCATTGGTTTGAGTGTTGTTATCGGGGCATGAATTAGATTGGCATGCCTTTGATATTTGTCACACTTTTTGACAAACATAGCTACATCTGCATCTATAGTTGGCCAATACTATCGGTATATAGGGGTTTTTTGGCTAGGAAGACCCCACTTTTGTGGACTCCATATACTCCTTCATGAACTTTCATTAATTCTAATGTTGATTCTATGGAATTTAAATAATGAAATAGAGTTCCATCAAAGTTATGGTGGTAAAGGTTTGGTCCAAGTAAGGTATATCATGAGGCTTGGTGGATGGACTTTTGTTGTTTACATGATAGGTATGGTGGCATAATATGGTCATGAAGGTAGGTAAAAAGGTCTGAATACCATATAGAGTTGGGATCAACAATATCAAAAATCATTGAGATAGTTGAAGGTTCATAAGCTAGTGCTAGAAGATTTTCAATGAAGAATTGATATTCTTTTGAATTGTCAGTATGATGGATTAAAGAGCCAATGGTGGCCATGGAATTTTTTGTTTTGTTATTGGCCCTTGGTATGTCTTTAAATTGTATGTCAGAAATATAATATTTGAGAGTGTCAATCATGGCCTTGTATGGTACCATCTTATCATCTTTAATTTGAAATTCATCTATAACCTGATTGATGATTAACTAAGAATCACCATAAACCTTGAGATGTTGAATATTCCTTTGTACATCTTGATGAAGCCCTGGAATGAGTGATTGATATTCATCCATGTTATTGGTACAAATAAAGTTGATCCATAATGATTTAGGAATAAGATTCCCTTGTGGTGTAATAAATAATAGGCCTACCCTCGATCCATGTGCTATGAATGATACATCAAAATACAACCTCCAGTGATGCTCCTCAAAAGGTGTTTTAATGATGGTCATAATAGACTCATCTAGGAATTGAAAAGTGAAAGGCTTAATATCTATAATTGGAGCTTCAACAAGTTGATCTACAAGTACTTGTCCCTTAATGGCCTTTTGATTGACTTATTATATCTCAAACTTGCTTAGAAGCATGATCCATTTGGCCATACGACCTTGTAAAGCTATCTTGGATAGTAGATACTTGAGTGGATCTACTTTGTAGATAACTATGATCTTGTTGATTAACATGTAATGTCTCAGTTTCTATGTTGCAAAGACCATAGCTAAATGAACTTTTTCAATGGGTGTATAATTGTGTTCATACACGACCAGTGTATGGCTTAGATAGTACACGACATGTTCTTTTTCATTATCATTATGCTGAGCTAGAATTCCCACCAAGGATTTTTCTATGGTAGAGAGATATAATAGGAATGACTTTCTTGGCATCAGTGGTAATAAAATAGGTGGATTGGCAAGATAGTCCTTTAGGTACTAAAAATATTACTGGCATTCATCATCCCAATGAAATGTGACACCCTATTGTAGTAAGTGTGTAAATGGATGGCATTTGTCAATTAACTAAGATATGAAACATCTAATAGACTAGATCTTGCCTTGTAAACTATAGCGCTACTTCAAATTGGAAGGTGGTGGCATCTCTATAATGGCTCATACTTTGGCAAGATCAACTTCAATGCCCCAGTGGGACACAATGAAGCCTATATATTTTCCTGAAGTAAATTAAAAAACACACTTCTTAAGACTAAGTCTAACCTTGTATTCATGCAACCTCTCAAATATCTTTCGTAATGTAGTTTGATGAATGGCCTTGGTCTTTGATTTACCTAGTATATCATTGACATAGTCTTCAATAATGTCATGTATCATATCATAAAATATGATGATCATAGCTCTTTGGTATATGGCCCCATAATTTTTGAGACCAAATGACATAACCTGATAACAAAATGTTCCCCATAGAGTAGTGAATGTTATTTTATGTTGGTCTTCTAGCACAATCTAGATCTAATTATATCATGAGAATCCATCCATCATTGAAAGCATTTCCTACCCCATTGTGGATTCAACTATCATGTCAATGTTTGGTAGAGTAAAGTCATCCTTGGGGTAGGCCTTATTTATATCTCTAAAATTAGTGCAAATTTTGATTTCTTGTAGATTTTTACTGACTGGCATAACATTCAGGATCTACTATGAGTAGTTGCTTGGTCAAATACATCTCACTTCTAAGAGTTTTTCCAACTCTTTATTTACTAATACAATAATGTGAGAATGCATATTGTGCAATTTCTATTTCACAAGTTTGGCATCAGGGTGTACAACAAGATGGTGTACAACTAAGGCAGGGTCCAAACTTGAAATGTCTAAATAGGCCCAAACAAATATGTCAATAAATTTCACCAAAAGGGGGTGCATCTATTGGTTATATTTGAGGACAAGATTACCAAGCTTGAACACTTTGTGTTTAACTCATTATTTATAGTGGCCATAGAGTTAGTTCTAGTATGCTTTAAGGTTGTTGACAATGGTCATGCATTTTTCATCAAGTAACTCTAGCTCTTGTAGGTGAGCTAATCGATAATATTCATCATCGAAGACATGATTCAAAGAGATGCACAAAGGTAAATCGGCCTCAATGGGAAGAATGTCCTTAGTGCCATAAAATAGAGAATATGGAATGGATCATGTTGGGGTACAGTAATTAGTGTGATATTCCTATAGGGCACAAAAGATTTAGAAATGCCAATTATGGCCTACATCATTGATAATATTTTTAAATATGTTGACAATATTTTTTTTGGATGCTTCAACCTAGCCATTACCTTATGGGTAATATGCAGTAGAAAAATGTTGAGTAATGTTTTACTTAGCACACAATGATTTGACATCTTTATTCTTAAATGATCCATCATTATTAGATATAATTTTAGATGGGATACCATAATACCAAATGAGATGGTTGAAGATGAACTTAGAAATTTGTTTTTCAGTCATATAAGTGAGGGGTATAACTTCAACCCACTTAGTGAAATATTTGGTAGTAATAAGGATGTGTTTATGGCCATCAGATGAGGTGGGGTTTATCTTTCCAATGATATCAATGCCCCATATGGAAAATGTCTATGGATTAAGCATTGGTTTGAATGTTTTTTTGAGGCATGAATCATATTGGCATGCCTTTGACATTTTTTGCACTTTTTGACAATTACAGCTACATTTGCATCCATAGTTAGCTAATAATACCTAGCATGTAGGATATTTTTGGCTAAGATAGCCCCACTTGTATGGGATCCACATACTCCTTCATGTACTTACCATAATTCTAAAGTTGATTCTATCAAATTTAAATAATGAAGAAAAGTTACATCAAAGCTTCAGTGGTAAAGGGTTGGTCCAAGTAAGGTATATCATGAGGCTTGGTGGTTGAAGGACTTTTATTATTTATATGATAGGTCTAGTGGCATAATATGGTCATGAAGGTAGGTAAAAAGGTTTGAATACCATATAGAGCTAAGACCAATAATATCATAGATCATTGCGATGGTTGAAGGTTCATGAGTTGGTACTAAAATATTTTCAATGAGGAATTGATATTATTTTGCCTTATTGATATGATGGATCAAAGCGCCAATGGTGGCCATGGCATCTATTATTATATTATTGGCCTTTGGTATGTGCTCAAATTATATGAAAAAAATCTATTATTTGAGAGTGCCAATCATGGCCTTCTATGGCACCAACTTATCATCTTTGGTCTGAAAGTGGTATGTAACCTGATTGATGATTAATTGAGAATCACCATAAACCTTGAGATGTTGAATATTCCATTTTACTACCTGACAAAGCCCTACAACAAGTGCTTCATATTCAACCATGTTATTAGTACAAGGAAAGTTATTCTAAAATGATTTAGGAATAAGACCCCCCAATGGTGTAATAAATAATAGGCCTGGCCCTGATCCATGTGTCATGAATGATCCATCAAAATATAGCCTCACATATTGCTCCTCAAGAGGTATTCTAATGATGGTCATAATGGACTTATCTGGGATTGAAAAGTGAGAGACTTAATATCTATAAGGGGAGCTTCAACAAGCTGATCTGCAAGTATTTGTCCCTTAATGGCCTTTTGGTTGACATATTCTATCTCAAACTTGCTTAGAAGCATGATCTATTTGGCCATATGGCCTTGTAAATCTATCTTGGATAGTAGATACTTGAGCAGATCTAATTTGGAGATAACTATGGTCTTGTTATTTAACATGTAATGTCTTAGTTTCTGTGCTATAAAGACCATATCTAAACAAGATTTTTCAATGGGTGTATAATTGTGTTCATACATGACCAATGTATGGCTTAGATAGTACATAGCATGTCATTTTACATCGTCATCATATTGAGCTATAAGTTCCCCCAAGTATTTATCTATGGTAGAGAGATATAATAGGAACAATGTTTTTGGTATAGGTGGAAACAAAATAGGTGGATTGGCAATATAGTCCTTTAGGTGCTAAAAAGCTTTTTTACATTCATCATCCCAATGAAATGTAACACCCTTTTTTAGTAAGTGTGTAAATGGATGGAATTTTTTGACTAACTGAGATATGAATCATATAATAGAATGGATCTTGACCAAAAAACTATGAAGCTACTTCAAATTGAAAGGTGGTGAGATCTTTAAAAAGGATTGTACTTTGGTAGGGTCAACTTCAATGCCCTAGTGAGACATAATGAAGCCTAGCAATTTTTTTGAAGTAACTCTAAAAACACACTTCATAGGATTGAGTTTGACCTTGTATTCATGTAACCTCTCAAATATATTTCATAATGTGGCTGGATGACTAACCCTAGTCTTTGATTTATGTAGTATTTCATCGACATAGTCTTCAATAATATCATGCATCATATCCTGAAATATGATGGTCATGGCTCTTTGGTATGTGACCCCAACATTCTTGAGACCAAACGACATAATCTGATAACAAAACATTCCCCATGGAGTAGTGAACATTATTTTTTGTTGGTCTTTTAGCGTAATCCATATTTGGTTGTATTTTGAGAATCCATCCATCAATGAAAGCATTTCATACCCCATTGTGGAGTCAGCTATCAGGTCAATGTTTTTTAGAGGAAAGTCATCTTTAGGATAGGCCTTGTTTATATATCTAAAATTAGTTTAGATTTTGATTCCTTCTAGATTCTTACTAAACTGCATAACATTTGAGATCCACTCTGAGTAGTTGATTAGTCGAATACATCTCACTTCGAAAAGTTTTTCCAACTCTTTCTTTACTAATATAATAATGCAAAGTGCATCTTATGAAATTTTTATTTCATGAGTTTAGCGTTAGGGTGTACAACAACATGGTGTATAACTAAGGTGGGGTCCAAACCTAGCATATCTAAATAGGCCCAAGTAAATATGTCAAAAAATTATATCAAAAAGGTTGTAAATATGTTGCATTCCTCTTCAGTAAGGGATGTGCCTAATTTGATCCATTTTGGGTCATCTAGAGTCCTGATGTTGACTTCTGTAGTGTCTTCTAAAGGAGAGTCGAACCATCTTCTAGAATGGTTGGAAATGTTTTAAATTGGCCGCAATGGCGAAGTCCTCTATTTGGAATAGCTCTTCAAGTTCTCCTAAACAAGATGAATCAAAATCTCCCAATAGTAGGGATGGCCATGTGACAAATATTGTTAGAAAATATTGGATGATTTGGTCAAAGGCATGCTACTTTTTAGAACTAAACTTAGACCTATAGGCAAGTTCATCATTGGTGGTCTCCTGAACTATGTTTGAGGAAAGGTGACACCCCTGTCTAAAAGCACCTGAAATAAGTTTTCACCACTAGACTAGCCTTTCTCTTTACTTTTACCCTAGTCTAAAGGCACCTCAAAGAGGTTTTCACTTTAGGAACTCAATGATTTAATTATTTGTTTATGGCTAAAAGTGTTCAACCATTCTCCAAAATATGATGTAGGATTTAGTTTGATAAAAAACCCTTGTTTATGGTTTCCCAAGGAACATTGTCTCTTAGGCATAAAAAATTACAAAAGGCATTATCATTATCAAACTCATCTACATGCACTGTGGATTATTGTTGGTCCCAAGCTATAAGTTGAGGGTGATATAGAGGAATTATATTGTGTCAGTTAATGGAGGTAAGAGTACAAATGGCATGGGTGTTAAATAAATTGGTATTGGCCAGGTCTTCATAAAGGCTATGAGTGGACTCTACTTTGTTATGGCATCATCATCACTAGTCATTGGTGTTAGAACATGAATAAGATATGTGGGGTCACCCCCAGGTGGTTTGAATATGAGACCATAGGTTGCTTTGTACTGAGTTATGGATAATGTCTCAAGTGTGCTCTGTTGATTTGGCTCAAGGCCTCCTCCTTCATAGGATTGATTCTCTATGATCCTATTAGGAATAGGATATTTGACATTTTTATAAAAATCATCTAGTTTTTCATTGTATAACTAGGTTTCATCATTTACAAGTGGGTCATATTCTTGGCTAGTGGCCAATGTGAAAATGATAGAGTTGCACTATGTAGTTTGGCCTTTCCCTTTTGTTGTCATTTAATGCAAGGTGATTTGGATTTAAGTCTTCTATAGGACTTGGGGTTCTATGAAATCTTGACAATGTGGAATGTATCATGGGTCAAATGTTTTCCTGGGCCATTAGCCATGATGGTAAAATGATTGGACATTTCTAGAGGTGACATATGGGAAGATGAATCAAGGCTATCTAGGTCAATGCAATTGGCCTCTGGTAAATCAACAAGTATTTCTTCCCTTTATCCTTTTTGAGAACTAGATCTAAGCTAAAATAGTAGTTACAGCTTTTGTATTGGGCCTCTAAATGTTTATAATGTTTGTAGGGCTGCATATCTCTGTGGATGTTACCTCCATACCTGAATGGGAGAACTTGAGACACTGGTGCAATGTTGACAAGATTCTAAGAATTTCATGTATCCATAGTCTACCCAATAGAAAATTATATGATAGGTCTAGGTCTAACACATGGCATAGTGTATCATGGGTTAAGGGCCCAATGATAACTAGTAAGTTGATGGTGCGTTGTGATTCTTTTCTTCTTTGTCATAGGCCTTTATTGTGTGATCATTTTTGGTTAGAAATTAGTTGTTGTGTATCCAAGATGCTTGATGAGATTTAGAGACACAATATTTAGGCTTGATCCATTATATATAAGGACACATTTCACTTTGTGTTACATTATAACAACTTCAATGTACATGGGATTGTTATAGAGAGGGCCAAGGGATGACATACTATTTTGTTTGAAGGTTAATTATTGACCTAGGGATAGATATCAAACCAAATCTTTGAATTTGTCTTGGCTTAAATCATTGGGATCTTGGGATTGGCCAAGTAATTATGTTAAGATGTTCTTATGGATGGTATATGTACACAACAAATCCAAAATGGAAATTTGTGAGGGCATCTTCTAAAGTTGTTCCAAAATATTGAATTTCTTTTATTTTACATTATTATATGGCTTATTCTTAGCTAGAACAATGGGTTGGATGGGTGGTAGATGATTATGGATTAGGAATGGTAATCTTTGATTTTTGAGTTATGATTGCACAATTAGGATTAGAGACATGACCATTTTTGTTATTAAATGATGGTGATGAGGGGCCAGATAGGATAAGTCTCAGTTGTTGATGAACTTGTATGCAGTTACAAGGCAAGGATGAGTTATTGGTATAAGGTCTAAAAGTAGTAATCCCTACTTGTTAATACGCTTGTCTATGGTCTCAAGTTAAAGAAGGATGACTGACATAGATTAGTTGGTTGGAATTGTTTATAAATGGTCATGTTTGGTTAGCACTTGGTCTTAGATTGATGGTGATAATGGAAATGTGACCTCTTGTAATATGGCCTACAACATTGTTGTAGTCATGTGAAACTACGTGGCAAGTCTATTAGGTATTGGCATTGTTCTAGCCTTAGTTTTATCCATTCGATTGACATTATTATTGTTTTTATTGCTGGTATTGTTATTATTGTCTTGACTATTGATATTGTTGTTGTTGTTGCTCTATCCTTTATTATTTTTGTTGTTGGTTATTATTTTTATGTTGATGAAAAGGGTTTTGATAAATACCCAGATTCTGATTGGATGTAGATGCTCTATTATCCTATGTGATCTCTTCATTTTCCAACATATTTTGAATGAGATGTTTGATTTTTACACAGTGACATAGATTATACCCATGAACCTAATGGTATTCACAGAACTCATTCTCCCTATACCATTATGGATAAGGAATACCCTTAGGGTAGTGTTTTAGAATGGGCCAACTAATCAGATTAGCAATAGCTAGTTTGTGAAACACAACTTCAATAGGTTCTTCAAGGTCACTAAAGACTCGATGAATAGGAATATTTCTTCTTAGAGGAGGGGTTTGCAAAGGTAAGGGTTGTATTTGTTGAGATGGTATAGGCTTATGTGAAGGCTGTGTTTGCTAAAGAGGATATTAATGAGAATTAATTTGCATTTGTGACATTAGTTGAGTAGATGGTGTTTGCATAGTTTGGACATGTCACAAATTGATTACTCCATTTCCAACAAAATTATTATTGCAGTTAAACTACTTAGATTTTTCATAATTACTAGCTTGGGCTGGTGTTGATGCTTATGCTTAGATTTGGTTATGGTTCTGATTTTGGCCTTTTCCCTAGTTTTAGGTCTAATTTTGATTTGATGAGGTAAGCTTGATAATCCCTTTGTTAATAAGGGCCTTCTCAATTAGCAAACCTTTGTCGATGATCTCCTTGAAAGTATATGCACAGTTTAGCTCCAAATGGTAAGATATCTCATTGTGCAAATTTTTGGTAAACACAACAGCTAATTACTTATCTAGTAAACTATGGGGGGATCTACTTACAAGTGCTCTCCATCACTATAGATAGCTTGTGAAGCTTTCAATGACTTTTTGTTTGGCTTCAATCAGATCTACCAATGAAATCTCATGTTTGATATTGTAGGAGAAATGTTTCATAAACTTATCTGAAAGGTCATCAAAATTAGATCTTGAGTTATTTGGTAATTTTATAAACCTTTCCAAGGCTTATCTTGATAGAATCTGAGGAAAAAATATTAGGAAGTATATGTCACTGTAAGCCACTAGCTAGAAAGTAACAACGAATTTTGTTAAATGGGCCTTAGGGGCTCCTTTACCCTTGTATTTGTCAAACTTTGGTGGTTTGTACCCTAGAGGAAATGGTATATGTAAATAGTCTATGTTGAATGAGTAGGAACACATATCATCTAACTTAATCTTCTTGGTATGTTCTTGGATTGAATGGTGGCAATCACATCTTTCATCTGTTATAGCTCTTGTGCCAAGAAACTAGTTGGAATATTGGCTTGAGGTGGAGGCTGGGTGATCAAAGGTGGATTACCTTGACCAAGTTATAAAGGAGGAATGGTTTATTTTAGAATGTTTGTTTGTTAGGGGATTGACCAAAAATATGCATTCATAGATTGGGATGGGATTGTTGAAATTGCATGAGTTGAGGTGCGATATTTTGACTCGGATTTGGTATATAGGCCTAGTTTTGAGGGAGTTATGGATCATATGGAAGGATATGGCTTGGGGTGAATTATTATGCATGTTTTAGTTGAATAGGGACTTGTTTCCAACTATTCAAACTTGACTAAATAAGGGGAACTTGGGAACCAAGGCCTTGTCTTTAGATTTGTGGCGCATTTAGAATAAAAGGTAATTGTTGCCTGATTGGTACTTGTTGAACAATATTACCTCTTAGTTGTGTGAATATTAGTTATGAATTATATTATTCTTGGATATTCAAAAAAATTTATTGACTAATGGACATACCTTGTTGATTAGACAATGTTTATGAAGGCATGTTGGTATGCGACTAAAGAGGTATACTTGTCACTACTTGATGAGGTGGAATATTGGTTACCCCCTATTAAGGTGGAAATATACTTGATATTTGATATGTTGGTATATTGTATTGTGATTTTTGTTGTGGAATGTTAGTTGTCACCTCTTGTGGTGGAGTAACATTTATCACATTTTATTGAGGTAAGGCACTAGTTGTCACTTGACTACTTAATATTTGTGGTTATGTACTTAAAGAAGCAAATAGTTGAGTATTAGAGGTAGTTTGTTGGGGGAATAGGAGTTCCTTCCCCTTTTTTTTGAACCAGTCATGGTTTTAACTAAAGGAACTTATTGTGGACTAGTTTTTGATGCATTTAAATTACTTTGGCTTGGATTGGATGACAATTACGTGTTATCCATCATGTTTAGAACATATGCCTATGTAGAAGTAGTAGACACTTCTTCAATGGATAGGGAATTGAACATGTTTACTACTAAAGTGATTTACGTGAATGAGTCTATAATCATATTTTTTGGCCTATTATTTCAATCAATACTCCTGTTAAAGGAGCTAACTTGATGAGTGGCGAATTTCACATGGCCATGTTATTGAAGTTATACGCTAAGTTCAAATAGGTCTAATATGTTGTCTACATTTGTATAAAATAGTCCTCCATGAGGCTCTTTCCTCTAAAAACATATTAGGATTTGGTGTGACATCAACATGAGCATTTGAGGATTGTTAGAAGAGGCTTGTTTGATGGTTTGGTTAGAAGGCACTCAAACTAGAATCGACAATTTTTTGTGGGGGAAGTCTACTAGAAACTTGGCCCCTACCTCTATGGTTCTGATTAAAACTTCATCCTTTTTTGCAATAAAGTGATGATCAAATAAATATGGGTCATATGTTGATGGCATCACAACATAGTACAATTGTTATAGAACTTGTTCTACAACTGATGTTCAGCTAGCAAGTTACTGCATGGTTTGTTCTTAGCCCTGCTCTAAGTATGGAGGCATATTAACCAAATAGTGGGCTAGAGGATCTTGGCTTTATTCCCTAGATTAAGTCTTGTAATGAGGATAAGGATCCATCTCACAAACTACATTGTCACCATAGGGGTCTTGAAAAAATTCATCTTATGTGACCACATTATCATATCCAAGATTGTACATGGCTCCAATATGAGTATAGTAAGACATATTCAAATCAATGATGAATGTTTCATAAAAAATCCTAGATTTATATAAACTCTCAAAAATAATGTCCAAAGGATAAATAGTTTGAACTTGGTCTAACTTGGTCTAAAAGGAATGGAGTTGTATCTCTAAAAGGGTATGTGCTAAAACTTGGCTTAAAATAGTTCAATGTCAAATGTCTAACATCAAATGTATTATACAAAAAAGTTCAAATGGATGAATAAAAATCAAAATGCCAAACTCTAGGTACAACGTGTTTCAAACAAGTCTAATCTAAAATAAAATAAAAGTTGCTAGGTCTTTCAGAAAAGACACAAAAGCTAGGATCAAAACAGGTATGTGCTAGGTCTTTTGGAAAAGGCACAAAAGTTAGGCTGTAAACAAAACAAAGTAAGAGATTTAATCTAACAAATCTGAAACACTTTGGCATAAACGAGGCACTCAGATTTAAACATGCTTGGTCAATTGGTATAAGGCATGAATCTCTATTCATACAAAAGATAGACTACTTCCCCAAATCTAGGCACAAACAATAGTTTTTAAATTGAATAAATAATTAACCTAAGTTACATAACCTAAAATAGAAAGATCAATGTCTAGGCCCAAAATTACATAAGACATAGACAAAAATCAATCAATGTTTAGATTTAAACTTGTCAAAGTTAATTTCAAACTCAACTTAGAAAATTAGGCTTCTTTGAACAAACAATAAGGTAGACAAAAATTAATGTCATAACAACACTAGGTATAGATCCAAAAGGCACATGTGCCTTTGGTTTACAAATTGGAAATTTGGACAGAAGAAAACAAGTCTTTGAATTGATTCAAGTAGTTTAATGACGTTATCATTCTCTAAAGATATGACCAATGGTTTGTTTCAAGACTATAAGGCACAAGATTTGAAATGAATTTGGGATCAAAAAAACACCCTTTTCAATCAAATAACAAACACACATAAATGTTGATAAGTCACAAGTACGATGTTAAATGGGTGGTGTAATGCCTCCTCAAACAAAGGAGTGATGTATAAACAATACTCATTTTGGCATGGTATGATAAGCAAAATAGATAGTTCAACTCAAGACCATACAAAAAAGGATAAAATTACATAAACACCTAAGTGTAACATCATAAATCCTAAACTAACAAGGTTTCATAATACTATCAAATTATATTAATATACTCACTCTTGAGAGGATTTTAATTGTTAATTCAAAAAGTAAAAGTGCATGAAAAGTAGGGTTTTTAGGCCCCCTCTTCTCTCAAGAGTTTGTACTATGACATGGAACTTTAGGATACTTTCCATACATCAATAGTATGTCCACAATAAGTGGAGATTTTCTATACTATCAATTTTTGATTTGTTTCTAGAAGGTCCCAAATGTGGCTAATACTAGAGATGCAATCACTTCAATTGGATCCACATCAACTAGATTGTTGTCTAAAGGTCTTATCCTTTTCACAACCACTTCATCCATTGATTACTTAGTGTAGTGTGATTTTTGTATTGATTGTATATTTCAAGGGTAGTAGTTTCTAACAAAGGTAGTTTAACCTCTCAAACTACCATCTTAGTGATTCACTAGCTCAATTTTCATATGCCACCATGGAGTGGGGTTGAAATGCTATTGGGATATGAATTCCTCGGTCAATGCTTTCCTAAATAACTCATGAGGAGGTGATGAAATCCTACTCATAAGCCAAAATACATGAAAATAAAGACAAGTGAAAATATTTTATGGTCGTTTTGGGGTCACCCAAACCATATGAATTTAGGGATGGCCTTAGTGACTTTCTTTTCATGCTTTTAGACTAAAGTAACTAAGGCAAGAAATGAGAATTTTTTGTCACATGAGTTCCCTGGGATGGGAGGAGAGCATACATGCATCAATCATTTTACTAAAAACAAATAACTTTAACAAACAAACAACTCTTAGGAATGTGTAACTAAATGTGAAAGTTCATTTTATGGCACCAAAACAAGATGTGTTGTGAAATTTTGGCCCCTTGGCATTGTTGTTGAAAGATTTTAAACAAAATTAAAATGATTTAAACAAAAATATTATTTTAAAACACCAATTTTAAATGTGAAAATTTCAAGTTAGAAGTGTTTTAAATGTCTCCTTGTGGCTTTTGGGTCCTGCAAAACACATTAGAGAGTTCTTGTGCTTATAATCACATCATGAATGAACCAATGAATTCCCAAATCTTGATCTTAGGTTTATGGTGTTCTACACACAATACAAAACCATAGAACATAGAGCAATACTACAACTCTCTCTGTAAAATCACAACTATTAGCACAATATCATAAATTGTACGAAAACAAAGTATTAAATGCAATATCACTACTCTAAGTGAAAAATCATAGAAATAAAGGCATTATCATTATTATGAGAGTTGAAATATTTCATCTTTCCATAAAATGGTTAGCACAAACCACTAGCAGTTAAAGGTAAAATTACTAAACTTTAGGCAAAAATACTAAATTTATTGTGATATCATGACTTTCAAAGTCATGATATTGTAATATCATTTATTTTATGGTAATAATGTAACTATTAGAGTTGTGATATTAAAATATTACTAATTACCCTACAAGCATAAATAATTAGCATAAAACTTGATAGTTAGGCACAAAACCACAACAAATAAGATAAAATTGTGACTATGTGAGTAGTGATATTTTTGCAATATCATGATTCTAGAGAGCAAAATCATGACTGCACAGAGTAACTTTGTGACTTCTAAAAAAACATCATTTAACCTCTAATTTTCACCTATTTTGGTCAATAAGCTTAAATTTTTACATGAAAATCATTAGGAGAGTGCTCTAAAAGGCCTTAAGAGCAACTTCGTGGGGTGCGGGTCTCACTGGACATGCTAACATGTGAACTAGGAATTATTGGCTAGTTTTGGCCCACATACAAAATTTGCCTAGATGCAATGCCATGTTCTGGAGATCAAGTATGGAGCAGGAAGTTATGAAAAGTTTTGGATGGAATTAGTGGTCTAAAGATCTCATATTGTTCACAAAGCTTTTGAAACACTTTAAGCTTGCTTAAAGTACAATTTGTTGATATTTGAGGAAGAGGTTGGAGGGAAGGTCTTCATGGTGTTTGAGAAATTCAAGGTCATGGATGATCTTTCACAAGCCTCATAAGTTAATTCAAGCTTTCAAGGATCAATTAGAAGCTCAAGAATGAGCCTTGAGAAGCCAAATCATCATATGCACATCATGCAAAAGTGAATAATCAACTTACTTGTGCACTTTTATAAGTATGCTTAGGAAACTCCTAGAGCTAGTGGATCACATAGACACAATATTATTGATGACATGAGCATCTCCTAAAAATTTTACACCATCTTGAGTTTTTTGCCTTGAGATATAAGCTTCCAAAGTTGAACAAGTAGAAAGTGATGATCGTGTGGACATCATTGACATTCATGCGAACATCAAATTAGATCCACAACAAATAAAAATTGGTGCTCAAAGTGTGACAATCAAATGAATGTCATTGATGGTCACATGGATGCCATTGATGATCATGCATATGTTAATATAAAGCTCAGTAATTAACTATCTGGGGTTAAAATGTGAAGGTCATATGGACATAAATGACAGTCACATAGATGTCAATGATGATCATGTGGATGTCAAATTTAAGCCTGATAAAATATCCATTTGAGTTTAAAATGTAAATAAATCCAAGGGTCAATGTGCAATCATACATCAAGATTAATGGAGTGAAAACATGGATGAATAGTGTAAATGGGGCCAAGCAGATCTAGGGCTCGCATTAAATTGTATAAAGAGATCAATGGTGTGAGATAGGTTAACAAGTTAATAGATCTGAGGGACAAATGTGAGGATGACAAATGGTGAGTTCTTGGGAGCCTAGGATGAGGATCTATGGAATGAATAGAGTCAACGAGTCAAGGGGCCTAGAGATTGCCACATGGTGTAAGCACGTGAGTCAAGAAAAGACTGGTAGTAAGGCATGAAATAAATGTAAATTTGATAGGTGGCATAGTCTGAGGACCCACATCATGATCAAATGACCATAATGAAGGTCAAAGTAAGGAGACCACCAAGGAGATCCAAAAGATCAAATTTTATTAAGTCTCAAGCAGGTAGATATACATAGAGTTAAGATCTAGACACGATCTAGGTTGGGCTAAGACTAGATATTTTAGGATCGACATAACCATTAAAGCTCAACAGAGGTAGGATGGGTATTTTAGGGCCTAAAGTAGACCAAAGGTTGGTGGAATAAATTTCAAAATGATATCAAGCACCTAAAAAGCTTCATCTGGCAATATGTGGAGTACAAGAAAACCAATTAACTGGATTGGTTTTCATCTATCGTGGGCTCGGGTCCAGATTTCAAAGCGAGGTAGATATTTGAAATTATGGAAGATGAACTCATCCCTTAACATGGTCATAGCTTAGATAAAAATTTAAGGACATTAATGCAGAGTAGCTCAAGGAGATTCATGTATCCATTCATGATTGCATGCAGTGGTAATCTTGGGTTGCATGATCTTTCTCCACCCTTCCATGCCAAATAGAGTTTTGGTGGCATCAATGCAATCAAGAGATAGTGGAAGCTACATGATCTCAGTCATTATGACCCATTATCCACTCTCCCATGATCTTACCCTCTCTTTCTCATCCCATTCTGCTATATATATAGGCTTTTAAGCCTTAAAATGGATCCCTCTTTTGGGCATGACTAGACTTTGCCAAGATTGATCCTTGTAACCCTATTAAAATGAATAAAGGACTGTGTTCATATTTCATTATATTAGTCTAGTGTTTTCATGTCAATTTGATTTGAATATGTGGTAGAAACTTCTCCCTTGTCAAATCTTAATCTCACCTAGCTGGTAGATTGTCATGTTATGCAGGTCATGTTTAGTGTTCAAATGTCATTTGACTAAGCTAACAGTGGATACATTGACTAGAATAGTGCCTTGAATTAGGCCTCTCCATCACATCCCTTAGGTTTTGATCACTTGATGAACCTCTACATGAATCATTGATGCATGACAAACATTTGGAGTCATAGATCTAGTCATTTTTTCCGTCTCACTAGTGTTTAAGAGGCTCAAATATGAGTGGATGAACAATATTTTAGGTGCATCACCAATAGTAGCTTAGGTTTCCCTTCCAGTTTCTCTCTTCTTCCTTTTCACCCCAAAAATCTATAGGTTTTAGTGAAATGATCTAAGTGATGCATCTAAAGAGCTATCCTTGTTAAAAATCTTAGAGGTTTGACCCAAGATTATGTGACCCATAGATTAGGGTCATTCCCATGTTGAATTAGGTTTGGGTAAGAGGACCTGAACACTCCCCTACTCAGCTAGGGTGTAACCTAAGTTCTCCAATAGTTTTGGCATGCCTAGTAGGATAGATTTTAAGTGCCTTGGAGCATTTTTTGAAGATATTGGAGGACATTTAGAATATGGAGACATCAACGACATCATCTACAGCCACCTTGATCAAATCTAAGCATCTTTGGAAGGTTTAAAATCCACCTAAAGTTTAGAGATAGAAATGGTTTCATGGTTGCAAAGGTAAGAAGGTTTTAATCATGGTTTTAATTTGATATACATATTACATAAGGAGACATGGTAGCCTATGAGGTAGGATTTTACCCTCTACCCCCATATCCACCCTATCATAACCCATATAATCAATACGTTGATCCTCACCCACCATATAATCCACATCCTCCATATTTCCAAGATCATCCACCTTCATGACAACACCCTCATCCTCATGACACATGTCAACCATATAAAGAGTATATAGAGCCTTATCAATAATATGAAATCCCATACTAGTCCTATAACCATGACATTTATGCTTCTCATCCTCATTTGTATGAGCCTTACCCATTCCAATATCAACCACTCTTTCAAAACTCTTTGAATTTTCATGATGAGCTAGAGGAAATGAAGAACATAAACTAGATGATTGTTGAAGAGATATTAACCTACAAATGAGAGCTATTAGCTAAGCAATCTCAGTCTTAAACGGCAATACCTCTTGTTTCCCCATATCAATATCCATGGACTCCAATTCCATCTCAGCAAGAAACTTCCCCAATCATGCTTCAAGCTAAAATACATTCAATACTAGAGTTTTAGGCTTCACTTCTTCCTCCTCAAAAACCTAAATTATTTCCTTCATGGAAAGGAATTCAAGAAATAGTGCAACAGAGAGAGGAGGTGATGGTTGTTCAAGTTGATCAGTCTCAAAAGAAAAATGAGGCATCTATGGCTCAACCATTTGATCTATCTCATCTCCTTGAATATTTACAAGGGTCAACCATGCCACTCTTAGAGAAAGAACATCTCCTTTGTCAGGTGAATGGAGAAGTTATAGCTGAGATGAATGAAGTTCATGAAGATGAGAAAGAGGTTTAAGGTTGCAAGAAATTTCCCTCCATTCCCAGACCCATCCATGAACCATACATCATACCTCATACTCCATATACAACCCATCATCCCCCCACCACACCTCATCCTTCACCTCCAACCCATCGACCTTCCACCTTACCCTTTCTTGAAAAATAACCCATCTTGAGGGAAATAAATGAAGAGGAAAGATCTTGAGTCATGGTTGATTAAGAAGATGTCATGAGTGACTATGAGGAATAAATCACCATAGGGACCCCCCTTGGTGAACATAATTTCAATTCAACCTTATTAAATGAAGAGGAACATATTGAAGATTCTTTTGTAGTTGTGCATGAGATAGAGTGTCCTATCAAAGATGAAGGAGAGCAATTTCAAGTCATTTATCAAAAGGTTGCAATCTTAGAGGGATATCTTAAAACCAAGGTGGAAGTCATTATTATAGGAGATGAATCAATACCTCAGCCTGATCTTAAACCACTCTTAAAATATTAGCAACCACAAATGGATCTCTTCCAAGAATAACTTGATGAGTTTGTGGGTGATGGCAAGGAGAACAAGGTTACTCAAGGTGCCTAAAGGACTCAAGACCAATGCTTAGATGAGGTGTCACTTGCAAGGATTATAGTTGATGAGAAATATGAGAAGGATCCTAAAGTACAAGACCAGTTTATCTTTGTTTGAGGTTGGTTTGTTGTCGATGACTCACCCCAGGAGATGCTAAGAGAGTGAGTGAGAAAAAAGAGTGTCCCATCAAAGGGCAAGTTCAACAAACATCCTACCCTACAACTTGTACCATTTATTGGAGTGAGTGAATTTTTGAATTTCCCTTTTGATCCAGGTGGATCATACTTTGTCTTAGTTAGTTAGGTCCCCTGTACATAATTAGTTCCTTGCTTCCCTCCAAATACTACCTTGGCACATTAGTTTGTTTATCCTTACTTTGGTTTAGTTTCTTGGCATGTCTTTCCTTTCTTGCTTTATTGGGTGTTGATTTTTTTTGTTAAGAGGTTATTTGTAGTTAAGGTTCAGGTTTGTCATTGTTCCATGAGCCCAAGAAGTCATGCAATGGTCTGGGTTGCCAAGCATACTAGGCATGCTTCCCAGTTGAGTCACTAGAAATGTTGGCCAGTTTTGGCCCACATAAAAAATTTGCCTAGATGTAATGCCATGTTCTAGAGGTCAAGTATGGAGCAGGAAGTTGAGTAGAGTTTTGGATGGAATGAGTGGTCCAAATATCTCATATTTCTCACAAATCTTTTGAAAAACTTTAAGCTTGCTTAAAGTGCAATTTGTTGATATTTGAGGAAGAGGTTGGAGGGAAGGTCTTCATGGTGTTTGAGAAATTCAAGGTCATGGATGATCTTGCACAAGCCTCATGAGTTCATTCAAGCTTTCAAGGATCAAGCAGAAGCTCAAGAACAAGCTTTGAGAAGCCATACCATCATATGCACATCATGTAGAAGTAAATAGTCAACTTAATTATGCATTTTTATAAGTATGCTTAAGAAACTCCTAAAACCAATAGATCAGTTGGACAAAATATTATTGATGCCATGAGCATCTCCTAAAAATTTGGCATCATCTTGATTTTTTTACCTTGAGATATAAGCATCCAAATTTGAATAAGAAAATAGTGATAGTCGTGCAGATGTCATTGACATTCGCATAGACACCAAATTAGAGCCATGGAAAATAAACATTGGTGTTTAAAGTGTGATGATTGCACGCACATAATTAAAGGTAGCATGGATGTCATTTATGGTCATGTGAATGTCAAGATAAAGCTCAAAAATTAACTGTCTGGGGTTAAAATGTGAAGGTCATATGGACATCAATTATGGTTGTGTGGACATCAATGATGTTTATGTGGATGTCAAATTTAAGCCTTGTAAAATAGTCATTTGAGTTCAAAATGAAAATATATCCAAGGGTCAATGTGCAATCATACATCACGATCAATAGAGCGAGATCATGGATGAATAGTGTAAGTGGGGCCAAGAAAATCTAGGGCTCATGTTAAATAGTATAAGGAGATTTATGGTGTAAGATAGATCAACAAGTTAGTAAATCTGAGGGACAAATGTGAGGATGACAAATGGTGAGATATTTGGAGCCTAGGATGAGGATCTATGGTGTGATCAGAGTTAAATAGTTAAGGGACCTAGAGACTACCACGTGGTGTAAGCATGTGAGTCAAGCAAAGACTGTCAAGAGGGCATGGAATGAACATAGATTAGACAAGTGGCATAGTTTGGGGACCCAGATCATGATCAAATGGACATAATGAAGGTCAATGCAAAGATACCACCAAGGAGATATAAAAGAGCAAATTTGATTAAGTCCCAAGTAGGAAAATATACATAGAGTTGAGATCCAGATACAATCCAGGTTGGGCCAAGAGCAGATATTTTAGGATCAACATTACCATTAAAGCTCAATAGAGGCAAGATAGGTATTTTAGGGCCTAAAATAGACCAAAGGTTGGTGACTAAATGTTGAAATGAGATCAATCACCTAGAAAGCTTCATCTATTGATATATGGACTACAGGAAAACCAATTAATTGGAATGGTTTTAATCTATAATGGGATTGGGTCTAGATTTCAAAGTGGGGTAGATATTTTAAATTATGAAAGGTCAACTCATCCCTCAACATGGTCATAACTTTGATAAATAGTGAAGGAAATTAATGTAGAGGAGCTCAAGGAGATTCATGTATCAATTCATGATTGCATGCAGTGGGAATCTCAGGCTGCATGATCTTTCTCCACCCTCCCATGCCAAACAGAGTCCCAATGGTGTTAATGCAATCAAGAGCTAGAGGAAGTTACATGATCTCAATCATTATGACCTATTTTCCATTGTCCCATGCTCATCCCCTCTCTCTCTCATCCCATTCTTCTATATATACAGGCTTTTAAGCCTTAAAATGGATCCCTCTCTTAGGCATGACTAGAATCTACCAAGATTAAGACTTGTAAACTTCTTGAGATGAATAAAAGATTGTGTTCAAATTTCATTATATTAGTCTAGTGTGTTCATGTCAGTTTGATTTTCATATGTGGTAGAAACTTCTCCCTTGCCAAATCCTAATCTCACCTAGCTGGTAGATTGTCATGTTATGCAGGTCATGTTTAGTGTTTGAATGTCATTTGACTAAGATAACAGTGGATACATTGACTAGATTAGTGCCTTGAATCAGGCCTCTCCATCACCTCCCTCAAGTTTTGATCACTTGATGAACCTCTGCATGAATCATTAATGCATGACAGACATTTGGAGTCATAGATCTAGTCATTTTTTTATCTCGCTAGTGTCTTATAATCTCAAATACAAGTGGATGAATAATTTTTTAGGTACATCACCAATAGTAACTTAGGTTTCCATTTCAATTTATCTCTTCTCTCTTTTCACCCCAGTAATCTGTAAGTTTTAGTGAAATGAGCTAAGTGATGCATCTAAGGAGCTAGCCTGATTAAAAATCCTATAGGCCTGACCCGAGATTAGGTACCCCGTAGCCTAGGGTCATTCCCATGTTGGACTAGGTTTGGGCAAGAGGACCTGAACACTCCCCTACTTAGCTAGGGTGCAGCCTAAGTTCTATAATAGGAATTTGACATAGAGGGGAGGTTATTCTTATGTTAGTCTCATAAAACCAATGAAATAAACACACTGAAGTCCTAACACCTCTAGCCTAGACATTAGGGAGAGCATAGATAACAAAACTAAATGAAAGCACAACAAAAACATCTTTCACCTTCCTTGGAGCTCCATATGAATGGCTTGATCGGCTTGTGCATCAAGAAGTCTTTGGCATTAAAGTTTTCTTGACTCCTTTCCTTGGCACTTTGGCTTTGATTACTTGGCTTAAGAATTTGGCATGGTAACCTTACTTGCAAAGCTTGTATCTATCTAAATTAGCATTATAACTTTGGCTTATGAGATCTTATAAATGAATAGGCATGGACTTGTATTTATAGCCTTAGGAATTAACTCTCACCCAAGGTGAGTTAAGGTTGAGTTTAGGCTTGGAATGGATTCAAACTAAACCTAAGTGAGTTACAAATAATTCTAGTAGAGTTAATAGTTGCCAAGTAATTATGATTCGAAATTGCTAGGCATGGTTCTCAAATTAGATATTTTAGGATATTTTCAAAGAGCTTGAAAAGTCATAAAGGCAATGATGAAAGGCTTTGATATTTTGATTTTTGAAATTTCCATTTTTAGATAGTCATTAATTTCAAATGGATAATTCAAATAGGCATTTAATATTGTTTAATTTGTTAATTAATTTTTATTAGAATTTTAGCTCTTTTAATATTTGATTAGGTGTGTAAGTGCCCCACTTAATAGGTCCATAGGCCAAATTGATAGTTGTGATGCCGCAAGATGATTAGGTATGAATCTGTGAGATGTTATTATTGCATATGGGCTAATATCCCAAATAAGGATGCCTTAGCATGATTATGAGCTTTGATGAATGATGCACAAGAAAATTTGGGATGTTTAGTGATTCTTAGGTTTAATTTGCAATGGTTGGTAGGAATCAATCTGAAGTCTGGTCAGGAGCCAGTTGTGGCCAATTTTAGGTGTTTAAAGGGGTTAACTCAGCCTATTAAACTCTCCCCTTTCTCTTTGTAGGTTTTCAACTATCATAATCCCTATTAGGGTTTCAACTTTGAAAAAGTTATTTGTAAATCACTTACACACATTCAAAGGTCAATTTTTTGTACACAAGCATGTTTTAGCAACCATAAATGATCTTGTCCTGATTTCTCTATTTTTTGATTTGATCACTTCTTATTGTCTGTTAGACATACATAATCATATCATAGATGGTAAACAACTAAGTCTTATGTATTATTCATAATTAATCTTATATCATACGATTGTGTTTTTTTTATTTCAATAATTTGATTTCATTATGATTATTGCAAGTTATTTTATATCATTTACATTCCTTCAAATCAATTTATATTAATTAGGATTAATGTACCTATTAATTCCAATTTCTAATAAAATAGACTAAATGAAGAAAATCTAAAATTTAATGAATTTTCTCAAATTATGTAATCTATAAAACATCTCTCCTTCTACCATCTTTAATCTTGATTTCTTAGAAGTTATTGAACTAAACTAAAACAACACATTTGTTCATACAATTTGCCTAAATATTGCATGGAATTGTCTTAACAAACTTATTTTTGTCTAGATGCCTGGAAATGACTCCTTAAAAGCCTTGTTTTCTATATTACACAAATTTTCTCTAAAACCATTATCTTTACAAGAGCTAGAAAAAGCAATGGTCATTGTTTTTAAAATTCTTACAATATGGAAAACCACATTAGATTGGATGAATTAAGCCTCTTGTCCTAATCAAATAATAATTGTTTTGTTAAAGGCTATCAACATTGGTCACTGGTGTTAACTTGAACTTCTTATTAACTACAGTTACATAGAAGAAGAGAAGCACGTGGTCACTAAATCTATACAGAGTCCAAGAATTTTATATGTTTTTATTTTAACAAGTAATAAAAAGAAAAGTTTGACCTTTATACTTTATACATGACTAACAATTTGAACTAAAACATGTCATCTAACTCAAATTACAACATAAGGTAATTGTGCTAGATTTTCTCTTTCCACTTAAGGTTGGTAATATTTCAATAAAATATAGGGGTGAATCTATGGAAAAAGTGCATATAAATACTACATAGTAAATAAGTAACCTATGAAAATGAAATAATATTTGAAATTTAAAACATAAATGTACTCAAAATCTATTATTTGGAACCATGTCTGCCTAAGATATTGTCATAGTGTTAAAATCTGTAAGGAAGTTAATTGTTACCAATTTGCATGATAGTCTATTGATTCTAGTCCAATTAAAGAGGTACATTACATTATGCTTTAATAGGAGGAAAAAGCGTGTTTATGCATTGACTCTTTAAGGGCATAAGCTTGATTTGGAATGTTATCTTGGGTACAAAGCACCAATTTACAATGGTCTAAAATTTTTTGAAGGTCAAGGAAGTTCAATAAGATGACCATGATTGGACTTGATTTATTTTAAAACAAATTTTTGACTTGTAGTCAATGATCTTATAAGACTATGCCCATTTCTATTTTGACTTATTGCTTCAATGAAAAGATTGATTAAAAAATTAGCGGTCAATTGAAAACATTTTAAAGGCCTTGTTGCATAGGAGGGAAGGCATGAACATTCCCACACCACATATAAATCTACCTTAGACCAACACCCTTTTAAATGAAATTAATTTATAAAATCTCATTGACCATTAAAGTTTTTAAAGAAAAAGTAATAAATGAAAGGGACTTAATGCTTTCACTCTAAGACATTATAGTGAGAAGAATTCCAAAAACAAAATTTACAATATTATAAGTGATTTTTAATCATGGTATAATATAAATCCATTTGACTATGATGTGACTACACATGAAAAGTAAACACAACACAATGTTTGTCACTTGAATGAAATTGTGAGAGTCAACTATCAAGTGAAAATGTTAAACCTCTTATTACATGTACAAGGGAAGGCAAGAAATACCTACACTAACATGAACATCCTATAAATTCAAAATCACTTTTTACACAGTGTCAATTTACAATAATTCATTGACCATTAAAAAGGTTATATAAATAAAACATGCAACACAATCATATTACAAGATTATGTAGTCATTACATGGATTTTATTATTAAGTACATCTCATTAAAATTATCAAACATAAACTAATATTGAGGATAGGAAAATATTGTCTCCAATACAAATATTTTTTTTCATCATTAATCGTATTCAAGTTGAAAACATTTGTATAGGCTATAGAGTGGAGAAATGAAAGCAAGTAATAAACATGTAGACACCTAAAAATAATTATTGGGAATTTAGTTACTCACACAATTATATTATGATAGGGTACTTAAGTTTTTATCACTTATGATTCCATATTAAGCTTTTTTTAGTGTTAATTTCCATGTTTTGGGTCATTCCCTATTGTGTCCCTTACATATTTTTCTCTCTTTCTATCTTTTCTATCCTTTCCCCTTGTTTCCATGTGTTTCTAGTGACTTTCCCTACGTTTCTAGCATCTTTTTTAGAAACACGCACTCTATGTTTCTATAGATTGGCCCTTCTCACCCAATTTTACATCTCTCGAGGGTTGTATGTCATGTATTATAATTTATTTTGCCTTTTGTGTGCCAGTTTGTACACCAATATGGTCCTAATTTAAAATAAAAAGGTCTATAAATACACAATTACATTAATGCATTTAAAAGATCAAGTTAATTAACAAAAAGTAATTAACTTGAAAACATATGGAGCGGACATTCAAATATCTAAGAAAAATTTAAAAATATTTACTATTGCATTATAAAATAAATAATCATTTCACTAACTTTGGATATAATCTATTTCACAACGTAATCCAAAATGGACAATATTGGAATCCAATATTTTTTTTATGTTGGAATCCAAATTTAGTATTATTGGATTCCAATTTTGAGGGAATAATATTTGAATATAAGAGATATTATATTTTAATATAAAAAGTATTAGATTATAATATCATAAGAATTAGATTCCAATATTAGCATAATTTGTTTCTCATTATTAGAAATTTTAATTTTGGTCTTTCTATGAATAAATTTTTTGGGTTAAATTTTAATATCATAATAATATATTAACCCAGGAGAGTTCATAGTGGGCACTGAGATGCCCCACCAGCATGGGGGAAGGTTGATGGGCCCATATATAGATAGAGGCACCCAGAGTAAAGTGTAAAGTGGGTATCAACATGATATTGGGAATCGATATGACACATCCCTCTAGCGAATGAAGTATGCTTGGCCATATCGGGCCTAACCTCTACCCATTGATCGATAGAGGGGGTAGCCCCATAGATGGATAGATAGTTATCTTGTCTATCTATATATAGGGCCCCCTCCCTATCAGGTAGGTTTCCCTATATCTATATGGGATCAACATTGGTAGATGGGGTTGGGTGTCCCTGAATATGGGAGTAACATTATTAGTTTTTTATTTGTGGCACCATTAATTTTGTTGTCTTTATTGAATAAAATGACCCTAAAATGTGTTAATTATAATGAAAGAAAATGAATTTAATATTTAGTTTTTTATTTTATGAGGAAATACATTATGTCATTTATTATTTTGAGTATTTATATATTGTTTTGAGTGTTTATATTAATTTCATCACAAGGAAATATACTTTACATGTATTGAATGAGTCCTCTTGCAAAAATGGCTCTCTGAGCAGCTATTGCTTTAGCATGCCCTATATCATGCAATGTATGTTATACTAAACCACAACAATGCACAAATCATTTATGCTTGAAAACTCCAGGGATGTAAAAACACAAATTCCATAATTTAGTAAACTATAAAAATGAAAGGTACTTCACAATGACTTTCATTTTTCAAAATCACTTAGTATTAATCATCAAGTTATAGAATTCCATATTTCTTTCTAAAATGAACATCATCATACACATACACATCAATTAACTAATGTAAGATTTGTCTTTCAATCATTACAAAGGCTCTTTCTTATTATATACCTTGTCTAAATAGTTTTATATTTATAGGCATTGAAACATTTTTCTGATCTACTAAACAAAAAAAATAGAGTAGTCCTATGACTCATAAGATTCTTTGAACATTGTCAATTACATATCTATTATAATATTTTTCCTTGAAAACTCATTAAAATAGCCTCAAATTCAAAACTTATATGAGTATTTGAACGTTGTTAATTACATTTCTTATTACAATATTTTCCCTTTCAAACTCACTAATATAACCTCTAAGTCATAGCTTATCATTTGAAATGAAGTATTTTCTAGAGTTTAGTTGGTTTTAAAGTCATGAAGAAAGTATCTAATTTGGTCATGTTAGAATATACAACTTCAATTTTCCTACTCATGAAGGCAAGGAATTCCACTAAACTATTCCACATCTAGGGTCTCACTCCAATGTTTATGATTCTTGAAAAACTTCAACATCAAAACTCCATGGAATTATAAAACAGGTCCCTTATAATACTATATCATTATATCTACATAGTGAAACCTTTTATACAATATCATTTCGTATGGTCAAAAGTAGGCATAATCTAGCTCTTAAAACACTAAAAAAACATGTTTTACCAAACAAATAATAAATCACAATTCCTTGTATGATTACTTATAGTGTAAGATAAAACAACACTTAAGCTATAAATTATTATGATTAAAGTACTAGGGCTAATTTAAGTTTTAAAATTGTTGGCCTATTTACATTGATTTTTATTTATCTATTATAAATTATTATTTGTGGACTTCAAAGTGAAAGTTTTGAAAACTAAATTACAACGATATTGTTCTCCCAACATCAAGTGATTACAATAATCTTGAGGTATGTGTAGAGATTGAGTCAAGAAGCATCACATATATCCTTTCTAAGTGGAAAAAGACATGGAGATATACATAATAAACATCATGATCCTCATTTGAAAAAAAAGATTCAATATAAAAAATTCTTATTTTATAGATGAGGGTCATGATGTTTGTTATGTATCTCCTTGTATGTTTTCCACTCAGAAAAAGATATATGTGGTGCTTCTTGAATCATTCCCTACACATGCCTCAAGCTTACTATAGTCTTTTGTTGTTGGAAAAACATTATCGCTATAGTGTAGTTTTCAAATATTTTATTTGTAAGCCCAAAAATATTAACTTCTAATAGAGAAATCAAAATCAATGTAAGTAATCTAAGATTCATGATCTAGTTATCCATGCATCTTGTTTTAGTGCAATTTGAGAGAGTGCTTAAGATGCAAATTAAATTAGTTCTCTCACTTATAAGCGTATCTAAAAATTATTAGGAAACTAAACAAAAATAGATTTTGGATTGAAACATAGCATACACGACATAGTCATATGGTATGCAGTCCCATATATATTCATTTGATGAAATTATAAACATGATATTGGTTTTTTTATTCCTAATAACATTTGTTGTTATAATAAATGACAAGTTATGAGAATCACTCATTAATAGTAGATTCAAAAATATTATGAACCTTTAATTACAAGAAAATAAATTAACAAGAATGAGTAGATAAAACCATCCACTGGGTAATCACAAGTGAAGGTAATCCATTCCACTTGGGAAAGTATCAAACTTGTACTAATCAACCAAGTTATGAGATTTGGGGTGTTTTTTGATGACATGTTTGAGGATTAAATGAAATACCTCAAACACTCAACTAATCAACCAAGCTAGAAAATTTGGGGTGTTTTTGATTGTATTTTTGAAGATTAAATGAATAACTTAAACCACTCTAAATTAGAGTGCATGTAAATAATATGAAAGTTAAAATTCACAATTAGTTTTTCATATTCATTGATTTATACAAATGTACACATAAATAATTAGTTAAGGAAAAACATACTCCAAAAATTTATTACAACTAAGAATCATATCATACCAAATATAATTTTTAGAATATATAAAAAATTATATCTAAACTTTTTTCTATCAAAATGAAAATTAAAACCACACACATTATACCATGGACCCATGGATTACTTGTAAAATATATATACAATTTGTATTGTAAAGAAAATATTGAACGATGTACAACAAATCCTTAGAATACATTTAAAAATACACTTATAATCTCTTATTTCAAAAGTATAAACAAAGTATAAACACACACTCTATAATCTCTTATGTCAAAAGCATAAACACACACTCTATACCATATACCCATGGGTTAAATTTATGCATGTTTCAATGTCTTTTTTTAAATTATTACTCACAAAATATAGCCAATTTGTATTGTAGAGACATTATTAAACAATGGGCAACAAATTTTAGGAACTATCATGTTAACATTTATAATTAAAAATCAAGTGTATTAAAATTTACATAAAAATAAAATTATGTAATTGTATGTCCTGGAAAATATAATTACATTAAAAACATTATACCATGAAAACCATTTAAAAAAAATATGAAACTTTAAATATTTTATTAATTTACTTGGAAACAAATGGGAACTTAGTAGCTGCTAGGTTCCCATTTTTTAATGAGGGTCATTTAGAAAAAGGATGAATATTTAAGTATTTTTTTCGAGTAGATGTAAACAAATGGGAACATACTGGTCACTAGGTTTATACATATTCTTTTTAGGAAAAGTGGCAATATAATATAGGATGGGCTTACATCATGATAAAAATAGGTTTTTAGGGATTTTATGGTGGTTGCATAAAGCTATCGAGGAGGAAGAACGAAGGATGGGTTTTTGAGGGGAATGTTGTTTGTAATGTTTATTTTGAAATATGTGAAGGACTAAGATCCAAAATATTTTAATTAATAATATTAAATATAAATAAGTTTCTCATATTTATTTTTAAAATTATTCTAATTTTTAGTTGAGAATATTTATGTTGGAGGCATTTATTAATATGCAACTTGGGTAGATTTGTCCTCGAATATTAAAGATGTTAATTGTGTGGTGAGGATGAAATTTGAATGAGAATTAATGGATGGCACAGGTTTTGGTAATATTGGTTGGATTGTAGCAGAAATTTGTCTTGGCATATAAAAGATGCAAATCTTGTAATTTTCATTGCTAACTCATCCTGATTTACTTGTATCATGAAATGGAGGTGGTAATTTGTTGGTGGTAGGTGTTGCCAATGGTCAATGCAATGGGAAAGACAATCAGTTGGTAGTGAGCTAGGTAGGTGTGGCAGGCGAAGATACCACATTGGAACAAGATCTGCCTATTTGTAATCTAGAAACAAGCAGTGCTTGAATCCTAAGATTAGATGATATGTCTATTGAGACTGGTGAAGAGTTAAAAGGTGACAAATCCTTTATCCAAATTGACTTCTTAGGTTCCACATTGTCCAAGGATATTGAGTGGTTATCCTCCTACACATTAATTAGAAAATTTGTTCGGTCCAAATGTGACCATTTCAAGATATAAAATTGGTGCATCAACTAAACCTATATGAAAAGAAAATTGATAATACACATCATATATGAGAGAGATTCCATGAAATAATATTGATATAAATAAATATATCAAAGAAATAACTTAATAAATAAATTGAAAATTGATAGAAATAACATCCCATCTATGACAAACAATGCTTCAAAAGTTTAATGACTCTTTTTAGTCTATAAAATAAGATTATCGAAATCACATTCCCTTGTCTCAAGAAGGATTAAAACCATAAATGAAAATAATTGTAGACAAAATAATAATAAGATGATTTCCTTTCCCATTTGAACCTACTAGTCACACCTTGATCACTTCATTACCAAGAATAAAATCCATACAACTCTGACCTGTTTACTCCACAAGAACACCAATCACTAGGCATTTGATAAAATAATAGTTAAGGAAAAGTGAGAAAATACAAAAACTAAACACCAAAAATCTCAAAAAATTCCTAGACGCTAATTTTCTTGTCTCAATCATTCGTGAACATTGGTTCAATTATAAATTTGGAAAAAGGAGATCATGCACCCTTATGAAAACACTAATTTTTACCTTGACAAATACCTTTCTCCCCCAAAAGATTTGACATTATTACTTTAAAACTAAATTATGTCAAGCTAGTCATTTCATATCAATCCAGGTAGGGAAAAGTGTTTATTATTTTCTGAATAAGGGTCTTAAGTTCTTGACAGGTGTCTCACTCAATTAAAAATTAATTAACTAGGGAAAAATAGATTTGACGACCATCAATTTTTATTTATTTTTAATAAATGATAATCAAAAGATTAAAATTTTGACTGTAATTTTTAATAAAAGATTAATTTTGTGTGTGTGTGTGTGTGTGTGTGTGTGTGTGTGTGTGTGTGTGTGTGTGTGTGTGTGTGTGTGTGTGAGTGTGTGTGTGTGAATAAATATAAGTCAGTAGTCATATCTTACTTGAAATTCAAGAACACTAACCTCATCTCAGCATTTGTGCACGATGCAATATGCATCAATAATTCAATATTTCTAGTGGAGGTAACAGTGAAAAATGAGGTTAAGTGTTCCTTCATATGGTATGACAATGTGTAGGAAGGAGATATTTCATTTTATAGTGAGTTTGAGAAATGGTGAAATGATGGGGAATGGCAAGGTCATATAAAACATAGAAGTGGTGAAATATTTTGAGGTGAACTAGGCGGTGATGGTGAGAGGCAATGACAGGGTATTCAAGTGACGAAATTAATGAACCCTGGGAAGATACACATTCAAGATTAGTGACATGTTATATCTTTCAATGTAATCCGTAGCATGAAAAAATGGAAGCTACAAGATAAGCTCTAAGACCTTAATGTCATCCCCACATGGGTTTTTGATTTATATCAGAAACAATCCTCACCAAGTTTTTCTTATTGTTGAATGTGATTGAAAGCAATAGTTTGGGCATACAATTGATCTATTATTGAATAATTTTTCTTATTGTTGAAGGTGATTGAAAGTAATAGTTTGGGCATACAATGGATTTTTGGCATACAATGGAGTTTGGAGTTGATGTTTTGGTAAAGGGGTTTGTGTAATGAGATTGAGTGTAAATCGACAGTTGTAATTAATTTGTAAAGCATAAATGTTACTCTTGTGTAAATTAATTGAACTTCACTATCAAATTAATTATCACAACGAATGAAAAAAAAATCATATTATTTGGTAATCTAAGATCGATTTAGAGTATGTCGTTGGTTTCAATTCAATCCATTCCCATCCTTTTGAAAGAATCCAATTGGAGAAAGAAATCTAAGAGGGGTCACAAGTCAAAAAATGAAATGGCTTTGGTTGAGGTAGAGGCAGGAACACAAGAAGTTTTGAATTAATTCTTCACATCTGAGAAGTAGGGGGAGGGTGGAAATCCTTCGACTGTCTCAATTAGATGTATCTCATGGAATGTTAGGGGGTTGCATGCTCCTAACAAGAAATACCTCGTATGACTATAATTATATTACTACTACTATATATATATACCATGTATACCATGTTATTAAGAACATGTTATTAAGTGGTTTAACGTCAAGAACTAAGAGGTATCTATTCGGACCTTAACTTTTAAGGTGTTAGATCTTTAAATTCAATAAGAATTGATTTTAAATAAATTCTTTGTAAGACAAACAACTTCACAAATAAAACCACCTTTTTATATATAATTTTATTTTGATATATGTTATAATTAATTTTATAATAATAATTATACATTAAAAAATATTATAACAATTTATTTATAAATAAATAAATAAATATATATATATATATATATATTATATGTAACTTTTTTTATAATGTTTATACTCATAATCATGTTTCATATTTCTCATTTCTCATAACATAACTTGGATGTATCTTTTAATTATAATTAGACTAACATAAATATTAATGTTACATTGGTAGTAAGGTCGTCTATGGATAATATTATTACTTATCACTTCATATTGATAAGACCAAACATAATTAACAAACATAAATTTCAAGTTACATACAAGTGTCTATTTAAATTCGACGCGTGGAGTCTCCGACCATGCTGTTAGAAAATAAAAACATATAAAAACAAAAAATAGAACACACAAATTGCTACAGCAATCATGGAACAAGATTTTTCTCAATCTTCTTGAATCTTGCAGATCTTCTTGATCTTGCTTATCTTGCTCTTGGTGCTTTTAAACATTTCCATCTGAATCAAATTTAGTCTTATAAACCCATTTGACTCCTATACAATCCTTACCTTCAGGTAGATTAGTTAGATCCCATGTTTGATTTCTTTCAATGGCATTCATCTCTTCATCCATTGCTTTTATCCAATGTTCCTCATTAACTGCTTCTTCATAATACATAGGATCATGAGTGAAAAGAGCAAAATTTGAAACCAAATCTAATTTCTCTTCTTCTTGATTATAAATCTCATTCAAATTTCTCATTTTCTTACCTTTAATTCTTGATCTTAAAGTAGCAAGAGTTGGATCTGATTCATCTCTTACTTGTGAATTTGGAGTTGGGTGATATGCATGTCCAGATGATTCACCTTGTTTAAACCTCCTAGGTGTTCTTATTAGAGTTCTTGTTCCTGCTTGTGGAGAGGATTGATCACCTTGCAAATTTTGTTCTTCAGATTCTTCTTCAATTTTTAGAATTTGTGCTCCAATTGTGTTGGTGCTACCATCCCATGCTTCTTCTTCCTTAAATTCAACATCTCTGCTAATAATCACTGCACATGCTACTGCTTCTGCCCAATATTCATTTGACAAGTGTTTGGCCTTCAACATGCTTCTAGCCATCTCCATGATTGTTCTATTCTTTCTTTCTGCTACACCATTCTGTTGTGGTGTGTACCTTGTAGTCAATTGTATTTTGATGCCATGATATCTGCAAAAATCTTGAAATTGATTAGACATATATTCACCTCCGCTAGAGTCTATTTTGACCAAGCAAAAGCCTTCTGAGATATGTTTAAATATTTGTATGAGCTAAGAGATAGTTCTGTGTATTTATTTGTTTTTTCTTTTCTCCAAAGATAAATGATGAGAGATTGTGAATGCCGTAGCATTCCATTTTGTGTTAGTGCCATGTTTGAAAAGACAAGCTCCGCAGAGCTTGTGTTACACAGCGAGTGAAGCTGTGAAAGTGTGTGTGTTGAACAACGAGTGAAGCTGTGAAAGTGTGTGTGTTGAACAGCGAGTGAAGCTATCAAAGTGTCTGAAGATCAGGTCTGTTTGAAAGGAAGTCAAAGAAAGCACAGCCAAAGCGCATCTGTGGAGGCTGCACACAGTCCTTATTTATTTTTTTATTTTTCAACAGTCGCAACAGTTAGTCGCAAAGAAGAGGCGCAGTCATGTAACGGTGCTATAGCAGTTTCTGATTGGTTTAGAGAGTAGTTGCTGGATTATTATACTCACACAAAGACTGTGGGAGAAGTGGACAAGAATCTCCTTACATGCTTGGCTAATCTCTTTACCCAGATTTATTCCCAAAAGAGGATATAGTCGCTTCAACAATTGACATGGCAGCAAACAACAGTATTTCTCAACCTCAAATTCCCATTTTTACTGGTAAGAATTACGATTTTTGGGCAATTAAGATGAAAACATTGTTTTTCTCACAAGAAGTTTGGGATCTAGTAGAAAATGGTTTTGTAGAACCGTAAGATGAGGCAACCCATCTGGCATTAACTCGAGCACAAAAGGATGAGCTTAAGGAGAACATGAAAAAAGATGCAAAAGAATTATTTATAATCCAATAGGAACTGGATGAATCAATTTTTTCTAGAGTTGCAACAGCAACGAGATCCAGAGAGGCATGTAAAATCTTGGAGACTACCTATAAAGGTAATACAAAGGTAAAAATTGCTAAATTGCAATCTCTTAGGCGAAGTTTTGAAAATTTGCAAATGAATGATTCAAAATCTATAGACCAGTTTATGGGTCAAGTGTTGAATATAGTGAATCAAATTAGATCTAATGGAGAAACAATCACGGATCAAAAGATCATAGAAAAAATACTCAAGAGTTTACCCAGTAAATTTGATGAAATAGTTGTAGCTATTGAGGAAACCAAGGATTTGGAATAGTTATCAGTAGATGAATTAATGGGTTCTTTGTTAACACATGAATCTAAAATGAATAGGAATAACAATACTTCTCTTGAGAATGCTTTCAAGTCACATGTATCATTTGGCAGAGGAAGAGGAAGAGCAAGGTCAAACTTCAGAGGAAGAGGCAGAGGCAAAACTAGAAGGAACAATCTAGATCAAGGTGAACACAGTAATCAAAACTACAGCAGTAGAGGACGTGGCAACAATCACTTCTAGCAAAGTTCACAGAGGTTTGATAAATCTAATATTCAATGTTATTATTGCAAAAAAATTGGACATTATGCAAGTGACTACAGAAGGAAACAAGGATATGTGGACAAGCAGAATGCCAATTACACAGGTGAATCTAGTTCTAATCCAGGTGAATCTAGTTCTAATCCTGGAAGCTTATTTCTTACTTGTAATGTTACTCAATAAAAAGCTAGAGATATTTGGTTCTTAGATAGTGGATGTAGTAATCATATGACAGGGAATAAAGAATTTTTTGCTAGTCTTGATGATTCTATAAGATCTGAAGTTAAATTAGGAAATGATATCAAAGTGGATGTAATGGGTAAAGGAGTAATAAATGTTTTGGCAAAAAATGGTGAAAGAAGGTTTATACCTATTATTTATTTTATACCTGGACTAAAGCATAATCTTATGAGTATTGGATAGTTAGTACAGAAAGGTTACAGAGTATCTTTTATAAATAATGTTTGCACAATACTGGACAAGTTTCCAAGTGACAGGTTGATAGGAAAAGTGGAGATGACCAAGAATCGAATGTTCCCTCTTCGAATTCAGTGCATCCAAGGAGAAGAGGAAGCCCACTTCAAAACCATGCAGCTAGACCAATCATGGCTATGGCACTTAAGGTATGGACATTTACATTTTGGAGGTTTGAATTTGTTACAGAAGAAAAATATGGTGAAGGGTTTACCACCAATAGAAAAACCAGGAAGTTCATGTGACAGTTGTATTCTGGAAAAATAGCACAAAGAGAGTTTTCTAGTAGGAGCCTCATATAGAGCAAAGGTAATATTGGAGCTAGCCCATAGTGATTTATGTGGACCAATGCAAACTCCATCATTTGGAGGAAGTACTTATTTTCTAACCTTCATTGATGACTTTGGCAGAAAGACATGGATATATTTTCTCAAAAATAACTCTGAAGCCTTTGAAAAGTTTAAAGAATTCAAGGCAATAACAAAAACTTCAGCATTTACAATAACTTCAGCATTTACAATGCCTAAATTTTGTCTTAAATAATCAAAGGTCTCCTTTGCTAATGCCTTTGTGAATATATCTACCAATTGATCTTTAGATCTGCATAATTCCAGATGGATTTCTCCATTGTTCACTAACTCTCTGATAAAGTGAAATCTTGTATCACTGTGTTTGCTCCTCTTATGAAAAACATGATTTTTTGATAATGCGATCGCTGATTTGTTGTCACAAAAGATTGGTGTTGACTCCTTCTGTGCTTGTAATAAATCTGTCCATACTCTCTTCATCCAAATTGCTTGACATGTTGCTAATGTGGCTGCTACATACTCTGCTTCAGCTGATGAAAGTGTCACTATAAGTTGCTTTTTGGATGCCCATGTGACCACACCTGTGCCTAAAATAAAGTCATGTTCAGAAGTACTCTTCCTGTCATCAACGCTACCTGCAAAATCACTATCAGTAAAACCAATCAACTAAAATCGTTAGTTGTAGAATATAAAATTTCATATTCTGTAGTTCCTGCCACATATTTCAATATCCTCTTTCCAACTTGCCAATGTGAGTCTTTCGGTGACTCCATGAATCTTGAGATTAAACTAACTCCATACATGATATCTGGTCTAGTAGCTCTGATACCACTTTGAAGGTAAAAGAACAGAGCAAAAAACATAGAAAAATAATAGAAATAAATAACTGCCTCTGATTGCTACGGCAATCTTGAAAAAAAAGATTTTTACTAATCTTCTTGATCTGCTCCTATCATGGCTAACTGACTGTGTGCTTCTTCTTGTCCTCCTTTCTTGTTGGTCGCCTCTCTGCTGGCTATTCTTCTGCTACGCTCCAAATTGCTACACGCTTCTGCTTAGTCTTCCAACCTGCGCTTCACTCCTTTGGCTCTAACCTAGCTCTGATACCGGTTTGAAGCAAGAACTTAAACAAAAACAAGAAAACAGGAACTAAAACACAAATTGCTACTACAATTCTTCAAAAAAGAATTTTTATTGATATTTTTTTTCCTTGCTTACAATGATGCGCCCAAGGCGTCTTTAAATAGAATTTGAAAGCTAAAATAATTGAAAATAGACTGCATAACTAACTAAAATTAACTCCAGTCTTTAACTTGCTAACTGAGACTAAACTACTTCTCTAACAGTTTAACTAATTGTTTGTTAACTAACTGATAGTTAACTGTTGTGCATGCATGAGGAGGAGGGAGGTGCAACAGTCAGTTAAGTTGTGGATGGAGAAATTATCTCCAATAAATCTTTAGTTTTCTAACACATGCGCTCTTCTCTAGTGGGTAGGAATGCAATGGATCCTAGTGCCCTATCATTAACTACCTCCTACCCAGTGTCAGCTTTACTAAATTTTATTTAATGGAGGTCACATGAGAATATGTAACCTGTAAGAGTCAAACAAAACCTAGATTAAACAGAATGCACTAGGACACTACTTATTGGAAGGTCGAGACATCGTGTTAACCAGGTTGTTATGTTTGACTTGCATGGCACTTCCAGAGGCAACATTTGATTTCAATATCGTTTCCCAAATGCATCATCTACGAATTGTTAGGTTGTGGAGCTAAAAGATTCACTGATGCAAACAGGGGAGAAGGTTGCTGAGTGTCACAGTCACTGACGTTGGTTAGGCCGACCGACGTCAGCCAGTGGTGGACAGTAATCAACCGACATCGGTCAAGAGTCGGCCGACGTCGATCACCTCCAAGCAGATAGGGACTGACGTCAATCACCTGTGCAGTTCTGGAACTGTCGATTGCACGAATAGTTAGTTAATGAACTAGTTGTTTGCATGTAGAAGGCCAATTATAGTCTTGAAGCTAAGGATCTAATTATTGTAATTAGATGTCTAATTATTGTTTGCATGAGATCTATTTAAGAGAATCATGGGCCATATTGTAATTTGTGCTAGAGAGTAAGAGAGCAAATATTAGCTCCTTCAGAGTGAAGAGAGCAAGGTGTGTTCCTCCTAGTGCCACAGTGCCAAGTGTGGGTGTTGGTTTGGAGAATCAAGTAGGATTCTTCATGTATGTAGGATCTTGGTCAACAGGTGTGCAAGGCCACGTTTGGAGATCTACATGGTAAGTAAGATCATTGATTTGTAGGTGTTTGTGTGTGCAAGATCTAGGTTTGCAGGTGTGCAAAACTAGGTTGGTCAGCAAGTGTGCAAGACCAGATTGATCTACAGGTGGCAGCATGATCAGGGAGATTAGCAACACAACAGGTAGCAAGATTAGGTAGGATCTACTTGGAGTACAGTGTGTACTCAGTCATGGAGTATGTGGAGTACTTGTGGAGTACGTGGAGTCCTTGTGAACTGGCAGTAGTGATACTGACTGGTTGGAGGTGAACACCAACTCTATATTTGAGTTGTGTGTTGGGACCGTAATTGAGAGAGTGAGCTCTTGAAGGTGAATTACTGAACACTTGGTGTGGGAAGCCTGTAAGGTGGGAAGAGTGTGGCGTCTCTTCATTTGTAATTATTTTCTAGAAGAGTATTAATACAATTGGGTATTGTCTCTCATATTCTGTGTTATTTCTGAATTCTAGTTACTTGTGATTCTGGTTTAATTCCGCATGTTTAGTTGCTTGGTAATCAATGGTGCTTCTGGGCTCCTAACAGTTGGTATCAGAGCAAGGTTATTGGCTCATAGCTTGATACCACTAACAGTTGGTATCAGAGCTAAGGTTGCAGGGAGCAGGTTTGTGGTTGATTACATGTCACTCTCAGGAGTTTCTGATTGAGTGGGAGTATAGCAATGGCAAAAGAAAGTAAGCTAAGAATGGAGGAATTGAAAAGCACGAATGGCCAATTACGGTGTGATGGAAAGAAAGAGCAAGTAAAGAAATATTGTTGGTTGGTAGAAGATCAGCATGAAGGAACTGAAGAAGCAGATGTTGCAGGTGTTATTACACAGGATGCTCTAGGATGTTCTTTGCATAAAGTAGAATCTTGGTTTATAGATTTTGTTGCCTCTTTCCATGCAGCCCCAAATAGAGGGGTTGGTGAGCCTTGTCAAAGTATTGGCAAAGGGGAAGTGTTGCTAAAATTGCAGGCGGCCAACACATAAGTGTTGAAGAAGGTCATGCAGGTCCCAGTCTTGAAGATGTGGCTAATTGCTTCAGGAAAGTTGGGTGATGAGAGATGCACAAGAACTCTCATAGCGGATGCACTTGAATTAGCTGGTGGTAAGAAAGTAGGTATCATTTATCTATCTACTTATATTACTGATTCTTCTTCTGTTGTGAAGATGTGGCTTTGTAGGCTTGGTCACATGAGTAAGAAAGAGATGCATGTTCTTAAGAGGAAGTCAGATGTCTTTGACAGACTTAAGAACTGGAAAGCCTTGGTGTTTATGGAGGAGATGATGGATAGAGATCAGTGGATGGGACTGAGTAACTCTGAGCAGGGCGGTTTGGATAGGATTTTGATCCATGGAGAGCTCGCAGGTAAAAAGTCATCACTCACAGGTGAACACAGTTACCGGCGTCAGTCAGGGAGAACTGGTGTCGAATAGATAGGTGCCAATGTCGGTCATGTGCAGACCAGAGCCGGTGGTGTCGGGCAGGGTGGTTACTAGCGTCGGTCAGGGAACCAACGTCGGTGACCAGGTAAGACCGATGTCGGCCAAAAAATTGGCGTCGATAGAAAGGACAGTTGCATGGAATCGACGTTGATCGGATGCAAATTGTGTGGTGACCGAGGTCGGTCACTGTAACGGATTTTGGGCGGACAACAAGCTGTCAAGGAGTCTCAAATGCCCATATGGAGGACTGAAAGGTTAAGTAAGCCTCAAATTCATTGTTCCTCTTCTTTATACTCGTTGCTCACTGCAGAGCAGGAAGGATCTAGGAAACAGTGGGAGCATGGCATGAATAGGATGCAAAACCAAACAGGAGATTTGGAAGGGCTACCTGCCGATATAAAAGCACTAAAAGATGAATGTATACCTTAGTTAAAGAATAGAGAGAATGGACATGTGAGACGGAAGGCCAGGTCATATGGTCTTGAGGTAGCTGCAGGACAGTGGTACAAGTTTGACAGGTGGATGACAAAGCATGGCTTTAGTCAGTGTCATTGTAACCATTGTGTTTGTCTTACCAGGTGGATGATGGTCGCTACATTATCCTATTACTGTATGTGGAGGATGAGCTTGTTGTAAGTTCAAACATACAGGGTTTTGCTGAGCTAAAGGTAAGGTTAGTTCAGTGGTTTGCCATGAAGGATTTGGGAGCAGCGAAATTCTTTGGCATGAGAGACATGGAAGATCACAGGTTGATTTTGTCTCTAGTAGGATCTGATGTGAATCAGGGGTTGGCGAGGTTCAATACGCAAGATACAAAACTAGAGCACACCAAGGGTTGGACAGTTCAATGTCCAAAATCACATGAGGTCTAGTATAGACCTGAGTTTGCCCAAGAAGTGGGTGTTGTCAGAAAGTTTGGAGCCAATCTAGGAAAGAAGCACTGGAGGGTAGTTCAGTGGATTCTCAGGTATCTGAGAGGGACCAGCAGCAGGTTGACATGCTATGCAGGGTCAAGTTCTTTTCTACATGGGTCTATAGATGCAGATGTGGTAGGTTACTTGGATGACAGGAGGTGCACCACAGGTTGTGTGGTGGGTAGTCTTCAGGATTGATCATGAAGAGGGATACAAGCCAGAAAATAGATTAGATGGGGTATATGTATAGGTACAGTGCAACTATTTATCTCCAAGTGGGAGATTGTTAGGTTGTGGAGCCAAAAGCTTCACTGATGCAAATAGGGGAGGAGGTTGCTGAGTGTCACAGTCACCGACATCGGTTAGGCCGACCGACGTCGGCCAGTGGTGGACAGTAAGCAACCGACATCGATCAAGAGTCGATCGACGTCGGTCACCTCTAGGCAGACAGGGACCGACGTCGGTCGCTTATGCGGTTCTGAAACTGTCGGTTGCACAAACAGTTAGTTAACGAACTGGTTGTTTACATGTAGAAGGCCAATTATAGTCTTGAAGCTACGGATCTAATTATTGTAATTAGATGTCTAATTATTGTTTGCATGAGAGCTATTTAAGAGACTCATGGGCTGTATTGTAATTTGTGCTAGAGAGTAAGAGAGTAAATATTAGCTCCTTCAGAGTGAAGAGAGCAAGGTGTGTTCCTCCTAGTGCCACAGTGCCAAGTGTGGGTGCTAGTTTGGAGAATCAAGTAGGATTCTTCATGTATGTAGGATCTTGGTCAGCAGGTGTGCAAGGCCACGTTTGGAGATCTACATGGTAAGTAGATCATTGATTTGCAAGTGTTTGTGTGTGCAAGATCTAGGTTTGTAGGTGTGCAAAACCAAGTTGGTCAGCAGGTGTGCAAGACCAGATTGATCTGCAGGTGGCAGCAGGATCAGGGAGATCAACAACACAACAGGTAGCAAGATCAGGCAGGATCTACTTGGAGTATGGTGTGTACTCGATCGTGGAGTACATGGAGTACTTGTGGAGTACGTGGAGTACTTGTGAACTGGCAGTAGTGATACTGACTGGTTGGAGGTGAACACCAACTCTGTGCTTGAGTTGTGTGTTGGGACTGTAATTGAGAGAGTGAGCTCTTGAAGGTGAATTACTGAACACTTGGTGTGGGAAGCCTGTAAGGTGGGAAGAGTGTGGCGTCTCTTCATTTGTAATTCTTTTCTGGAAGAGTATTAATACAATTGGGTATTGTCTTTCATATTCTGTGTTATTTCTGAATTCTAGTTACTTGTGATTCTGGTTTAATTCCGCATGTTTAGTTGCTTGGTAATCAATGGTGCTTCTGGGGTCCTAACACGGATGAACGAGGCGATGAAATATATGTGTTAGTTATATGGGCAGTATTGTTTTTTTTCGTTAGTATTTAAAAGAGATTGGAATATGCGTGGATATTGCTTGGAAAGGTGTTTTAAGTGATTCTACATATGCATGATTATTATTGAATGTATTTATTATAGATTCTATATTGTATACAATAAAATGTTTTTTTTTGATAATTTATTGTATATCAATAATCATAATTATGATGGCACATAGAAATGAATAGATATACATAACCAATAATGTGACTATTATTTATTATCTTTGTATTATAAAGTTATGAATTGTTGTTATGTTTTTTTTGGAGCTATTTATTGAGGGTGAGTAGGAGTACTTTGTATTCAAACTCATCCTATAAATTGTAGTATAAACAATATCAGTGACCATAGTTTATGAACCATGTTTGCGTGTAGTTCAATTCAAACCCTGGTACTCATTATGTATCCGCGTGTTGGCATGGGGCCTTAGATGGTTCGTTATCACTTTGATGATTGACTCCGTCCAAGCTTTTTAGTTTGATGCTAGACATATTGAGGGCATTGGGTTGGGTGTCAAGTTGAAGCTCACTATGTATGGAGGCCACTTGTTGCATCCCTATTCACTATATACACTTGGTAAATTATCATTGTGGGTCTACATTGGGCTTGTACCATGTCATGCATCATCGTTGGTGTAGCCCGATGCTACAGCTTTGATCTCTCAAGCTAGGTGTAGCCTCGATATTGATTAGAGGGACTCGAGCTGAAAGTACTTTTAAAACAAAGAGTTAAAAGGTTATTGTATACAAATAAAACCAAACATGAAATAACAAGAGTCCATTAAAAATTTGAAGTATTGATATTAAGATGCATATTTCAAGAGCCCAAAATACAAAAGAAAGGTAATTATATCATGAAAAACAATTTGTATATGTTGACATTACATTTTAGTTTACAAATTTTATTTTTGAGAAAAAAGTATAGAACATTTATTACATTTACAACTACTATAAATGTTATGGAAGAGGCAATTCTCTCAATCTTCTTTCCTCTGAGTTTTGAACATTTACATATTGACTATCTTTTATCTTGCAAAGTGTTCAAATGTGAACTCAAGGGAGATATATATGTCATTGAGTGAGCGTACTCTTGATACAACAACGAAGGTCAACCTTTGATGATCAATGTTGCCAACATCAATTGTTTCTTTATTAAGATTTATTCTTTGTGCTTTATATATGGTTAGACTCCATGACATTTTGATAGGTATTTGTCAGTGATAACCTTATTTTATAGGAGGAATTGCAAGATGTGAAGGATTGAAACTATCCCATAGGAGACCAAAGTATTTTTCTATAATAAACAAAATCTTGAAAGTTTATGGTGTAAAAATAGTGTCATCAAAATTTTACACACTTTTGTAATAGAATCAAAAGATGGTTTGGTCACTGTGATGATGGGGGTTATCAATGTGGAGGCTCTAAAAAGAATTGTAGTGAATTTAAGGAGCAGATTAACATCAATCATCCTTGTTTGAGATGTTTTAATGACTCACGCTGTTACTTGTATTTAGTAATGTATTCAATTTTGTAATATTTATTTAATCAAATTGATTTATGGAAAACAAAACATATATTAACATGAACATTGTAAAAGGCCAATTGCTCTGTTTCATATACTCTTTTTTTTACAATATAATATGAATATATATATATTGCATATTTTTATTTAGGATATTGTAGTGTAATATATATAAATATAATATAATCTTTAATTATAAAAAAAATTATATATATTTTTAATATTATATTTATATATATATATAGATATTGTAGTGTAATATATATAAATATAATATAATCTTTAATTATAAAAAAAATTATATATATTTTTAATATTATATTTATATATATATATATATATATATAAATATAATATTAAAAATATATATAATTTTTTTTATAATTAAAGATTATATTATATTTATATATATTACACTACAATATCCTAAATAAAAATATGCAATATAAATAATAAAGTTGTATATAAAACATAAAAAAGACGGATAAATCAATGCAAAATGAAATATATAATTAAATAAACTAATATGCTTTATAAACTGACTTGATCCATTTTCGATTACAAAATCCATTATGAATTTAGCTGGAAATGACCCTAAAAAGCTCTAAAGGTCATGCAATTTTGAATTACAAAAAAGGTAGCGAATTTAGAAAATTTTAAGTTTTTGAAATTTGATTTGGACTACCGACAAATAGGCAAAATAGATGCAAACGACAGACTGCTATATATTCTTGACAAACCACTCTCCACATCATCACTCTCCTATTATATACATTATATCATGAAATAAGATATATTATTTAATTTACTATCTACTAAAATATATTATAAAGTAAATTATATATTATATTATAAAGTTTAATATATTATGTATTAATTATATGATAGGTGTTTTTATAATAGCATTTGGGGAAGGGTGAAAGAGTGTGATAGCGTGAATAGATTGGTAATTAATTAATTAATAAAATAATTTAACATGGAAAAGTGTGAAAAAATGTAATTAATAATTAATTACAAACAAACTTTTAATTTTATATTTATTATTATGTTAGCTAAATTATATTTATTATTGTAGAAATTTTATTTAAAAATAATTTATTTATTTACCATATTGAGATATATGATAAGTGAATGATATTTATTATTGTGGTAATTTTATTTACTTTAAAATAAATATTTTATTTATTTATTTTATATTTTCTATTATAGTAATTTTTGTAACTTTAAAATTAAAAAAATATTTATTTATTTACCATGTTGGAATATATGATAAGTGAATTATATTTGTTATTGTAGAAGTTTTATTTATTTAAAATAAAATAATTTGTTCATTTATTTATTTTATATTTGTTATGGTGGTAATTTTTTTACTTTTAAAATAAAAGAATGTATTTATTTGTTTATTTACCATGTTGGAATATATGATAAGTGAATTATATTTATTATTGTGGTATTTTTATTTATTTTAAAATAAAATAAAATAATTTATTTTAAAAAATATATATATATATATATATATTTATTTTAAAATTAAAAAAATTATTTATTTATTTTATATTTATTATTGTGATAATTTTATTAAGTTTAAAATAAAAGGATGAATTTATTTATTTATTTACCAATCAAAAATATTTAATAGGTGAATTATATTTTTTATTATAGTTATTTTTTAATTTTAAAATAAAAAAATTATTTATTTTATATTTATTATTATGATAATTTTATTTAATTTAAAATTAAAAAAAATTATTTATATATTTAAATTTGTAATCATTTTAATACATGTAATGTCGACATAAAAAATGAAAAAAATAAAAAAAATAGCGAGGTCTAAAATAACATAGCATATCTAAATGTAGAATACAATCACAATTATAATGAAATTTGTTCAATCTACCACTTATTTTATATTAATGTTTTATCTTTTTTCTTAAAGAATGTTGGATTTAAATTTAAAAAAATGAAAATGAAATACTTGATTTATTGGATATCAAAAATTGAACATTATCTTATCATACATAGATTTATCTAAGAAATATATACTAGTTGTATTGTAATTATATGTTATATAATATAATTTAGTCATCTTATATTATACTTTATTAAAAAAAATTATATTAATATTTATTTTATATTAGTTATTATATTATGTTTTTATATAGTATAATGTATTATACCATATATATTATATTAAATTATATTTTTATATTATTTTATATTAAATATGTTATATTATTTTGTTTTGATATATATTTCAAAACATATTATAGTTTAATATATATTTCAATTAAATGTATGTACTTAATTTTAGTATATATTATATATTTTTATGCATTAATAATATTATACTATTTAACATTTTGTATATTTAAATAATATAATTTATTATATAATTTTTTCTTGTATAATATTATATATATATATATATATATAAAATTTCAAGACTATGGTCACAAATTTTTGGAGTGTTCACCCCAATAAAAATATAATATTATGGTTATATTATATATTAAATATTTAAAAAATATATGTTTATATTTTATTATATACTTTTTTGTTTTATATATATATATATATATATATATATATATATTCGAGACCATATGTACCATAAATCTTTAGAGTGTTCAACCCAAAAAAAATAATATTATAATTATATTTTTATATTATATATATATATATATATATATATATATATAATATTTATAAAATATATGTTTATATTATAACATATTTATTATATATATAATATAATGATTTTTTTTTTTTTTTTTAATGATAATTATTTATCGATGTATAAATTTTGATATATATTTATTAGGATTGGATTGTAAAGGTTCTTTTTTTTGTCATAGACCGACATTGCGTTATGAAAAGTATTGAGGTTCTTTGCAATCATTTTGTTATTTATTTCTTCTGCATCTAATGTTTTGTGTCTGGATCCACTGCAACAACCCTGTGTAATAAATCCATTTGACTAGTACATCTCTATAGTCTAGTAGTGAGTAATATTCCACTTGGCTTTAGGCTCATAGTTCGGTGGAACATAAAATTTTAAGACGGTGTGATCCATCACAGACATCAACCTCTGATGTTTTGCATTTAGAGCCACTACAACAATCACGTGTAATAAATCCGTTCAACTAGTACATCTCTATAGTCTAGTGGTGAGTAATATCCCACATGCCTTTAGGGTCATAGTTCAGTGGAACATAAAATTGCAAGATCGTGCAGTCCATCATAGACATCGGCCTATGATGCTTTATGTTTGGAGCCACTATAACAATCATGTGTAATAAATCCATTCGACTAGTACATCTCTATAGTCTAGTGGTGAGAATATCCCACATGCCTTTGGGCTCATAGTTTGATAGAACATAAAATCATAAGATCACGTGGTCCATCACATACATCAGCATCTAATGTTTTGTGTTTGAAGCCACTGCATCAACCTTGTGTAATAAATCCATTTGACTAGTACATCTCTACAGTCTAGTGGCGAGTAATATCCCACATGCCTTCAAGCTAATAATTGAGTGGAACATAAAATTGCAAGATCATGCTGTCTAACATAGACATCAGCCTCTGACATTTTGTGTTTGGATCCACTACAATAATCTTATGTAATAAATCCATTTGACTAGTACATCTCTATAGTATAGTGGTGAGTAATATCCCAATGCCTTCAGGCTCATAATTCAGTAGAACATAAAATAGCATAACTGTATGGTCTATCACAAATATCAACTTTTGATGTTTTGTGTTTGGAGCCACTTCAAAAATCCTATGTAATAAATCCATTCTACTAGTACATCTCTATAGTCTAGTGGTGAGTAATATCCCACATGCCTTTGGGCTCATAATTTGGTGAAACATCAAATAGTAAGACCGTGTGATCCATCACAAACATTGGCCTCTGATGTTTTATGTTTCAAGCCACTGCAACAATCTTGTGTAATGAATACATTCAACTAGTACATCTCTAGATATAGTGGTTATTATTCCTTGACCCTTAGCCTTAGGTGCACCATGACCTCCTTTCTATTTTCCTCCTCCATGCTTGGGAGCCTTGCATTGGGTAGACTGATGAGACACTAACATTATGTCCACATCATAATGCAAAATTTCCTATGGACTTGAATTTAACCTTGAAATTATTTGTAATGAGGTGGACCTGTGATGATGTTTTTTGTTCTCCTACATTAGGTCTGCTCACAGGCTTCAAACTTCCTCCATTGTTATTGACATTGTTGATACTTTTGCTAACAACATAAATATGGGGAGTGTTGTTAGTGGAAGGTGACTCTTCTATCCTCACTTATACCATTTGCCTAGTTGTTTCCTCAAAATCCAAACCTAGAATCAGTCCCAGTCCAAATCCATCAGAAATGCATTTTTGTTATAAAATTTTAAAGTTAAAGATTTTGGTATAAGGTCAATCTTTGGGAAGAATCTAGTGAGGGTGCAAGGAGGGTAAGAAGGAATGTATAAGTTTTTTATTTTCATTTCTAGAGTATATTCTTATTTTAAGTGTAGGATGTGGGTAGTATCTAATGTTTGAGACTTAAACATACCAATCCTCTTTATCACCTACGACCAATTCTCTCAATCAGTGACTCCTCAACCATGACATTCACATTGTATCATAGATGATGCCCTTTGTGAACCCATGTGGCATGCACTTTACAAACCTTTGGTACTCATTTTAACCATAATAAAAATAACAAGATAAACTCCATAACCTCAATATATTGCCCCCACATCAATGTCATTGCATTGTTGATTCAATTCACATATTGGACGTAGATTATTTCTATAATCAAATGAAAAATAGTCAATAAAAATAATTCTTCGTCAACCACATCACATCGTCAATTTACACTTATTCACTTTATAAAACCCCTCTTATCAATATATAAACTATATATATTTTATATTATGTGTATATATTACATATTAATTATTATATTAATATTATCTAATATATATTATAACACACACACACACACACACACACACACACACATAATTGAGGGTTTAAAGGTCCTTCACCCATAAAAAAGTTTGAACACAAATACTAATCATTTGTATCAGATAAAAATCATGAAGGAATAGTAAAGATAAAATCTGGCTAAACAAGCCCCAAACCACCTAGGGGAGAGAAGTCATCCCCGAGGTGAACCCAAGAGTGCCCTTAATGGCTTCTTAATCCCTCTTTTGAGGTGAGAGCGAAGCGTCATAGTAAGATAATTTGAGGACAACCTCCATTTTTTCTTCTTTTGAACTATAGTCCATTCATCCAAAGTATTCAATCTACCATAATTCTCATAGGAAGATAAAAACACTCCATCTTGAAGAACACCAATAGTGTCATCCTTACTAGATTTATTTGAAACCCCTTGAACATTACCTTATTATCCATGTTGATCCACTCAATAATAGGCAAAGCCAAACTTTCCACCTTTGAACCAATGTCTTGAAGAATCCCATTGGGAGTTCCAATATAACTAACATCTAAATCAGGTCCCTAAGGATTCAATTTAGGAGAACCAACATCACAAACATGAACAAGTGAAGGAGAAGGAAATAAAGGAGAGACTGAAAGATGTTTAGATCCAACATCTTCCCACCAAGAAGAGGCCACTTTAAACTTGATTGAAGAATAAGAGGAAGCCAAATGCCCCTACGTAAAGCACATATGACATCTAAATGGCAATTCATCATAATCAAGGGATTGAGTCCAATAATGCTCATTTATTATTAATTCAATGGAGTTAGGGAGAGCCTGAGAAGAATATAAGCAAACCAAATCCATGCATAAGTAGTGTGGGAAAAACTAGAAGTAGAGGCATCAATTGATAGTAATTTACCAATAGAGCTACCAAAGGCGAAAGCTATAATCAGCCCAAAACTAAAGTGAAAGATAAGGCAGCCAAACCCAAATAGGTCTGACATCAAAATTTTTGAACAAAGGACTAAAAGATGGGCTCCAAAGTTTCAAAAGGAGAAGATGATAATCCTAAGACCATGAATTAGACAAAGCCACCTTATTTCGGTCTTCCAAGCAATCAAAAACTACAATTAAAAAAACCCTAGCATAAGGATAAATTTCTAGGCTTTCTTCCAAAAGAGGATGCCATGATTCTGAGATCCATTGATGAAGTGCAAAGAGGCTCGGCTAGAAATTGTCAAATCTAAAAATTAAATCCTAACCTACAAGCCATTCCTCATTTCTAAGAACTTCTAGAGTATCATATTTGAAAGACACCACCAAAATGGTTTTAAATGCTACAAAGGGCTTAGCTTTTTGTAAATCAACCTAATCCCGAAAAGAAATTGTATGAGCAAAGGATTTGGGCTTTGCTAGTTTATCATCCTCCAAGATCACCCCAACAGAGTTTCTACCTACCAAAGGAGTGGGTGGCTTAGCTAAAATCTTAACTTGCTTCTAAAAAATACCTAAATCAAGATTGTATTTCCCTCCACCATCGACCAACTCAAAAACCCTAACAGTTGCTATACAATGCTCATGGACATAGGAAGAGGATGGCAGAGGATCTGCCAATCTAGAATGAGAAGACAATGAGGAGGTAAGAGTGGAAAAGGAGCCCAAAGATACAACTAATGAAGAAGCCAAAGAGAGCAAAGAGCTAAATTTTTTTAAGCTATACATTTTCATCACTAAAATTATAGACCAATGGAGTATTCTAAATGTTGGGTAACATGATTTTTTAAATGGACCCAACACCACATACATTTTTATATCTGAAATGCCCAAATTAAGAGTGAATAATATTCCTATCCATGGTCTGTGGACTTGCCTCATCACATTGAACAAAGATTTCAATCCCAATGTCGACTTCTATCACATTGAACACCAAGCTGGTACTCTATTGCATCAAATACTTTTCATGAATAACCCACTGTCAAAGCTTAGTGTAGGAATGATGCTAGAGAATGGTCATCCCAGGAATGTACCATGAGACCTCCCATTTCTAACACTTGGCTCACTCACCACTAGGCTATCAACATCAAGTTTTAATGTTGGGTAATAATATTTTTTAAATGGACCCAAAACTACAGACATTTTTATATCCAAAATGTCCAAACCAATGGTGAATAGTATTTCTAGCTATGGGATATGGACTTGCCTCATTCTATTGAACATAGGTTTCAAGCCACATGTTAATCCCCATCGCATTGAAAATCAAGATAGTAGTCCATGGCATCGAATACTTTTCATGAATAACTTACCATCGTAGCTTAGTGTGGGAACGATGCTAGAAAATGGTCATCCCAAGAATGGACCGTAAGACCTCCCACTTCTAACGCTCTGCTCACTCACTGCTAGGCTATTAACGTTGGGTTTATATAATATATATTTTAATAGTATATTTGATCATATAATATATATTTTAATATTAGATTATATATATATATATATATATAAATATATTTTGCTATTATATTTGAATATATAAGTGTTATATTATATAATACATTTTTCAATAAATATTATACATTATGTTATATATCCTATTATATATATATATATATATATATATATATATATATATATATGTATACCTGTGATATTATATTATATAATATATTTTTTACATAAATATTATATATCATATTATATACTACATACTTTAATATTATTTTTGATTATATAATATATCTAGATATTATATTAGATCATATAATATATATTTAAATATTAGATTATATATATTGAAATGACGTAATGATTGAGTGACATGGGGAGGGAGCATAGGAGGCACCTCATTGTTAGAAAAAACATGGGCACATTGAAGGAATTTGGATGACACATGCCACAGTATATGCAATAGGCTAATTCAAACCGTTGGTAAAAATTGAATTGCAAAACTACCAAAGCCAAAAAATGCTAAATTGCAAGGTCCCATTTCTTTTACTTCTTATCAATTTAGTGGAATTTAGAAAAGGAACAGTGTTAGGACCCCTAAGGAAGCCTTCAGAAATAATATGTTGTAATTGAGAATTATTTTCTATTGAAATCATTATCAATATTATAGGCAAAATTTGGGGTTGGTTTGGGTGCATTAATCAACTCACCAAGGGTCTCATGTTCGATTCTCTCCTGTAGAGATTCTGAAAAATAATAGGCCAACCTCTATATGGGGTTACCCAACTAGGAAGATAAATTATTGCATTTCCTTATTAGCCTAGTGGCTTGGTTAGCTAACTATTGAGGCTAAATAGGAGTAGTTTGTATTCAAACCCTAAACACAAACAATGGTATTAACTATAAGTAAAAACCCTGCAATATATGTGAGAGCTAGAGAAGATGATTTGATGAAGCACTAATAGTCGTATGTGTGTTATTGTGATTGCTTTAGATTAAGTTTTAATTTTGTTATTTCTTCTTATTTATTGTTGCAACTAACCTGTTATAAGGCCATCCATTATGTCATTTAATCCTTGAAAGAGTTTTGCCGCATTTCTTTGAGGCATTCAATTCAATAATATATGTGAGAACAAAAACAAAACAAAAAAGGTTGTTAAGATAGAGGTCATATACACTGGTTTACGACCCTAATGTGATGTTTTTCATGTCAGAATGTGAAACAAAGATTAGTCACATGTATATCATATGCAGTTTATTGTAGTTGTAGATTACGCAAAATAAAATTATTTTCTCATTAGGGTTTTGGTTTTATGTTCATACCTTTTTTAATTCAATTTCAATCAAATTTTGAGTGTAGTTTGTGTAATGTGCAAACTAAAACACGTCAACAACATTGTCCAAGTTTACATTGCCATTCGAGAGAGCCAAAAACTTATGTGGGAGAGTCCACCATGAAAATTATAGTGCATAGAATGGGTGGAATCGAACATACAAAAGAGTTGAAGCTGTTTAGAGTTGGACATCAATTTTTTTGGCTGTTGAAATGTGTAGTTATAAAGAGATCTGAGGAACATGAAAAAAGGAGTTAAGGGAAGAGACAATGTTCAATATGTTTTGTATCAAACTCTCAAGTGCATAAAAAAGTACAAAAGGAAATCTTTATGACAAGGTTCAAAAAATAAGAAAAACATAAACAAAGGTACATGCATGAGATGGAGAAGATAATGACAAATTACAATGACTTATGAAGAAATTAAGAATACCACCAATCTCTACCAAAAATGAGAATAAACATAATCATCCATGCAACCAATAGATAATTTCAAATTATATCCAACATTGCAAAGAATAACAACCATGAAAGAGACCTCTAGATTTTAAAATAATTCACCATCTCCAGTGGCTGTCTTTAGCTATATCTCAATAGTGTTTGAAATTTGTAAGTAAATGACTACTTAGATGCGGAAAAATGTTATATGGGGGTTTCTAAGTCTTGAGATTGTGAAAATCAAACAAGATAAATGACCACACAAAATTCATTCTTCACCTAGAAATACAAATTTGAGACCCTCAAGTTTGTTAAAATATTCTAAGGAGGTTACACTAAAATCTATATAAATAAAATGTAAGGATCACCTGGTTATTCCAAATTATTGATCGTACTTGATGAAAATATCTCTTCACTAAAAATGACAGACATGAAGTGTTTCAAAAGAGAGAAAACACACAACGGATAGAGTCATCAAACTCATAACATTTAACACTCATATAGGCATTTTAAAATTCTTTGTAATACTTAAAATGTGTGAATAAAATAGGTAATCATGTTTCTTTGAGGCCAATAAGTTATTGGAAGATTAGGCATAATAGATGGCAATTATGTCAATATTCTTCATTAGGAGTACCTCAACGGGGATTGAGCTACTGAATTATTAAAAATGAAACAATTTATTCATAATATTATCTCCTCAATCCATGACACACCAGATTGGTGAAGGCTAGTCATGAAATGAAAAAAGCATAGATACAATATGTCATGTTAAGTAGTCAGATATAGAAATATTTAACATGAAGAAGGAAGAAAGAAAGAAGCCATATTAATTTCTTCTATATATGACTAGAAGAGGCCAATTGATTTAGTAAAGTACATGTGTGTAACAATTAAAAATAGAGTGACTTTGCCCAAAATACAACGAATCTACATCTTAGGAAAAGAAGCCTTTTTTGCTTGATGGAGGCATCCTCACTAAAATTGCCTTGCATCTTATTTTTCTATTTAGCTGATTTATCTATCATGTTCTTTGGTGTAATATAAGATGCATTACTTACCTGGGGGGAGAAAGAGTTCAACCTAATTCGTTACCAGATAACCTAAAATAGAGAAAGGAAAGGTATAACGTTCACAAATATAACACTTAAGAGGCTACAAAATTAAGAAAATATTCAAAATAGGCTAAAATGGGGTACTAGAAGCAAACCTTTATATTCCTTCCTTGAATAAAAATGCATCACATACTCTCCACCACATCCATATTTACAAGTTTTATCTTCTTTCCCACAACCCATCTTTTAGGATAGGTTGTAGCATCAAAGTTAGGTGGAACAAATAGGTTGCTATTATCATGGACTTTTGTTGGACCCAGAGGATCAAACATCGCTCTTCTCTTGTCAGACAGTTGAATATATTCTCCTACACCATTGTCAAGAGGAGGAGACCTATGTTTCATTTTGAATAATAGAGGAGAGGTATGAATGATCATCTCTTCCATTCTCTTAGATAGTTGCCCATCATCTACCACATCTCCTTACAAATAATGTGTATATATCAATCAGTAGTCTAGTAAAGGTCTAAGAAACAAAAGAGAATACAAAATCTCGTGCTTTGTTGAACACAACTTTGAAAACCCACCTCTAAATTTGATCGTAGGATAATTTATTGAGTTGGTTAAATCAAATAAAATTTAGGGTCTAAAAATAGATTCAAAATTTAGAATTTTGAATATATATTTTAATAAAAAAAATGAAAATACCATTGAGATTAAAAATCAACATAAAATATGGTAATGTCATCAAAATTTATCAAATCCCAAATATCCATGAAATATCATAACTTCATCAAAATCTATCAAATTCCAGATATCCAGAAAGTATCATGATTTCACCAAAATCTTTAAAGCTCAATTATCCACAAGTAACAAAATGATAGGATTCCCAGGTGACATGTCCACAAAACATACGCATATCAAATTTCTTATACAAGAATTTTATCAAGCTATGATAATGTAAATGGGGTTTTGCAAAAAAAACCTATAATTCCATTCTGCATCATATGTCATGAGTAAAATGCATAGAGAAATTAAAATCAGAAAACAGAAAACAAAAGAGAACCATGATTACTATTTCATTTTCTAGATTTCAATAACGACTTTAAAGCACCATCATCTTGAATCTTCATGATGGTAGCATATCCAACTACAAAACTTCCACGCAAAGTTTATTTTACAAACAAACAATGCAGCTCCTACAGAGACCAAGAACTTTAACTAATCAGAATGACCAATACAGACCACCACAATGAAATCTAAAACACACCCACTTAATGAAATGAGACATTGTGAAGAACCCATGTCTTGATTTTGTGAATTCTCCGATCTGGTCGAATTTATAAGTTTTAGAAGCTAAAACTAAACCTCTACATTCACGCTATCCATTTCTATTTGGTGGTTGAGAGCCGCACAATCCAGATTGCAATTCAACAGTTGTCCGAGTAAATCTTTCACGTTGCCGTGACAAGTATCTTTAAGAATGAAAAATACAAATTTATGCATATGATCAAATGGAATCTACATAGAGAAGTGTGATTCCTCTTATGTGAGAGGAATCTTTAGGCTTTTTATTCCAATAGAAATGTTTCAGTGTAATAAATGAAAGGGACTTGTAATTCAAATTTAAAACATTATATTTAAAAGAATGCCAACAACCTTATAAGGAAGTGGTTTTATGAAGAGGAGCTCCTAGATTTTCTTAGTGGGTATTTTAATATAATTTTAGGAACATATATAGTAAATGTTGTTCCATGTTGTAAATTTTTTAATTGTAACAATTTTTAAGATATAATATTAGATTTTTTTTTTAATTTTTATTTATAATAAAATTTTAAATGAAATTTCTCCATTCATAAACTTCATTTGGTAAAGCACTTTGGTACAAAATAATGGTAGATATGGAAAACTTCCAATCTTTCTTTTTTCTCATCCCTTCAAATTTTCCTCTAAAAACTTGTTGCTTTTTGATTTTATGAAAATATTCTAAAATTCCCTATTTCCATATCTTTCATTTTTCATGAGGCCACCCACTCATTAAAAATATGATCAACAACGTTCTCCATGAAACCCCTATCTAAGAATTTTTTGAGACTCTGACTATGATGTCAATGCACACAAGAGGTAAACACAACACCATTTTTAGAGTCAAATGAAAATGTTAAACCGCTTCTTACATAAGAGAGAAGGTAGGAAAGACCTACACCAATATACATCTCAATTCATAAACACATTTTACATGATATAAATCTACAATAACTTGTTGACCATTAAGAAAGCATGCAACACAGTAATATTGCATAGTCACCAGGTGACCATACATCTCATTAAAATTTTCAAACATTAAATAATAAATGAAAGGGAATTGAGGAGAGGAAAATATTCACTCCAATACAAATAATTTTTTGCACCATTAATCCCACTCAAGTTGGCCATGCTTGTATAGAGTGGAGAGATGTAAGCAAATAATAAACCGAAGATGGTGTATATTGGAGGAAGAGAAGAAAGGAAAGTGTAGATACCCACATTTTGTACAAGAATAGTTTCATAGCATGTTTTCATAGCTTTTGCAAGTATATGTCTCTTGACCGAGAGTTAGATATATAGTGGTGCGGTCTCATATGGATGACCTCAGTTCCATCTTTTTTCACTTGCTTTATTTACCCCTTTGGGCTTATATGTTATCAAATTGCCTTTTATCTAATGTATTCTAGGGATCCCTCCCTATGTTTTCTATCATCTCTATGTTTTTAGCCTCTAGACACTTGAGTCTATGCTGGACTGTTGCTTCGACACAAGTGTCCAACTATGACACAAATGTCTAGACTTACCTTTTGATTATTTTTTGTGTTTTGTTGCTTTATGACCATTTTATTAACCTCTTATGTTTATCCTATTGTTGGATTTTCGCATGCCACTAGGTCCTAATTAAAAATCAAGAGATCCCTATATATACAAAGGCTATGTTCTAAGGACATCACCTAACACTTTGATCAAGTGAGTTTCTAATTAGAAAATACTTTATATTCCAAGCTATAAATTTGCATTACATTATTGAATTGAATATCTAAATCATTCAAAAGGTCAATCTAATCTTGCATTATTTATACCAAGGGTTACAATAGGAGAATGAACATATAGTTGCACAATTAAAATTTCATACACATGCCTAGGAGAGAGAACTACATGCAAGTCTAAAGCCCTCTTTAGAGTAGTGGATATGTAGGAAACACTTAGTAATAACTGGGGTTGATAGAGTTAGCTTGACTCACGTGATAACCCCTTTTTACCAAATTACAGGAGGTTAAAAGGTAAAGAGACTAGGGTTTTGCTTATTGGCTGGATCCCACACGTTAGTGGACACATTTTGAAGGACCAAACAAATATACAAACAATAATATAGGTTCGATATAAATGTGCAAGTCTAAAGCCCTCTTTAGAGTTATTCCCATGCATTCCTTGACACCTACATCGAAGATAAACATATGCATTGACACAACTGTCTGAGAGCAACTCAAGTATCTTGGAGTTAAAAATAGTTAACATAGAGAAAAAAAAATTGAGACATTCATTTCTACCCTAAGATGATGTCAGATCACTGTCATATCTCAGATCTAAACTTCAAGCAAGATACTATCTTTCTATCCCTTGGTTGTATTATATTTGATTATTTTTATTACATATGTTAAATTAGGTAAATTTATATTATTGGCTATATATTACTAATTTTTGAATATCAACATGTTGCATTTAAAAAGTTTTAATTGTTTAAGTGTGTTTGTGTAAAAACTAAAATTAAAATAAGAGATTTTGGTGAACTCGACCTCTATTTGTTGAACCCAAACCCTAGTTTGTATACTAGGGTTTTATCTTTCTTCAAAATTTTATTTTAGATTCCTACATTTATTTTTTAGCTATGATTTTTTGTATGGGCATAGCTTAAGGAACTCTTATTTATATTTTTTCTCTAGGCATTGTGCTTACTTTCTTTATGATTGGGTGTAAAGTTAT